>CM046386.1:24215259-24280259 GCA_025413485.1 Ficus microcarpa | reverse complement strand
AATTGTCCGGTTTTCGGCACAGACAATATTTCTTGGGTTGTTCTGATAATCCTTACTAGTTTTCTTTCAAATTATAGAGATATAGTTGGCTGTAGAATGCTTTAAAATATACTAACTTCGGGTTGTTTTAGAGCACTTCTTAAGTGGATGAAATGGAGTTTTTTGATAAAATGGAGTTTCTTCTACGTCTCTATCTTGTTGTTAATTAGTATTCATGTCTACAATGTTGTTACTTTCTAATCGTCCATACATTCAATTTCACCTCATGGTGACAGTTATTACTTGGAGGTTGCTGATTTTACTAATTTCGATCGCTGTCGGGGTATCCTCCATTGACATTTTCCGGTTCTAGCTCATGTGAACTTGATTCAAATCCTTGTTGGATATTTTCTCTTCCAAAAATTTTCTATAATTATCCTGTGCAATATGGTGATGCAGAGGCTCTACTTCAAGCTCTGTCCTTGTCTTTTCCCAAGTGTTGCCCCGAAACACAACCGAGTTCAGTGATTATACATATACATACATATATATATATATATCATATATATTCCCCTCTCAGATTTGTTTTAGTGGAGAGAATGGTGAAAGATTTTTTTGTGATGGTATGAGTCACAAAAGCTTTCTAGGAAAATTAGCTATCTTGCAACAGATTTTTTATTTTTTATTTTTTATTTTAGTTTTCCTCGAAAGATCATGTCGACCACGAGGATGATCAATTTGGTTAAAATGATCTTCTCAGATCAAAACTTGTCAAAAGAAAATTTTTTAACGTGAAACTAATATGTGGTGGACTTTAAGTGGGAGTTGTGGATTCCATCTTTTTTTTTTTTTTTTTTTTTTTTTAATGAAAATTATACGCCAAATATTAAAGGTAACATATTGTATAAATTCACACACAAAGTCTCTTATAGCAGAAAACTTGACAATGATATATAATCAATTTCATCAATAAATTTGAGTGACACTAATAACATTTCGATAAGACATATAGTTTTACACTAGTAACATTTCGATAAATACATAGGATACTTAAATACTATCCCATAATAGTAGAATTTGGCATGTTATAAACTATGGATTATTTAGTGTTATATATATATATATATATTTAGAAATGGGAGTAAGGGATTCGAACTCTCAACTTTTGATGGAGTCAGTATGAATTCAATCTTAAACTGTACATGCAATCATTAATTATATACATTTAGTTAATTGTGTAAATAAGAGTATTATATTGAGTAACTACATAATTAAAATGTGTGATTAATTAGAGATTAATTAATCATTAATTATTAAGAAAATTATTAATAAAATTATGGATGATTAATTAGAGATTAGTTAAATATTAATTATTAGTATAATCTAATTATTAATATAAAAACTCAATAATTGATAATTATTATATGAGAAAGAATATCTACGTAACATAATTTATTATTAATGATATAATTATTATTTAGTCAATTAAAATTATGTAATTTATTTATAATTATTCAAAGTTAAGTACTAACTATTAATTAATTAATTAATCAATTAAATTAAATTATATAATAATTAATAGAAAATTTTTAACACTTGATAATTAATATAAATAATTATTAAAATTAATTATGATGCAAGTAATTAAGCTCATCTTAATTTATTAAAAACTAATAATAATAATAATAATAATAATAATAATATAACCATGATTCGTTTTAATATCGTGGTACTGATACATCAGGACAATTCATCAAACTTACATAGTAGGAGGTATTATTTCGGAAGTTTAAATACATAAGACAGGTAAATACAAACCTCACTTACATCATAGAACAAAATGTTTTCCTTGTTAATATTCTATGTTTGTTATGATTTACCTTGATGATGTGATGAATATATGCGTTATATATATTGTTTTGATTAAGCATTTAATGTGCATAATTTCTCTTGTACTAATATGGTCAACAAGTCTCATAGTTATTTATGTCATAATGATGATATAAAGTGACATGTAAATCTACACATTATCACAATTATGATACTAATGAAAATTAAGATTAAGTGTCGTACCAACCTCCAACTAATTAGAAGATATGATAAGAATGAAAGTTATAAATTATGACCTTAAAGTTTGTTGGAAGGTCGCTTCTATAACTCCCTATTGGTCGTACGTATATGAATATAACATAGAGGCTCTTATGTAGACAAGATATATATAATAAAACATAATTAAACACATATAAATCATATGCATTTTGAACATTCATGTTGTGACATGTGATGATATGATCTATGAAAATATTTTGTGAGATATAGTTTGTGCTTATTGAGCGAAAACTCATATGTGTGTATTCGTACTGTATGTAACATGGATAAACAGCCCACCACTTAGATGTTTTATGGACTAGCGAAGTGGTGCGGAGACAATAAAAGAAGGGAGTGGAATACCATCAAGAATTTAAATTCTGCATTTAGATTTCTTAAATTATTTTGTATCAATTATATTTATAACTATATTTTAAATATTTTAGTACTACTAAACTAGTATAAATACTTTACAGAAAAAAAAAAACTTAGAGTCGTTCTTTTTAACTTATATAATGTTATAGCTTTTTAAATGTTATATAAGTATAAATTTGAATATGATATTTATTATCTAGAAATTTTCAATTTCCTCAATTAAAATTTTAATATATTTAACTCTTGAATACAAATATGATTTGTTTTTAAAAAAAATTTTATATATTTTTGAAATCTCACATAAATAAATATTAAGACCGAATGAATTAAGAATAAGTAAGTTAATTAATAGTCTGAAAAAGTTAAGTACTTATAGGTAGGGTTTCTAAATAAGATTATCACAACCTTTCTCCTTTTTTTGTTTTTTTAATATATATATATATATTAAAAAGGAGGGAATGTCATACGGCTTAATCCGAGGGTGAAAAATAATGATGCAATGTAATGGACGGTCATGAAATTTGGAGTCCTCTGCATACAAATAATGACGGTCCTGCTGACATTTATAATATAAAAATCAAATAATTCTTTTTTAATTTTTAACTCCGAATTTTATAATGAAATGAGAAAAAGAGGAAAAAAAAAAAAAAAAGGTAAAAAATTATGGAAAGGTAATCTCTTCTGAAACTACCTTCTCTCTCCTTCTCCTCCTCCCTCACATTTACACACTCTCTCTCCTCACCGGACTGTAAATGCCGATTAACCAACGACCCTCACATAAGAAATTTCTGGAAGCAATTCATAGTTATTTTAAAGGATTCTTTGGTTGCATGAAAAGAAATAATGGATCCTCAATAATTTAACAACATTTTCAAATAGGATTGCAAAGTGGAAACTCATGCTTCCACCTAAGTTGAAGGTTGGGTTTCTCGCCTGATGATAAAAACGAACAAATATGCTAGAAGGCCGGGTTAATTAGTGTATTTCTTCCTCATAATTGAGTTCTCGTTTTTTCTTACTACAATTTTATGATTTTTTTTTCCCACAAATGTTAAAAACCACCGGTTTCTCTTCATGAGGAAGGCCATTGGGTCCGATTTGGGAAAGGGCATGGGTGCTGTCGGCTTGGAGAGGGCCCATTGCGGTGGAAGTGGGAGGCTCGTCGCGGTGGTTTCTGGGTTCTTCGGTGGGTCAGGTGATCTGGGTTGTTTAAAGCAGCGTATGAGGGGGTGATGGTGGGTGTGGCTTGTTGGGCTCACGAGGGATGAAGAAGATGGTGGTGCTCAATCCTGAGGAAGAGAAACTTCGGAGACGGAAATCAGGAAACGTTGATTATTGAGGAAAAGAAAAGCTACCATAGCAAATGTTGACCGGGAAGCCATAAAAAAAAAAGTTGATTATCAAAAATTAAAAAAAAAAAAAGAAAGATAATGAACGCACAAAGCAACAAAATCCCTGATCTAAATGAAAGAATCTTGTTCTCTTTTCCTCAATCAACAAACTCTGGCGATAGGCAAGAGGAAGGAGAAGATGGGGCTGCAACATTTGAGTTTTTCATTTTGTTAATAAAAAATTATATTTTTAAAAGAGAAAAAAGAAATATTGAGATTATCCTATATGGTAATGTACATCTTGGATGATGTAAAATCAAATACTTAACTCTATTTAGTGAATGAGTTTGAGTTGAAAATTTTAAATTTTAATAGTAATTTTTATTGAATTTTCAGAAAAAATAAAAAATTATTTTAGAAAAAAATAAAATTTAAAATGAAAAATTTGAGTTTGAACTTTTCAACTAAACAAGACCTTAGAAGCAATTGATCTAATTTTGATAAACCCTACCAATAATTATTATAAGGGCTTGTTTGATAATCAAGTTCATTTTAAATTAAAATGTACTTTTTATCTCAGTTTTTATTTTTTTTTGAAAAAGTTTTTTGTTTTTTTTAAAAATTTTTTTATCTTTTCTAAAAAGTCAATAAAAATTATTATTGAAACTTAAAATTTCTAAATCAAACTCATTCATCAAACGGACCCTAAAAAGCCTTTATCACAGTTTTTTCTTAAAAAAAAAAAAAGATTTTATTTTATTTTATTTTTTTAAAGGCAAGTTTTAAAATTTCGAGAGTTTTTAAAAAAAATTGATTTAGAGGATAAATTTAAAAAAAAAAAAAAAAGGGATAAATGAAAGGCCAATAATAATAATAATAATAATAATAATAATAACGATTAAAAAAAAAACCCGACCCAGGGAGACTGTGAAACCCAAAAGTGGATCGTTTTTGTTTTGGCGGCTTTCGGTTCTCTTTCTTTCTCCCTCTCTAGAATCTCTTTGGAGTTCTCTTCTACGGCGATTCGTAATTTGCCCTAGCAGATCGTTCCGATTTCCACAGCCATGGCCTACGAGGACGACCCGTACGTCTTCTTCTTCACCTCTATCCTCTTTTCCCGGGAAAATGCTAGGGCTTTATCAGATTCGATTTGATTTCGTTTCTCATCGTTGTTTGATCGATTTCAGGTACCGCGACGAGGACGGCGAGCCGTTGATGGACTACGACGACATCCACTCCGATCGCGACAGGTCCCCGGAGCCCAGCCACCACCACGACCACCTCCTTGACGACGACGACGACGACCATGGCGGCGACAATTGGCGCGGGCCAGAGCGGTCGCAGACTCCGGTCCACGACGCCGACGCCTCGGGGTCGCGGTCGAAGCCGAGGAAGCGGCTGATCAAGAAGAGTCACGCCTCCAGGGAGGTGCCGGCGCCGGATTTCATCGATGACGAGGACGTAGATATCGAGGGTTTGGTCAGGGACGGGTCGGAGGGTAAGAGGAAGAAGCTTGGCGGAAGCGGCGGGAGCGGGAAGAAGGAGAAGAGGCATAAGGGGGAGAATAAGTACGGTGGAAAAGCTGGGGGGTCGAGCTCGAGGTTGTCGAAGAGAGGGTTCCCGGACAAGGCCGCCAGGGATCAGGATGGGGAGGTCAAAGAGATGTGGGACACTATTGCTGGTGGCGATTCTGAGGTTTGTTTCTTTCCTCTCTGAATTTTTGTTGTGAATTTTTCCTTTTTATTCTATGGGATTTTTTTGGCTATTAGCTTGGTCAAGAGTATATAAGCAGTTGGGTTTTTATAATTGGAGCTTTGGAATTGTTGTATGCATTGTTTATGGCTTTTTGTTAGTTAAGTATTTGAACAATTCCATTGAGTATAACAATTAAGAAGTTTTCTTCTTATTAAAAATATTTGATTTCCCTTGTTTTGTTATATTGTTGGTGGCTAATGTGTTGTGTATGATGTATTTAGATTTTTAGGGAATAAAAAGGGAAGCTTGTTTGGTTCGTTATGTGTATCTTGCGGGATATGCTTTGCCTAAATAGTTGTCTGTATGTGTTGATGACTTAGATGGTTATCTCTAGTCGATTACATTCTGATTTTTTCAAACTCTTTCGAATGGAGTAGGATGATCAGGAGGGTGCTAGAACTGTGGATGATGACAACTTTATAGATGACAGTGGTGTAGATCCTGCAGACGGGTATGGGATTGACCATGTGCAAGGCTCTCCTGGTGATCACCCTGAGGTTAGTGGCTTTAGTCACATAATCATGTTCATAGGCAGAATTCAATACTGTTACTTTGTTATTTGATGACAATTTGTTTATTTATTTAGTTTCATGGTCTGGAATTTTATAGGCGGAAGAGGTTGATGAAGATGAAGAAATCGAGCAGCTTTTCAAGATGGGTAAGAAGAAAAAGAAGAATGAAAAAAGTCCTGCGGAAATAGCATTGCTAGTTGAGAATGTTATGGCTGAGCTTGAGGTCACAGCTGAAGAGGATGCAGAACTTAACAGACAGGGGAAACCTGCCATTAATAAACTCAGGAAGTTGCCTCTTCTTACTGAGGTTCTGTCGAAGTAAGATGGTTTAATGTGATGATCCTTTTAGGCGTATTTGCATTCCATCACCTTTTTTCTAATTCATTAAGATATCACTTTTTTTCTAATTCATTAAGATATCCGTGTGGTCCAGGAAGCAGCTTCAACAGGAGTTCTTAGATCATGGTGTTCTAACTTTATTAAAGAATTGGCTTGAACCTCTTCCAGATGGAAGTTTACCAAATATAAATATCCGGGCAGCAATTTTGAAGATTTTGAATGATGTGCGTGCAGTTTTCTACTTAGTTTGATAATTTTTAGTAGGTCGTCAGGCAAGTTATGTAGTATCTCAATGTTGGTTCTGCTATGCAGTTTCCAATCGATCTGGAGCAGTATGATAGAAGAGAACAACTAAAGAAGAGTGGTCTTGGAAAGGTGAGGGCTATTTTACAAGGATCCAAATCTCTCCAAAGTTTTATGAACTGACATTAGAAAGCAGCATTCTGAAATGGTATAAGTTATGTTTTGGGCAGGTTATTATGTTTTTGTCAAAGTCTGATGAAGAAACCACATCCAACAGAAAGCTTGCGAAGGAATTGGTTGATAAATGGGTAAAGTGAAATTTTTTATATTGCTTGCCTTCTTTACAAACAAGATCAACTTTGTTCCTCTGTCTGTTTCTGCTTTAGGAGTTGGAACCTATTTTCTGTCTTCCATGTTGAAGAGGGAGTTATAAATATAATAATAACTAGGATTTGTTCATCTTCTTCTTATGCATGCTGAATAAGATTTTGCTTGAGCTGCACAACTTATAGATTCTTAGCTTTGCTCTTCTTTAGTAGGCTTTCGAATTTTACTTCTGATTCGGACACTTTTTGTGTAATTATGCACCAGGTTCAGAGTTTCTTGGGATGTTCTTATTGATTTAATGAAAGATTATTTCAAGGTGTATGGTTTATTTTGGTCCATTTACTCAGTGATGTTTCATTTTGAATTGATTGCAGAGTCGACCGATATTTAACAAAAGTACAAGGTTTGAAGACATGAGAAATGCTGAGGATGAGAGGGTTCCATATCGAAGGCCATCTGTGAAAAAGTATGAATTCGTACTTCTTCATGTCACTTCTGGATTGACCTTCGTTATGTGTGCTTTTATTGTCAACTTGTGCTTCTGCTTGTTTTGTTAATTATTTTCACGTTTGTATTCCACAGGCCAGTAAATAACTCGGCAAGAGTTGAATCTAGGGATGGAGATCTTGACTTGGATGAATTCTCTAGGTAAGATGTCAAGACAGTTCTTGCCCTTTCAGACAATCAGATCCAAAAATCTCTTATCTGCTTCACATCTCAAAACTGTCATCTCTTTTTTTCATCAATTTATTTTAATTTTGCATTTAACAGGGAACGCAAATCTGGCCAATCATCTGCAAGACAAGTGACTATAAGGCCGGAAGCAACTCCAATGGACTTTGTTCTACGACCACAGTCTAAGATTGATCCAGATGAAATTAGGGCCCGTGCTAAAGCAGCTATACAAGACCAGCGCCGCTTAAAGGTTGGTTTTCTTCCCAAGTAATGAGCTTAATTAAATTCAGTGAGCATCAGGTATTTTTCGTGCTAATTTTTCCATAAAGCAGTTGAACTGATAAAAGAAGAAGTTTGCAATTAATTTGAGGGAGCATTGGCTGTGATCAATTAATCTTATAACGAACCTTACTTTTCCTTGCGGTTTTCAATCAGTTATGTTTTGGTGCGCAAATACCACTTGAACATCCATGCAAGATATGAGTGAATTAGACTAGTCTCACATTAAAATATTCTGTAGAGAAATTGAGATAAAATCAGACAGTAGACAAACTTCCCAACCAGTTTTCGTATGTCAACCATGTGTTTGTGTTTATCCTCTTTTATATTTTCTTCCGACTAGTCTGATGGTTAATCGTCAATTGCAGATGAATAAGAAGTTGCAGCAGCTGAAGGCACCGAAAAAGAAGCAGCTTCAAGCCACAAAGCTTAGTGTGGAAGGTCGTGGTATGATTAAATACCTATGAAATAACATAATGCATTATTGGCAGCGCAATGGGGCTGTTCTGATATGACCTCAACTATTGAGTTGTACTGAAAGTTTCGGTGGTGCCATGGCTACCCGAGCATTGGAGATAAAAAGGGCTACATCTTGAAGCAACAAATTTTTCAGAGGATTCAAAAGGTCTTGCTCTCGCCACTGTAAATGGCTGAAGAAAGCACAAGGAACAATGTGCCTCCCTCTGTCTATGGCCCTCCTAATAGCTTTCTTTAGAAATTTTACTTTTTTTTTTTTTTTTTTTTGTTTTTTTGTACTTCTTGGATTGAATGCTGGTTTGGATCAGTGGAGGGTAATACTAATAACGTCCTTGTCAGCAAATTTATAAACAATTATTTGACCCTTTCTGGTTATGAACTTCCTTTTACCCTTGGAACGATGTGCTGTTAGACTCTGCAAACTGAATATATGTTGGTCAAAATAAAATGCCCAGTTCTTCAATTTCTTTCTTTTGTTCCTTTCCCAATCTTTGTCGTAATATATATTTACATATATGTGTGTGTACGTGTATGCAAGGTCTCTCATCCGATGGGCGTGGGTTTACGTGTGTTTTTAAGTGGAATAAGCAACAGAGGAATTTTACTGGCTTGGCTGGATGGGTCTGTCATGAGTGAAATTTATATTATATTCCAGGGAAGTACCTTAACTTTTCAAATCCTAGAGAAAAAAACTCACCCAAAAAAAAAAAAAAAAAAAAAAAAAAAAAGCCTTGAGAAAAAAGCAGACAAATTGAAAATGCGTCAGTTGACATTGTGACAATGTGATGTTAAAAATTTAACATAGTTGTATATGGCGTGTACTTGTATTTTAATAGAATTTTATCAAATTGTTGGTGTGTTGTGATTCTCTGAGATGAATCAGAGTAAAAATGGAGCGCAGATTCAGCTTTGGAAATAATTGAGGGTTTGATTGGTAATTTAGGTGTTTTCTTTTTCTTTTGTGAAAATGATTTTGGTGATTTGGATTCACATTGCATATATCGGAAGAATGATACGACATCGGGGGATTTCGATCAGAAGACCGGCGGTTGTCCGGTCTCTGCCTTCTATTTGTTGTGATTTTGGTTTGTCTTGAAAGTTCACCCTTTGTTGTTATGCATTCAAAGAGTGTTCTTTAGCATTGCTTTGCAATATTAGATGTTAGACTTACTAAAGGTATTTGCTTAAATTACTAACATTAACACAATAAAAGCATTATAGTTTGAAAACAAAACGAGTTTAATTGTGAGGCGGGGCATTCGACAAAAACTTCAAAAGTAGTAGAAATATTGGAACGAAAAAAAAAAAAGGCTTAATTTCAATTATATTATTCAAAACGACGGCCTTTCTTGTGTCATTCGTCTTCTCTAAATGCTTATATAATTATTTCTTTCAAGTCTATCTCTATTCTTCACTCACCAACTTACAACCTAAAACTCTTAATTTGCCTTTTCTTCGATGCACAACCGTTCATTTCTGCATGCATAAATGAGATTAAAATGCTGAACGAGTCTGGCATTTTCTATAAACGTCAGACTTTGAACATATCCTATAATATTATGTAATAAGTAAAACGTAAATTCTCGTTGAGTTTCATTAAGATTTTACTTTATCAGCGAGAAAAAGTAGACGTCCCCCACCAAAAAAACTACCCAAAAGAGGAACAGAACTTTCTTCATACAATCCTTGTCCCAATAACAAAACGAGGGGTGGGGGCCAAAGTTAATATAAAGGAAAAAAAATGGTTTTCATTTGGATTTTTTTTTTCTTGAGAAATATGATGACATTTGATTGTTGAAAAAGACAGAGTGATATTTATTTATTTATTTTGAAGGAAGACATTTGAATTGAGCCTAGCATTTCTCAATTTAAAATATAGCAAATGTTTTGATTTTTTTTTTTTTTTGAAGGGAAGTTTTGAAATGTTTTGATAATTGTAAATTTTTGAATTATCTTTATATTTGTGGTCTATTTTTCCCTGTAGTAAACTCTCTCTGATTACAGTAACTGTTTTCTCTGTTTTTTTTTTCTTTTCTTTTCTTTTTATTTTTAGATAGGAACATCAACATTGATGAAATGGAAACAGGTGCAACTCGAGTGTCCACCTAATTGCAGAAAATTTAGAAAAAGAAAGAGATTAGCAAAAACAAAAAATTGAAAAAAGAAAAAAAGAAAAAAAAAAGAAAAGGAGCTACAGGCTGCAGCATACCAAACAAAGTTATATACCCCTGGTAAGAATGAACAACAGAAAAGTTAACCCTTTTTTATTATTATTATTTTAAATTTTTACGTTATAACCAGCGCTTTAAAGAAACGAGCGCTGAAATATACATAACAAATTGACGAAGGACAAAAGTAAATATTAAATTCACATTAGTGTTTTATCTATAGATTTAGACATGAATAAATCTTATGTATAGTAAACTCAAAATCATAATAAGGGAAATTTCCAATATATATATATATATATCATAATAAGGGATATCAAAAACTTCTAGTTGGTTAATTGGTCCGACGGCATACTCATCTACATCACTTGGAGCATCTCTTTCGTCTCATAAACCACTGGGTTGGCATTGATTAGACGTGAAACCATTTTTTCTCACTAAAAACTAAAAATAAAAATAAAAAAGAGCAAAAATTAGATTGAGTCCAACAAAATAACTGAGCACCTTTTTTTTTCTTTTTTCTTTTTTTCCTGAAATATTGATATTAACCTAGAAGACCATATAAGAACAAAAGACTAATTAAAACTTGTTTTCAACCTTGTTTTTCAATCCTAATACCATAAAGACTGTTGCAAATAGATATAAGAAATAAAGAAACGAGGAAGTGCATAGAGATTGAAACTTTGAGTTAGAAATTCGAATTAGTAGCTTAATTTTTTCCAAGGAACTAAACAATGAAGAATCTAAAGATAAGGAATTCCTTGGGTTATTATTCTTGGAGCTTATAAGTAGCTTTATTTGTATCTCTTTCTATATCTCTCTAATAATTTTATTACATATCATTGCTTTTTAATTAATATAATATATTAATCGAAAATGTTATTTTTAATTGACGTGTCTTAATATTATTGGAGGATATAAAAGAGACACAAATAAAAAAACGCCAGAAGTCGAATCCATTATTCTTACCCAAAAGCGAAAGGCGGTTTGGACTAGATGCTCACGAGTTCGCGATTGATCAAAGCTTTGGTCAATGGTGGCCGATTCTAAGAAATATTTGGTTGGGTGGTAATTAAAAGTAAACAGACAATTAAAACCTTTTTTTAAGTAATTAGAGTATGTTAGATTCAAATCTGCCCAAAAAGGCAAAAACATTGCTACCTGATGTTACGTCACCTGCTGTAACCCTGCATGAAACACTTAAATGCCATAAATGCCAACTAAAAACCTAACAAACTATATTAAAAAGAATTTTAGATTTTTTAATAAAATTCCTCGTAATGTTAGATTTTTTTTTTTTGAGTAATGTTAGATTGTTGTGTTTTCCTTGTCCACATTAATACAATACATTTCAACATATTGACAAAATAACCCTTATCATAATCAAATATATCATTCCATATATATAGTTAAAATCAAAATAGTAAACAGAAAACTGAAACAAATTCAACTTTATCAGAATCAAAATTCCTATGGAGAAAATTACACAACTAATCACATTTTTTCATCTATTGACTAACATATAACACAAACTCTCTTATCTTAAGCAGCGTAACATAAACTTTAGTTTACTTTAGATTGATTTTATGTTATATTATTTAAATAAAATTTACGAATATCTTTTGGTAAATTTGTCAGAATTTTCCTTTTAAGGAGAATCAATAATGCTTGCACTATATTGAGAATCCTTTTATCATTTTTTTGTTGTGACAAAAAATAATAGCAGCATAGTATTAAGTGCCGCAAGAAGTTTGGAAGCAAATAAGAATTTGATTTGCGGCATTAATAAAAGTGACGTAATCAATTACGACATTGCCAATTATGGGCTATTGCCACGAAAAGGCATATTTCTTGTCGTGCATATTAGTCTAATATAACTTTTTTATGTTACGGTGATATAATGATATTTAAATTTATATTTTTCAGATTCTTTTCTCAAATCTATGAGAATACAAAATAAAATAACAAATAAATAAATAAGGCACAGAGTCAAGAATAATTTAAAGGGTAGCATTGTCGGGATAAATCTCAAAACACTATGAATAACTTCTCATGGATAAGCATACACTAACGGTGAGCTAACAAGCCACTGAACAAAACCTTAAAACTGAACCATATATTTGTATTTGAAGATGGGAAAATTCAAACTCTTTATCTTATAACGGAGTTAGATGTTGAATTACCTCTAGATTACGCTTGCAACCACGGTAAATAATATTTATCAAAAGTGAATGTACATTTTACTTATTGAGTTAATCATTTATGGAAGCAGATAAATAATTGTTTATGCGTATCAATAATTTATTAGCGTAATAAATCAGTACATAATACCCTCAATGAGTAAAGATTTGTCAATGGTACGTAATTTACTAAAGTCAGTAAATTGACGATTTACTACTGAAGGGCTTATTGTTTGACCGTTCTTGTTTCAGATGATATATTGTCCATTTTTTATTTTTAGAAGTTGAGACATTTATTAAAATAAGTGTTAAAACTTAAAATCAACTATTCTACACAATTACGAAAGGTATTTGCTAGTGTTCTTAAACATTGCTGTCTCAATATGAGTCCACATATATATATATATATACACGCGTTGTTCCTATTTGATGTTATATTGATTGTTCTCCTAATATTAATTTAACAACTCATTAAATTGCATCCATATTTTTTCGTTTTCATTATTTATTAGGATGATCTTACACAATAATATATTCAAAAATAATAAATGAGATAGAAAATTAAGGACAATAGATTTCAAGTCTCAGGTCATCTTAACGGTTTCATTCTTATTAGTTTTAAAGCATTTAAAAGACTCCAAATTGTTGTCATAAGAGACCATGAATGCTCCCATTAATTCCTACTAATTTGACAGAGCACGCACTATTATCCAACGAAGTGTCAAGTTCCAAAGTTTGGCTAGTACAAAATTATGCGATGCAAGGAAAAATTTGAAAAACAATGACCACAAAACATTAAAAAAAAAAATCTGAAAAAATTGAACACACTTTCTTAAAACAAAAATAATTATTTTATTATAAGTAGGCGCTAGTACAAATAGAGGATTTAATATCAGTCAAAAACCGACATTATATCCTTTAAAAAACAAACCAAAAAAAAAAAAAAAAGCGATATGTCAAGTCATATAACAAGTAATTATACTGAGAGCAATGTTCCAAGTATCATCTAATTTCAATGATTAGTTTTCTTTTTCTTTCTTTTTTTTCCTTTGTTGAGAAGGTGTTTTAATGCATTTGAAAAATGAGTGTGCATTATTCACTCCGACGGGATTGATAGGGCTAGGTGGGTCCCATATTTTTGCAATGTGTGAACCGGAATCATTAATCGTGTCAGATCAACCAACATGTTTTTCTTGAAGAATATCTGAGATTAATTTAAGAAGAAGAAAAACGTGAATGATGCTTTTTGGAAACTAAATGTAATACGTGTGGTGATTGGTGTCTTTAACTAATGGCCTCAGATACAAGTATTATTAAAGGCAAAGCTATATAGTAGTCCAAATTCTCCACCATAATATGTTGGCACTTTCTGTGATGGCTGATATATATACGGTGATATGTCTTTGTAAAGATATGTCACGATCACGATGGTCCAAAACTAGCTCATTCATAGTATTAAGGTTCTTCTCCTAAACATCTCCTTTTCCCACTTTCAGCCTTTATGGTGTTCTCACTTCAATTTTATCTTCTTATGTCGTGTAGTGAACATATGCGCTTGTTGCTATGGATATTATATATATATTTTTGAATAAATTGTGACGATAGAAATTAGTAGGTGAACTAAGACATCCCGATTAGGTCGATACCCCTATAGTACCTCTATCACTTTTTCATCCTACTAAATATTATTAAATAAAGAAAAAAAATTAGATTACGTAAAAGTTCTTCAAAGGGGAGAAATACAACCAAAAAAGGAAAGAGAATCAAGATACCTATCAAGGAATCTAGAAGTAGCCATATCAAGGAATCTAGAAGTAGCCAGAGGCAATTTCATAGGATCGAGTCGGAACTCATTCATTGAAAGTAATATTCAAATATACTTCGTTAAAACCCCTCTAAGCCGAAACCTAGTGGGAAAAAGACTAAAAGGGAAAAAGAGTACATATTTATTTTAAAAGTTGACTAGTTACAAAATTTATAACAGGAAAGTCCTGTCAAATCTCTATGGAGTAGAGAAGAACAAGTAGTTGGAGTATTGAACCACCACGCATCTTCGGTAATGTGAACTGCATATGAAACTAGGTTATCTGCAACTTGATTCCCTTTTCTAAAGATATGAGATGCATGATATGTGATCTGACCAAAATAGTTGATAGCCTTGTTCCATCTAGATAAAAATCTCCATGGGACTTTATTGCTTTTAGTTCGAAGTAACTCCACAACATAAGTAAAGTCACATTCAAACCAAATATAGTCCTAATCAAATCTTCTACCATAATCAATGGCTATGATAATTCCCATTAGCTCTGCTTCAAAAGCAAAGAGAATACCTAGAGACTTAGTGAAGCATCCCTTGCTAAAACCTTTATAATTTTTGAAATAATCGCTGCATCCTGCAAGCTCAAGAGAACCATTAGCTACACTATCTATATTTACTTTGATCCAACCTGGAGGAGGATTATTCCATTGGACTTTTATAATACTAAGCGCCTTGGAAATTTTTTTCTACAATTTGAAAGTTTTAATAATCAGTAGATTAGAGATACTAATCTAGTGTTTTTCATGATGCCCGTTTCCATTGAATCGGCTTTTTTATACAATTCCAAATTTATATTTACACACACATTGCTATGGATAATATATATATATACACACTCACATGTAAAATAATACTTGATCTACCGTCTCGTTGAAAGGATCGTCTTGTAATAATTTATGTACAAAGTAGTGTATTGCTAAAAAAACGTACACTTCTTACTTCAAACTTAACATAAATAAATTAATCATAATACATTAATCATCAAAGAGTATTATTAACACATAACTTTTTCAACCTCCTTTATATAAAATCATCAGAGAGTATTATTAACATAACTTTTTCAACCTCTTTTATATCCACATATAAAGAAGAAGAAAGATCGGTGTTCTTGTAAATATCTTAATACATTACGAGGAATGACGATCCTTCTAAAAAAAAAACCGACACAAGCCCGTTACATATGTATACAAATGCGTAAATATAAGATTTTAAAACAATGCTCGGTCAGTAAGAGATTGTCACGGGATAACATATATATATTTGGCAAGGATTTTAGGATAAATATATAAACCAACAATATAATTGAAATTTAATAGAACCTTTAAATTTTGTTACGTTTGGAAGTTTATTTTTTTATTTTTTAATTAATAGTCATTGATCATTCTGAAATTTATAATAGAAACATCATACAGATGTACTCGGATGCTGCACTATTAAGACAGTATTTAGTGTAATCACAATTAATTTAATTCTAAGCAATATGATCAATCAATGAAATGATTAACAGCAGCTTCACTATTAATAAAAATGTTCGTCCCTAAAGTTACGGAGAATAATAACAAAACATTTTACAAAGGCCCTTGAACTTCGTAACGTAGATATCATGTCTTTGCCCTAAGATTTATAGTAATTGAAGGAGTCAAGTTATTGAGATTGGTAAACGATATTTATGAAAGTGAATGTACATTTTATTTAGTGAGTTAATCATTTATGAAAGTAAATAAATAGTTTACATAAATCAGTACATAATATTAGGAAAGATAATATTAATATTAGGGAAAGTTGCTATTTTGTATGTAATTATCCTTATTATGAACTTTTGATTTATTTGTAATATTGTAATTTAGAATAATCTTCTCTTTCAGTGGATTTGTAAGTGTTAGATAACTTAACTGATTTTATATACTAGGAATTTGTATTTATATAGCAGCCTATTTATAGTGCTTCTCACTAATGAATTCATTATTCTTAGTCCGTGGACATAAGCATATCCATGTTTAATATCTTTGTGTTACCTTCTTACTTCTATTATTATTCTTCTTATTTATTTTCTATTACATAATACCATTAAAAATCAATGCTTAATGAAGGGTAAGCTGTTTATTAAAGTCAGCCAATTGATGATTTAGTACTCAAGAACTTATTGTTTGACGATGCGTTAAGATTATTTGTCCATTTTTTTTTTTATTTTCAAAGCTCGAGACATTTAATTAAAAGATGTGTTAAAAATTAAAAACAAAGTGTTAAGAATATTTCCTATTAAATTGATTGTTCTTCCAAAACTAATTTGACAACTCATTAAATTATGTAGGTATTTTTCATTTTCGTTATTTATTAAGATGAAACGACACAATAGTATATTTAAGAATAATAAATCAGACAGAAAATTCAGATAACAGAATTCAATCTCAACTTCTCTCCGGTTTCATTCTTATTATGGTTTTAAAGCATTTGAGAGACCATTAATATTCTCATTAATCCCTACTAATTTGAAAAAGCGCTCTCTATCATCGAACAAAGCGTCAACTTCCAAAGAATTGGCTAGTACAAAGATTATGTGATGCAAGAAAAATTTTGATAAACAATGAAACAAAAAAAAAAAAAAAAAAAAAGAACACACTTAAAAAAATTGTTACAGATGGAGGCTAGTACAAATAAAGGATTTAATATCGGTCAAAAAACAGACACTAAATGCTTTTAGCATTGGTTAAATAAAAGACCTTAGCAATATGTCAAGTCATCTATAGCAAGTAATTATACTGAGAGCAATGTTCCAAGTAACATCTTATTTTGTTGACTATTTTCCTTTTTTCTTTGTTGATAACGTGTTTTAAGGCATTTGAAGGCTGAGAAAGCTGTATCCAATTCGACTTGGTTGATCGGGTTAGGTGGGTCCCATATTTTTGTATTAGAACCCTACGCAATTAAGTCAGATCATCGAACAACGTTTTTCTCCAAAAACATAAATCACGCTTTTTTGCAAGCCAAATGTAGCCAAAGTTACGTGTTTCAAAGGTAAATTCCAAAGTCTCATCAACCATAATATATTGGCATTTTCTGTGGTGTTTAAGACATTTGTATTATTGAATATAAAAATATCATGATCAAGATGGTCCCAGACTCCTTTATATCAGTGATAAATTTCTTCTCCTAATTAAACGTCTCCTTTTCTCACTTTCAATCTTTTGTAGCGTTCCCAACGCAATTTTATCTTCTTATGTCGGTTAGTGAACATGCGCTTGTGGCTATTAAAAATATTACAACGTAAATTAATGCTTAAATCGTGGCAAAAAATAGAGTAACATGTATATATATATATTGTTACGAAATTAGAAACGAAAATAGGTTATACCAAACAAGCACTAAAGTACTTACCCAAAGAGCTAGCTTAATTTCTAAAGAACTGTTTGATGAATCACATTTTAAACGTGTATTTGACAACAGATTTAGTGTTTGACGATTTTCCCTATATAAATATAGCAACCTCAAAGCACAATATACACACAAATAAAACATATAGATAACCATATATGTACATGACCGCCTCTTTTCCTAGCTTGTATCACTAAATCTCATCACACAACCCTCAAAAAGAAAAAAAAAAAAAAAAAATCTCATCAGACAAAAAAGAAACCAAAAAGACCAAAAAAAAAAAAAAAAAGAAAAATGCCATCACTGCCAAACTCATCTCTAGCAATTCAGGTAAACCGGTGTGAGCCAGAGCTTGTTAAACCATCAAAACCAACCCCTCAAGGACTAAAACCACTCTCAGACATAGATGATCAAGAAGGGCTTAGGTTTCAAATTCCTGTGATATTTTTTTACAAAAATACTAATAAAATTGATGAGAATTATCACAACCCTGCAGTGAAATTAGGGCAAGACCCCATTAGGGTTATTAGGGAGGCACTGAGTAGCGCTCTAGTGTACTACTATCCGTTTGCTGGAAGGCTTAGGGAAGGTCCCAACAGGAAGCTCATGGTGGATTGCACCGGCGAGGGGGTCCTCTTTGTGGCGGCTACAGCAGATGTCAGGCTAGAACAACTCGGGGATGCAATTTGGCCACCATGTCCCTACCTAGATGAGTTCCTGTATAATGTCCCTGAATCAGATGACATTCTTGGCTGTCCTTTGCTGTTAATTCAGGTAAATAATTTTAAAGCCTATTTTTTGAATTGGAGTTGAATGTTTATCAGACTAATCTTTGAGTGTTCAAAGACCACAAAATTAACCCTAAAAGCTAGTTCAAAAAATGAGGCTTGCTCTCACAAGAAAATTTTGAAAACACACCTTCTCTTGATTTAATATTGAACAATTATCTCATTGCATAAGTATATATAACTTGTGAGATAAAACAACGAACAATTAAAGAAATTGACACATCCTAAATAGATAGAGATCTGCTAACAACCCGTCCTGCAGTAAACTCCTGACAATTGAACAATATAATTATTTTAGTATGAAATTCGACTTTTACTGAGCTCATCTAATTAATGAATTGAACATAGCATATCCATTATTCGTTATGTGGGTTTTAATCTCATGCATGCGTGTCAAACATTTTAGCTAGGTTAAAACATTTATCTTTAATTTTTTGAAAAGAAAATGAGATTCGTAGGCCAATGACTTTTTAATTTTTTTTAATTAATCGTTGAAGTTCTATAAAATAAAATAAAAAAAGTCAATTAGTACTTGATTGATTATAATAAACCAGTGATTGATCAATATCAATATATATTTTTAATTAATTGAATATGATCGATCATGATTAACAGGTATTTGCCTAATTAAATAAAATTCAGACATTCACTTAAATATAAAAGTGTTTAAAACTCATACATAATTTAATTTTTCTACTCACATGCTTAGGTTTTTCAGATGCTTAGGTTGTATTTGGTGTATCAGTTTATAATGGAATTTTTAAATTGAAATTGATTTATTTTTTAAAAATAAATTATAATTTTTATTTATTTTAGAAAAAACAAAAATTAATATAAAAATTTTAGGTATACCAAATGCACGTATAATAAGAATCGTTTTTGGATAAGAATGATATGTAGTGTGAGACATTTTTGGTGTGGTTTATCATTGTTTTGAAATGAAAATGAAATTTCTAATAAGAAAAAAATGAAAATGAGATTTGATGTAAAATTTTATCTTTGATGTAAAATTGTTTGACTAATTACGAGGTTTCTAATTTCTCGCATGAATAGGTGACTAGGCTAACATGTGGGGGCTTTGTATTGGCACTACGTCTGAACCACACAATGTCTGACGCTTTTGGTCTGGTCCAATTCTTGAACACCATTGCAGAAATGGCACATGGGAGTAAAGTCCCATCAATTCCTCCTGTTTGGCAACGAGAAATCTTAAACGCCCGAAACCCACCAAGAATAACTTGTCCACATCAAGAATACCAAGATGTAGTAACACTACAAACTCCTAATTCCAAGGCCACAAACATGGTCATGGACCCAAACGACGTCGTTCAATGCTCATTCTTCTTTAACTCCAAGCAAATAAGGAACCTGAGAGAGCTCCTACCCAAACACCTCCGAAATTGTACTCGGTTCGAGTTGCTCACAGCTTGTTTGTGGAAATGTCGAACAATTGCACTCGAACTTGACCCTAAAGAGACCGTACGCGTTTCTTGCTTCACAAGTATACGTGGAAATAAGAACGTTAACAATCTCAGTCTCCCTTCGGGATACTATGGTAACACATGTGCTTACCCTGCTGCGGTTTCGAACGTTAGGGATTTATGCGATAGCCCATTAGGGTACGCAGTCAAGCTGGTGAAAAAGGCAAAAGACCAAGTGAATGACGAGTACATAAAGTCTGTTGCTGATCTGATGGTGATCAAAGGACGGCCTTTGTACACGGTGCCAGGGAACTATATTGTTTCAGATCAAACCCGTGCGGGGTTGAATGAGGTTGATTTCGGGTGGGGTTTGCCGGTGTTTGGCGGACCGGCTATGACCTTGTCTCTCTTTAGCCTTTATATTCCGTATGAGGAGAAAGGGGAGAAAGGTGTCGTGGTGCCGATTTGCCTACCAAAGGCATCCGCGATGGAGAGGTTTAAGCAGGAGCTGAAGAAGATGACTGATGAAGAGAAGCCCTATAAGATGTATCATTTCAAGGACTTCAAAATTGTGTCGTCGCTCTAAATTGTGGTTCTTGATTTGATTTCAAGTCTGCAAGTACTGGTGACATGCTGTCAAACGTCATTTATCATATAGTTGCATATATATATATATATATATAAAGCTATTTGAAGTTATTGGTGAGAAAGCAATATTAAGTATAAAAGTAGGTGGTCAAGTAGCAGTGTGATATAAAGTTTTCATAATTTATTCTGTAATTTTTTTATTTTATTTCCTATACACATATAAAACCATTATTGACAAATTTAGTGAGCATACTGACGGTTTTTGATCAGATTAAGAAACGTGATTATTTAAAAGTTTGAGATATAAAGGTATATATATGTAAAACAATCCAACATATGTATCCTATTAATAAGGTTTTACATTAAACAGTCATAATTATTACAAAAGCAATTTGCTTTACGCGTGTTTTTTTTAATATATTTTTCATCAGATCTGACATTAAAATATATACACCATCATTAAATACCCTAACATAAAAAACTATCATAAACATTTATAAATATCAATAAAAAAAAAAAAAAAAACAAACCATTATGACTCACGAGGAAGAGTATATTAGTTAATTGTACAAAAATAAAAATAAAATAAAAAATGTTGGAGTTCAATGGAAAATATTGCATAATTAATATTGTATCTTACTTAACGTAATGTAATATTATTAAAAGAATATGAAAGTCGAGAGAATTAAAAAAAAAAGTATGAGACTGAATCATCAATCTGATACTATTAGAAATGCTCTTGCTTTGCCTTTCTGCAACATCAAGATCATACTATGTGATCCAACAATTTAATGTTTTCTCACATCACAATCGCATATTTTCAACCTCTTTCCCTTTGAACTATCTCCTCAGAAAAATTTATGTTTAAATTTTTTTTTTTTTTTAAGTTAAAGGTGGAGGAATTAAATTTATAACAAAGTTGCGTTCAGTATATCATTCTTAAATTATATGTACATTCTACAACCACAAAAATAGTTATTATAAGTTCCTAAAAAAAAAAAAAAAGGATTACAATATCAGTTTACAAGTCAAGAGAAAGGAAATCTAACATATATTGCCAAAAAGTTCTCCCCTCGTTTGCTTTTTAAAGTTAGAAGAATTAAAGAGAGAGGGAGAGAGTAATTATAGGCATTAATTAACGATAATTTCACATTTTGACGTATTTAGTCTCCATTTGTTTCTCAAGTCTGAACTTAAATTATTCATATCAGTTTTATCTTTTTTAAAAAAATTAACTAAAATTATAATTAATTTTTGAAAAATTAACCAATTTCAATCTAAAATTCCATTTCATACTGCTACATCAAACACAGATTTTTTCGGGGATCAAGTTTTCTACTTAGTAGATAAGTTGATATGTTATATGTGATCATGACAACTAATGAATATGGTATGTTTGGATGGTTGAAATGACTAATGAGGCTTTCTTAGGCCACTACTAATCAACATAATAATAATTAGCTTTAAAAAAAAAAAAAACAGAGCAATATTTCCGTATTCAAATATTTATAATAGAATACTCTCATTGAGGGATAAAAAAGATCGTTGATGTTTTTATGTATATTACAGTATCATCAAAATAATCTATGGAGATTAGACACACACAAACAAGTTATATGTATATACATAATAAATACATACATGCAAGTTTAAAAGCATGTGCGATGCATATGAATGGACGTATTTGAAAAAATTTATCTAATAAGAAAAAATATAAGTAAAAAGTACATAAAAAGGTATAAAAAAAGATAAAAGTATTACAATATTAAAAATAGACCAATATATAAAAAGGACTAAAATCAAAAAATAAAAAAAAATTGGAAGACAGTATTTTAATTTTTTAATGAAAAGTATTTTCTTAAATCAACATAGTTTGTTTTACAACATCATGTGTAAAAGAAATTAAAAAAGAAAAAAGAAAAAAGAAAAACTTACAAAAAATAAAATAAATCTTTTCAAAAAATACATCTTTTTAATAAAAATAATATTTATATCAAGGATAAATCTTAAAAAAAAAAATGAAAAGTATAGAAATTTATTTAAATTTTAGAAAAATAATTGCATTGAGATAATTAAATTATATGTTATAAAATTTTAGATGTATACTTATTTCTTTTTCTTACTTTTTAATAAATAAATCTTATTAATCCTACATGATATATTATTTAGTAATAATATAAGAGCAATAGGTATTTTCGTGCTAATTTTTTTGCCATAAAGCAGTGGAACTTAACTGATAAAGGAGGTAGTTTGCAATTAATTTGAGGGGGCCTTGGCTGTGATCGATTAATCATACAACGAACCTTACTTTTCCTTTGCGGTTTTCAGTCAAGTTATGTTTTGGTAGGCAAATACCATGCAGGATATGAGTGAATTAGACTAGTCTCACATTAAAATATTCAGTAGAGAAATTGAGATAAAATCAGACACAGAAAACGAACTTTCCAACCAGTTTTCGTATGTCAACCCTGGGTTTGTGTTTATCCTCTTTTATATTCTCTTCCGACTAGTTTGATGGTTAATCGTCAACTGCAGATCAATAAGAAGTTGCAGCAGCTGAAGGCACCAAAAAAGAAGCAGCTTCAAAGCCACAAAGCTTAGTTTGGAAGGTCGTGGTATGATTAAATACCTATGAAATAACATATATAATTGCATTAATATTGGCAGGGCAATAGGGCTGCGTTAGCTTACAAATTCTCCTAAAAGCTTAAGTTATTAAGAGTTGGGCCAACAATAGTTTTATATTTCAATACTCCCCCTCACGTGCAGGCTAAAGACAATGAACAAACGTGTAGACAAATATTAATTTGAAAGTTCAACACAAATTATAAAAAGTCCCTTGAACTTCGTAACATAGATATCATGTATTTGCCCTAAGATTTATAGTAATTGAAGGAGTTAAGTTATGGAGATTGGTAAGCGATCTTAATGAAAAGTGAATGTACAATTTATTTAGTGAGCTAATCATTTATGAAAGTAAATAAATAATTGAATTATTGTATGTATCAATAATTAATTAACGTAATAAATCACTACATAATATTAGGAAAGATAGTATTAGTATTAAGGAAAGTTGCTATTTTATATGTAATTATTCTCATTCTGAACTTTTGATTTATTTGTAATATTGTGATTTAGAATAATCTTTTCTTTCAGTGGATTTGTAAGTAATAGATAACATACTCGATTTTGTATACTTGGAATTTGTATTTATATGGGAGCCTATTTATAGTGTTCCTCACTAATGAATTCATTGTTCTTACTCCGTGGACATAAGCACATCTACGTTAAATATCTTATTGTTTCTTTCTTTCTACTATTATTATTCTTCTTTAATACCATCAATAATCAATGCTTAATGAAGGGTAAGCAGTTCATTAAAGTCAGCCAATTGATGATTTAGTACTCAAGAACTTATTATTTGACTATGCTTTAAGATTATTTGTCCATTGTTTTTATTTTCAAAGCTCAAGACATTTATTGAAAGATGTGTTAAAAATTAAAAACAAAGTGTTAAAAAAAAAAAAACTATTCTACATAAATATGAAAGATATATGCTAGAGTGTTATTAAACGTCCTGTCTCAATATGAGTCATCTTGTTTCCTATTAAATTGATTGTTCTCCTAAAACTAATTTGACAACTCATTAAATTACGTAGGTATTTTTCGTTTTCATTATTTATTAGGATGAAACAACACAAAGTATATTTAAGAATAATAAATCAAACAGAAAATTCAGATAACAGAATTCAATCTCAACTACTCTTTAGTTTCATTCTTATTAGGGTTTTAAAGATTTAAGAGACCATGAATATTCTCATTAATTCCTAATAATTTGAAAAAGCACGCTCTATCATCCAACAAAGCGTCAAGTTCCAAGATTGGTTAGTGTAAAGATTATGAGATGCAAGAAAAATTTTGAAAAACAATGAACCAAAAAAAATTCAGAAAAAAAAAATGAACACACTTAAAAAAATTGTTACAGATGGAGGCTAGTACAAATAAAGGATTTAATATCGGTCAAAAAACAGACATTAAATCCTTTTAACATTGGTCAAATAAAAGACCTTAGCAATAGGTCAAGTCATGTAGCAAGTAATTAAACTGAGGGCAATGTTCCAAGTAACATCTAATTTTGTTGATTAGTTTCCTTTTTTTCTTTGTCGGTCAGGTGTTTTGAGGCGTTTGAAGGCTGAGTGAGCCGCATCCAATTCGACGGGGTTGATAGGGTTAGGTGGGTCCCATATTTTGTACTAGAACGAAAAACATGAATCACGCTTTTTTGGAAGCCAAATGTAGCCACAGATACGTGACATTGTCTGTGGTGTTTGATACCTTCGTACTATTGAATATAAAAGTATCACGATCAAGATCGTCCCAGACTCATTTATGTCAGTGATAAATTTCTTCTCCTTATTGAACATCTCCTTTTCTCATTTTCAATCTTTTGTAGCGTTCCCCAATGCAATTTTATCTTCTTATGTCGTGCAGTGAACATGCAATTGTGGCTATGGAAAATATTACAACGTACATTAATGCTTAAATCGTGGCCAAATATAGAGTAACTTATATATATATATATATATATATATATATATATATATTAATGAAAGTAGAAACGAAAATATGCTACAAGAAAAAAAAAAAAAAACTAAAAAAACCAAGAATATCAAGATTTATTTGGAAAACCCTAGACGAGAAAGAACTACGGATAGAAGAGAAGAAAATCTACTAAATCAAATATCAGTACAAGAATAGCGGTTATAGCAAAAGAGTTTGATGATGAAACACTAAAATTAGATCATATATATATACCCAAAACCTTGACCCACAACTGGGTGTAAACCCTAAAAAAATTCAAGATCAATATCATTGTAAATACTTTTATATATTATGAGGAATGACGATCCTTCTTAAAAAAATAATAATAATAAAAAAGACACATAAGCCCGTCACATATCTATACGAGTACATGAGGATAAAATATTAAGACAATGCTCGTCTAGTAAGAGATTGTCACGGGATACATATATATTTTGTAATGATTTTGGGATAAAAATATAAACTAACAATATAGTTGAAATTTAATAGTACCATTAACTTTTGTTACGGTTGGAAGTTTAATTTTACATAAAACTAAAATAAAATAAAATAATCGTTAAATCATTGTCAAATTTATGATCGAAAAAAGTAATACAATGTACTCGGATGCTGCACCATTAAGACAGTATTAAATGTAATCACATTTAAATTAATCCTAAGCAATAGTTTTATCTCATTCTGTGCATGCAACAAATGCAGTCCAAAGCAATTTGTTTGATAATCATATGACAGAAAGGAAATAAGAAGAAAAGAAAGATGTACAACCTATGTGAGGATCAAAATGAAACATAATAGATAAGGACTTTTTTCTTCTTCTTTTTTCCCCCCAAGGCAGAAAGATGTAGGACCTTATCTTTTATTGTGTTTCATATGGATTCTCCACTTAATCTTTGTCTCTTAAAAAAACTTAATATTGAAATTCTTCAAAGGATTTGAGATTACTCACCTAATTCTTTTTTTGCTTCTTTTCTCTCCATAATGCAACCAAATAACTCCACCTATGAAAAAAAAACTATGTTAAGAAGCAGCAATAATATTAAGCACCACGTATTAAAAGAAAATAAATCGATCGCATAATCTTTATTATTTATGGTGTTCAAGACCACTGATGCTCTAAGAACATTTTTCGTACTAAAATCCATTTACCCTCCCATCTATTTCTTTCCACTTTCTCTTGTACCAAACAAGCACTAAAGTACTTACCAAAAGAGCTAGCTTAATTTCTAAATAACTGTTTGATGAATCTCATTTTAAACGTGTATTTGACAACGGATCTAGTATTTGACGATTTTCCCTGTATAAATATAGCAAACTTAAAGCACAATTCACACACAAATCAAATATATAGCCAACCATATATGTATATCACCCCCTCTTTTCCTAGCTTGTATCACCAAATCTCATCACACAACCCTCAAAAAAAAAAAAATCTCATCAGACACAAAAGAAACCAAAAAGACCCAAAAAAAAAAAATGGCATCACTACCAAACTCATCTCTAGCAATTCAGGTGAACCGGTGTGAGCCAGAGCTTGTTAAACCATCAAAACCAACCCCTCAAGGGCTAAAACCACTCTCAGACATAGATGATCAAGAAGGGCTTAGGTTTCAGGTTCCTCTGATATTTTTTTACACAAATATTAAGAAAATTAATGAGAATTATCATAACCCTGCAATGAAATTAGGGCAAGACCCTATTAGGGTTATTAAAGAGGCACTAAGCAGTGCTTTAGTGTATTACTATCCGTTTGCTGGAAGGCTTAGGGAAGGTCCCAACAGGAAGCTCATGGTGGATTGCACCGACGAGGGGGTCCTCTTTGTGGCGGCTACAGCAGATGTCAGGCTAGAACAACTCGGGGATGCAATTTGGCCACCATGTCCCTACCTAGATGAGTTCCTGTACAATGTCCCTCGATCAGATGACATTCTTGGCTGCCCTTTGTTGTTAATTCAGGTAAATAATTTTTGAAGCTTATTTTTTGAATTGGAGTTGAATGTTTATCGGACTAATCTTTGAGCGTTTAGAGACCACAAAATTAACCCTAAAAGCTAGTTCAAAAAATGAGGCTTGCTCTCACTAGAAAATTTTGAAAATAGACCCTTTCTCGATTTAATATTGAACAATTATCTCGTTACATATGCATATATAGCTAGTGAGACAGAACAATTAACATTCAAAGAAGTTGACACATCCTCAATAAATAGACCTGCTAACAACCCCATCCTGCAGTAAACTCCTGACAATTGAACAATATAATTATCTTAGTATGAACTTGGACTTTTATTGATCTCATCTAATTAATGAATTGAAAATAGCACATCCATTTGTTATGTGGGCTTTAATCTTGTGCATACGTGTCAAACTTTTTAGCTAGGTTAAAACATTTACCTTTAATTTTTTTTGAAAAGAAAATGAGATTTTTAGGCCAATTACTTTTTAAAATTTTTTTTATTTAATTGTTGAAGTTCTATAAAATTAAAAAAAAAAAAGTCAACCATTGCTTGATGGATCATAATAAACTAGTGATTGGTTAATGTCAATTTATATTTTTAATTGATTGAATATGATCAATCATGATTAACAGGTCTTTGTCTAATTTAAAAAATAAATCACACATTCACTTAAATCTAAAAGTGTTTAAAACTCATCTATAATTTAATTTTTCTACTCATATGCTTAGGTTGCTCACATGCTCAGGTTGCATTTGGTACATCTATTAATAGTGGAAGTTTTAAATTAAAATTGATTAATTTTTTAAAAATTAATTATAATTTTTATTAATTTTTTAAAAAAAATAAAAAATAAAAATGAAAATTTTAGGTTCAGAATGATATACCAAACGCACGTATCATAAGAATCTTCTTTGGACAAGAATGATATGTGGTGTGAGACGTTACTTGTGTGCTCGTTCATCATTTTGAAATGAAAATGAGATTTCTAATTAAAAAAAAATAAAAATGAGATTTGATGTGAAATTTTATCTTTTATACGACTTTTCAGAGCAATTTGTTTATGATTCCTTGGATACATTGGTGACTAGGTTGACATGTGGGGGCTTTGTATTGGCGCTACGTCTGAACCACACAATGTCTGACGGTTTTGGTCTGGTCCAATTCTTGAACACCATTGCAGAAATGGCACGTGGCAGTAAAGTCCCATCAATTCCTCCTGTTTGGCAACGAGAAATCTTAAACGCCCGAAACCCACCAAGAATAACTTGTCCACATCAAGAATACCAAGATGTAGTAACACAACAAACTCCTAATTCCAAGGCCTCAAACATGGTCCTGGACCCAAACGACGTCGTTCAATGCGCATTCTTCTTTAGCTCCAACCAAATAAGGAACTTGAGAGAGCTCCTACCCAAACACCTCCGAAACTGTACTCGGTTCGAGTTGCTCACAGCTTGTTTGTGGAAATGTCGAACAATTGCACTCGAACTCGACCCTAAAGAGACTGTACGCGTTTCTTGCTTCACAAGTATACGTGGAAATAAGAACGTTAACAATCTCAGTTTCCCTTCGGGATACTATGGTAACACATGCGCTTACCCTGCTGCGGTTTCGAACGTTAGGGTTTTATGCGATAGCCCGTTAGGGTACGCAGTCAAGCTGGTGAAAAAGGCAAAAGACCAAGTGAATGACGAGTACATAAAGTCTGTTGCTGATCTGATGGTGATCAAAGGACGGCCTTTGTACACGGTGCCAGGGAACTATATTTTTTCAGATCAAACCCGTGTGGGGTTGAATGAGGTCGATTTCGGGTGGGGTTTGCCGGTGTTTGGCGGACCGGCTATGACCTTGTCTCTCTTTAGCTTTTATATTCCGTATGAGGAGAAAGGGGAGAAAGGTGTCGCGGTGCCGATTTGCCTACCAACGGCGTCCGTGATGGAGAGGTTTAAGCAGGAGCTGCAGAAGATAACTGATGAAGAGAAGCCGTATAAGATGTATCATTTCAAAGACTTCAAATTTGTATCGTCGCTCTAAATTGAGGTTCTTGATTTGATTTCAAGTCTGCAAGTACTGGTTGACATGCTGTCAATCGTCATTTATCATATAGTTGCATATATATAAAGCTATTTGTAGTTATTGGTGAGAAAGCAATATAATATTAAGTATAAAAGTAGAGTGGTCAAGTAGCAGTGTGACATATTTACCAAAAAAAAAATAAAAAATAGTAGCAGTGTGATGTAAAGATTTCATACCGTGTTATTGTAAATACCTTTATATGTTTCCTCTAAAAATAAAATAAATAAATAAATAAAACCCGACACAAGCTCATTACATATGCATACAAATGCATAAAGATAAGATTAATTTAAAACAATGCTCGTTTATAAGAGATTGTCACAAAATAACATATATATTTGGCAAGGATTTTAGGATAAATATATAAACCAACAATAAAATTGTAATTTAATAGTACCTTTAAATTTTGTTACGTTTGGAAGTCTAAATTTTTTTAAAAAAAATTAATAGTCATTGATTATTGTGAAATTTAGAATATAAATAATAATATAAATGTACTCGGATGCTGCACCATTAAGACAGTATTAAGTGTAATCACATTTAATTTAATTTAATTCTGAGCAATAGTATTATTTCATTCTGTGTATGCAACAAATGCAGTCTAAAGCAATTTGTTTGATAATCATTTTACAGAAAGGAAATTAGAAGAAGAAAAGAATGATGTAGAACCTATGTGAGGAAAATGAAACAAAGAGATGAGACCTTTCTTTTCTTTTTCTTGTTCTTTTTTCTTTTTTTCCTAAGAGAGAACAGGACCTTATCTTTTTATTGTGTTTGATATGGATTCTCCGCTTAATCTTTGCATATTAAAAAAAAATTAAAATTAAAATCGGAATTCTTCAAAGAATTTGAGATTACTCGCCTAATTGTATTTTTTTCTTCTGTTCTCTCCAATGCAACCAGGTAACTACAAGTCTAAAAAAACAATGTTAAGAAGCAAGAATAATATTAAGCACGGCATACTAATAGAAAAAAAATCCCACAATCTCTATCACTGTGCGGAGTTTAAGACCACTACTAATGTTCTAAATCCCACAATCACATTTTAAATATATATTTGACCACAGACTAAGTATTTAACTATTTTTCCTACATAAACAAAGCAAACTCTAAGCACAATCCACACACAAATAACATATATAGCCAACCATATATAGATCACCCACTCTTTTCCTAGCTTGTATCACTAAATCTTATCCCACAAAAAGGAAACCAAAAAGACCAAAAAAAAAAAAAAAAAAAAGGCATCTCCACCAAACTCGTCTCTAGAAATTCAGGTGAATCGGTGTGAGTCAGAGCTTATTACACCATCAAAACCAACACCTCAAGGGAAATTTTCCTTATTCAAATATTTATAAGAGGATATTCTCATTCAGGGAATATTCAGTAATTAAAGAAGATCATTGATATTTTTATGGATCACAGTATCAATAATGTCTTTACTGGCAACTGGCAAGCATTCAAACTTCAAGAACAAGTTTTGTATATATATACTAAAAAACATATGTCATTCATGGACGTATTTAAAAAAAATATATCTAAAGAAAAAAAGGATAAGTAAAAAGTAGATAAAAAAAGTATAAAAAAGATAAAAGTACTAAAATATTAAAAAAATAGATCAATATATAAAAAAAGACAAAAATTAAAAATTAAAAAAATAGATAATTTTTTAATATTTTAATGAAAAGTATTTTATTAAATCAATGTGATTTATTTAGAACAAAATGTATAAAAGAAATTATAAAAAAATAAAAAATTTACAAAATATGAAATAAATCTTTTCTTGAAATATAATATAAAATTGACATTTATATTAAGAATTAATCTTAAATAAATGTAAAATATAGAAAATATATTTAAATTTTAGAAAATAAATACATTTAGATAATTAAATTATATGTTCTAAAATCTAGATGTACAATTATTTTTTTCTTACTTTTTAATAAATCCATCTTATAAATCTTTACATGATATATTATTTAATAATAATACAAAAGCATTTAAACAATTTTTTTCTCTCTCTCACGGACCCCATAATCCCTCCTCCCTTCTTTCTTTCCCAACGCACCTTCTCTCTCTTTCACCGTCCCTAAAAAACGCAAGCAAAAAAAAAAATATATATATATAATAATATATAATCTTTTTGGCTCTCTCTCTCTGTCTCACCCTCCCTCGAAAACTGAAGGAAAAAAAAAAAAAAAACCAAAAAAAGGCTCTCGAAAAAAAAAAATTTTTTTTTTTTGAATAAACCGAAAAATGGACTCTCTCTTTCACTCGCGGACCCCACACTCCCCCCCTTCTTTCTTTTCAAGTCCCACGCATCCCTCCTCCTCTCTCCGCCCTCCTTCTGCCTCAGTGCATTGTCTCAGTCAACCAGAGCCCAGAAAAAAAAAAAAAAACAAAAAAAAAAAAAAAAAAACAAAACAAAAAACAAATTAAACAACAAATTTTTGCAGAAGTGCCACATTGTTATTTTTTTTTTTTTGAAATGATCACATGTAAAGGTTACTTCTCAAAGGCTCAATCTTTTCTTTTATTGTTTTCCTCTCTAAATAATTAGATGGATTAACTTGTCTTGGATGGTCCTTACAACAGAATTAACAGATAAATGTCTCACATTCTCGAAAGTTGGATCACGATGTGAAGTACAGAAATTTTCTTCTTGAGATACGTGGGAAAAGGCTTTAAAAATAATTTATAAAGCATTTCTCTAATAAAATCTCCAAAAGTTTTATTGAATTAATAAATAGTTGTTATTTTAGAAATGATCCATCAATGAAATGATTAACAGCGGCTTCACAAAATTAATAAAAATGTCTGTCCTTAAAGTTACGGAGAAAAATATATAACAAAACATTTTACAAAGGCGCTTGAACTTCGTAACGTAGATATTATGTATTTGCCCTAAGATTTATAGTAATTGAAGGAGTTAAGTTATGGAGATTGGTAAGCGATCTTAATGAAAAGTGAATGGACGATTTATTTAGTGAGCTAGTCATTTATGAAAGTAAATAAATAATTTAATTATTGTATGTATCAATAATTAATTAACGTAATAAATCACTACATAATATTAGGAAAGATACTATTAGTATTAAGGAAAGTTGTTATTTTATATGTAATTATCCTCATTCTGAACTTTTGATTTATTTGTAATATTGTGATTTAAAATAATCTTCTCTTTCAGTGGATTTGTAAGTATTAGATAACATACCTGATTTTGTATATTTGGAATTTATATTTATATGGGAGCCTATTTATAGTGCTCCTCACTAATGAATTCATTGTTCTTACTCCGTGGACATAAGCATATCTACGTTAAATATCTTATTGTATCCTTCTTACTACTATTATTATTCTTCTTTAATACCATCAATAATCAATGCTTAATGAAGGGTAAGCAGTTCATCAAAGTCAGCCAATTGATGATTTAGTACTCAAGAACTTATTATTTGACTATACTTTAAGATTATTTGTCCATTTTTTATTTTCAAAGCTCAAGACATTTATTAAATGATGTGTTAAAAATTAAAAACAAAGTGTTAAAAAAAAAAACTATTATACATAAATATGAAAGATATATGCTACAATGTTACTAAACGTCCTGTCTCAATATGAGTCATCCTGTTTCCTATTAAATTGATCGTTCTCCTAAAACTAATTTGACAACTCATTAAATTACGTAGGTATTTTTCGTTTGCATTATTTATTAGGATGAAACGACACAATAGTATATTTAAGAATAATAAATCAAACAAAAAATTCAGATAACAGAATTCAATCTCAACTACTCTTCAGTTTCATTCTTATTAGGGTTTTAAAGATTTAAGAGACCATGAATATTCTCATTAATTCCTAATAATTTGAAAAAGCACGCTCTATCATCCAACAAAGCGTCAAGTTCCAAAGATTGGCTAGTAAAAGATTGTGATGCAAGAAAATTTTGAAAAACAATAAACCAAAAAAATAGAAAAAAAATGAACACACTAAAAAAAATGTTACAGATGGAGGCTAGTACAAATAAGGATTTAATATGGTCAAAAAACAGACTTTAAATCCTTTTAACATTGGTTAAATAAAAGAACTTAGCAATAGGTCAAGTCATGTAGCAAGTAATTAAACTGAGGGCAATGTTCCAAGTAACATCTAATTTTGTTGATTAGTTTCCTTTTTTTCTTTGTCGGTAAGGTTTTTTGAGGCGTTTGAAGGCTGAGTGAGCTGCATCCAATTCGACGGGGTTGATAGGTTAGGTGGGTCCCATATTTTGTACTAGAACGAAAAACATGAATCACGCTTTTTTGGAAGCCAAATGTAGCCACAGATACGTGCATTTAAGATAAATTCCAAACTCTCAACCATAATATATTGACATTTTCTGTGGTGTTTGATACCTTTGTACTATTGAATATAAAAGTATCACGATCAAGATCGTCCCAGACTCATTTATGTCAGTGATAAATTTCTTCTCCTTATTGAACGTCTCCTTTTCTCATTTTCAATCTTTTGTAGCGTTCCCCAATGCAATTTTATCTTCTTATGTCGTGCAGTGAACATGCGCTTGTGGCTATGGAAAATATTACAACGTACATTAATGCTTAAATATAAAATAACATATATATATTTACGAAATTAGAAACGAAAATAGGCTACAAGAAAAAAAAATAAAAAAAACCAAGAACACTAAGATATACATGGAAAACCTTAGACGAGAAAAAACCACAGAGAACTAAATCAAAGATCAATATAAGAGGAGCGGCTAGAGCAAAAGAGCATAATGATGAAATTCTAAAATTACATCATATATATACCTAAAACCATAAACCACAATTGGGTGTAAATCAGATTGGGTCCATTCTTCATCACGAATGTCGTACCGTGAGCTTTTCAGGTTAGGCTAAAGAGAATTCGTGTCACCAAAATCTAACATATATATATATATGTACGTGAAATAATGCATAGTCTATTGTCTTGTTGAAAGGACAGTCCTTTCTGATCTGTAATATATACAGAGTAAGAAGTGTAATATAATGTTTATTCAACAATACACTTCTTACTTCACATGTAACATAAATGATTAATCATCTTAGAGTACTATTAATATAACTTTTCCAACCTCTCTCATGTTATAGAAATAAAAGATAAAAAAAATTCAAGATCAATATCATTGTAAATACTTTTATATATTACGAGAAATGACGATCCTTCTTGAAAAAAAAAATGGACACAAGCCCGTCACATATCTATACAAGTACATGAAGATAAAATATTAAGACAGTGCTCGTCTAGTAAGAGATTGTCACGGTATACATATATATTTTGCAATGATTTTGGGATAAAAATATAAACTAACAATATAGTTGAAATTTAATAGTACCCTTAAATTTTGTTACGGATGGAAGTTTAATTTTACAAAATAAAATAAAATAAAATAAAATAATTGCTGATGATTGTCAAATTTATGATAGAAAAAAAGTAAAACAATGTACTCGGATGCTGCACTATTAAGACAGTATTAAATGTAATTTAATCTCATTCTGTACATGCAACAATTGCACTTTCAAGCAATTTGTTTGATAATCATTTGACAGAAAGGAAATAAGAAGAAAAGAAAGATGTAGAACCTATGTGAGGATCAAAATGAAACATAAAGATAAAACCTTCTTCTTCTTCTTCTTCTTCTTCTTCTTCTTCTTCTTCTTTCCCCCCTAAGACAGAAAGATGTAAGACCTTATCTTTTGTTGTGTTGGATATGGATTCTCCACTTAATCTTTGTCTATTAAAAAAACTTAAAATTGAAATTCTTCGAAGGATTTGAGATTACTCACCTAATTCTCTTTTGCTTCTTTTCTCTCCATAATGCAACCAAATAACTCTAAGTCTGAAAAAAAAAATAATAAAAGAACGTTAAAAAGCAACTATAATATTAAGCACCATGTATTAATAGAAAATAAATCACACAATCTTTATTATTTTATGGTGTTCAAGACCACTGATGCGCTAAGAATATTTTTTGCACTCAAATCCATTTACCCACCCATCTATTTCTTTTCACTTTCGCTTATACTAAAGTACTTACAAAAAGAGCTAGCTTAATTTCTAGATAACTTTTTGATGAATCACATTTTAAACGTGTATTTGACTACAGATTTAGTATTTGACGATTTTCCCTATATAAATATAGCAAACTCAAAGCACAATTCACACACAAATCAAATATATAGCCAACTACATATGTATATCACCCCCTCTTTTCCTAGCCTGTATCACTAAATCTCATCACACAACCCTAAAAAAAAAAAAAAAAAAAATCTCTTCAGACAAAAAGGAAACCAAAAAGACCAAAAAAAAAAAAATGGCATCACTGCCAAACTCATCTCTAGCAATTCAGGTGCACCGGTGTGAGCCAGAGCTTGTTAAACCATCAAAGCCAACCCCTCAAGGGCTAAAACCACTCTCAGACATAGATGATCAAGAAGGGCTTAGGTTTCAGATTCCTCTGATATTTTTTTACAAAAATATTAATAAAATTAATGAGAATTATCAGAACCCTACAGTGAAATTAGAGCAAGACCCCATTAGGGTTATTAGGGAGGCACTGAGCAACGCTCTAGTGTATTACTATCCGTTTGCTGGAAGGCTTAGGGAAGGTCCCAACAAGAAGCTCATGGTGGATTGCACCGGCGAGGGGGTCCTCTTCGTGGCGGCTACGGCAGATGTTGGGCTAGAACAACTTAGGGATGCAATTCGGCCACCATGTCCCTACCTAGATGAGTTCCTGTACAATGTCCAGGATCAGATGACATTCTTGGCTGCCCTTTGTTGTTAATTCAGGTAAATATTTTTGAAGCCTATTTTTTGAATTGGAGTTGAATGTTTATCAGACTAATATATCTTTGAGTTTTTAGCAACCACAAAATTAACCCAAAATGCTAGTTCAAAAAATGAGGCTTGCTCTCACTAGAAAATTTTGAAAATACACCCTCACTTGATTTCATATTGAACAATTATCTCGTTACTTACAACTGATGAGATAGAACAACTAACATTCAAAGAAGTTGACACATCCTAAATAGATAGACCTGCTAATTAACAACCCCATCCTGCAGTAAACTCCTGACAATTGAACAATATAATTATCTTAGTATGAAATTGGACTTTTATTGAGCTCATCTAATTAATGAATTGAAAATAGCATATCCATTTGTTATGTGGGTTTTAATCTTGTGCATACGTGTCAAACTTTTTAGCTAGGTTAAAACATTTACCTTTAATTTTTTTGAAAAGAAAATGAGATTTGTAGGCCAATTGCTTTTTTTTTTTTTTTAATTAATCGTTGAAGTTCTGTAAAATTAAAAAAAAAAATAGTCAATCAATGCTTGATGGATCATAATAAACCAGTGATTGGTTAATGTCAATATATATTTTTAATTGACTGAATATGATCAATCATGATTAATAGGTATTTGCCTAATAAAAAAAATCGGACATTCACTTAAATATAAAAGTGTTTAAAACTCATCTATAATTTAATTTTTTTACTCACATGCTTACGTTGCTCACATGCTCAGGTTACATTTGGTACACCTGTTAATAATGAAAATTTTAGATTAGAATTGATTAATTTTTTAAAAATTAATTATAATTTTTATTAATTTTTAAATAATTAAAAAATTGATATGAAAATTTTTAGGTTCAAAATGATATATCAAAGGCGCATATAATAAGAATTGTCTTTGGACAGGAATGATATGTGGTGTGAGACGTTACTTGTGTGCTATGTCATTGTTTCGAACTGAAAATGAGATTTCTAACCCCAAAAAAAAAAAGAGATTTGATGTGCAATTTTATCTTTTTTGTGACTTTTCAGAGTAGTTGAGTAATTACGATGTTTCTGATCCCATGCATAAATAGGTGACTAGGTTGACATGTGGGGGCTTTGTGTTGGCGCTACGTCTGAACCACACAATGTCTGACGCTTTTGGTTTGGTCCAATTCTTGAACACCATTGCAGAAATGGCACGTGGCAGTAAAGCCCCATCAATTCCTCCTGTTTGGCAACGAGAAATCTTAAACGCCCGAAACCCACCAAGAATAACTTGTCCACATCAAGAATACCAAGATGTAGTAACACTACAAACTCCTAATTCCAAGGCCTCAAACATGGTCCTGGACCCAAACGACGTCGTTCAATGCGCACTATTCTTTAGCTCCAACCAAATAAGGAACCTGAGAGAGCTCCTACCCAAACACCTCCGAAACTGTACTCAGTTTGAGTTGCTCACAGCTTGTTTGTGGAAATGTCGAACAATTGCACTCGAACTCAACCCTAAAGAGACCGTTCGCATTTCTTGCTTAACAAGTATACGCGGAAATAGGAACGTTAACAATCTCAGTCTCCCTTCGGGATACTACGGTAACGCATTCGCTTACCCTGCTTCAGTTTCGAACGTTAGGGTTTTATGCGATAGCCCATTAGGGTACGCGGTCAAGCTGGTGAAAAAGGTAAAAGACCAAGTGAATGACGAGTACATAAAGTCTGTTGCTGATCTGATGGTGATCAAAGGACGGCCTTTGTACACGGTGCAGGGAACTATATTGTTTCAGATACTACCCGTGCGGGGTTCAACGAGGTCGATTTCGGGTGGGGTTCGCCGGTGTTTGGCGGACCGGCTATGGCCTTGTCTCTCATTAGCTTTATATTCCGTATGAGGAGAAAGGGGAGAAAGGTGTCGTGGTGCCGATTTGCCTACCAACGGCGTCCGCGATGGAGAGGTTTAAGCTAGAGCTAAAGAAGATGACTAATGAAGAGAAGCCCTATAAAATGTATCATTTCAAGGACTTCAAAATTGTGTCGTCGCTCTAAACTGAGGTTCTTGATTTGATTTCAAGCCTGCAAGTACTGGTTGACATGTTGTAAAACGTCATTTATCATATAGTTGCATATATATAAAGCTATTTGTAGTTACTTGGTGAGAAAGCAATATTAAGTATAAAGGTAGAGTAGTCAAGTAGCAGTGTGAATCGTGATATATTTACCCCAAAAAAAAAAAAAATAGTGGCAGTGTGATATAAAGTTTTGATAATTTATTCTGTAATTTTTTTTATTTTATTGCCTATACACATATAAAACCATTATTTACAAATTTAGTGAGCATACTGACGGTTGATCAGATTAAGAAACGTAATTATTTAAAAGTTTGAAATATAAAGGTATATATATGTAAAACAATCCAATATATGTATCCTATTAACAAGGTTCTACATTAAACAGTCATAATTATTACAAAAGCCATATATCTGTGCTTGAAGTTGGGGAAATTCAAACTTTTTATCTTATAATGGAGTTAGATATCAAATTATCTCTAGATTACGCTTGCAATCATAGTAAATAGTATTTATCAAAAGTGAATGTACATTTTACTTAGTGAGTTAATCATTTATGGAAGTAAATAAATAATTGTTTACGGGTATCAATAATTTATTAACGTTATAAATCAGTACATAATACCCGCAATGAGTAAAGATTTGTCAATGGTACGTAATTTACTAGATTCAGTAAATTGACGATTTAGTACTGAAGGGCTTATTGTTTGACCATGCTTGTTTCAGATGATATACTATCCATTTTTTATTTTTAAAAGTTGAGACATTTATTAAAATAAGTGTTAATACTTTTTTTTTTAATAAATAAGTGTTAATACTTAAAATCAACTATTCTACACAAGTACGAAAGGTATTTGCTATTCTTAAACGTTGCTGTCTCAATATGAGTCCACGTATATATATATATATATATATACACACACACACGTTATTCTTATTTGACGTTATATTGATTGTTATTAATTTGATAACTCATTAAATTGTATCCATATTTTTTTCATTTTCATTATTTATAGGATGATCTTACACAATAAGATATTCAAGAATAATAATTGAGACAAAAAATTAAGGACAACAGATTTCAAGTCTCAACTCATATTAACCGTTTCATTCTTGTTAGGGTTTAAAACATTTGAAAGATACCAAACTCTTGTCCAACAGAGACCATGAATACTCTCATTATTTCCTACTAAATTGACAAAGCACGCACTATTATCCAACAAAGCGTCAAGTTTCCAAAGTTTGGCTAGTACAAAATTATGCGATGCAAGGAAAATTTTGACAATGACCATTAAAAAAAAAATCTGAAAAAAAATAAACACACTTTACAACAACAATAATAATTTTTTTACAAGTAGGCACTGGTACAAATAAGGATTTAATATCGGCCGAAAAATGACGTTAAATCCTTAAAAAAACAAACCAAAAAAAAAATGTCAGGTCATATAACAAGTAAATTTTACTGAGAGGAATGTTCCAAGTATCATATAATTTTGCTGATTATTATTATAATTTTTTCTCCTTTGTTGAGAAGGTGTTTTAATGCGTTTGAAGAATGAGTGCGCATTATCCACTCCGATGGGATTGATAGGACTGGGTGGGTCCCATACATTTTGTACGTGTGAACCAGGATCATTAATCGTGTCGAGTCAACGACGATGTTTTTCTTGAAGAATATTGGAGATTAATTTAAGTCTGAAGAAGAAGAAAAACGTGAATGATGCTTTTTGGAAAGCCTTTGTTTGGTGTTTGAGTTCATTTTGAACTTAATTACATTTTACGATTGGTTTTTTATATTATTCTAAAAAAAAAGAAATTAATAAAAATTATAACTAATTTTTAAAAAGTTAACCAACTTCTACGTAAATATTTTATCTCATTTTAAGCTCATCTTGAATACCAAACGTAACCTAAATGTAGTACGTGTGGTGATTGGGGTCTTTGGCTATGGCCTCAGATACAGGTATTATTAGAGGCAAAGCTCCATAGTAGTCCAAACTCTCAACCATAATATGTTGGCATTTTCTGTGATGGCTGATATATATACAGTGACATGTCTTTGTAAAAATATATCACGATCACGATGGTCCAAAACTCATTCATAGTATTAGGGTTCTTCTCCTAAACATTTCCTTTTCCCACTTTCAACCTTTACAGCGTTCTTACTTCAATTTTATCTTCTTATGTCGTGTAGTGAACATATGCGCTTGTTGCTATGGATAATATATATATATATATATATATATATTTGAATAAATTGTGATGATAGAAATTAGTATGTGTACTAAAACATCTCAACTATATCGCAGTACCCTCATCATTTTTTCATCCCACTAAATATTATTAAATAAAGAAAAATAATTAGATTACATAAAAGTTGTTTAAATGGGAGAAATACGATTAAAGAAGGAAAGAAAATCAAGATACCTATCAAGAAATCTAGAAGTAGCCGGAAGACAGTTTCATAAGATCGAGCCGGAACTCATTCCTTGAAAGTAGCATTCAAATATGCATCGTTAAAACCCCTCTAGCCAAAACCCAGTGGGAAAAAGATTAAAAGGGAAAAAGAGTACATATTTACTTTAAAATTCGACTAGTTGCAAAATCTATAACAGAAAAGTCCTGCCAAATCTTTATGGAACAGAGAAGGAGAAATAGTTAGAGCATTGAACCAGTACGTATCTTCGGTAATGTGAACTGCATATGAAGCTAGGTTATCTGCAACTTAATTCCCTTCTTTAAAGATATAAGATACATGGTATGTGATCTAATCAAGATAGTTGATAGCGTTGCTGCATCTAGATAAAAATCTCCATGGGACTTTATTGCTTTTAGTTTGAAGTAACTCTACAACATAAGTAGAGTCACATTCAAACCAAATATAGTCCCAATCAAATCTTCTAGCATAATCAATGGCTATGATAATTCCCATTAGCTCTGCTTTAAAAGCAAAGAGAATACCTAGAGGCTTAACGAAGCATCCCTTGCTAAAACCTCTATAATTTCTGAAAATACCGCCACATACCGCAAGCCTAGGAGAACCATTAGCTGCACCATCTATATTTACTTTGATCCAATCTGGATTAGGATTATTCCATTGGACTTCTATAATACTAAGTGCCTTGGAGATTTTTTTTCTACAATTTGAAAGTTTTAATAATCAGTAGATCAGAGGTACTGTTTTTCATGATGTATCCATTGAATCAACTTCTTGAATACAATTCCAAATATATATATATATATATACACACACACATTGCTATGGATAATATATACACACATATATTAAATAATACGTAATCTACTGTCTTGTTGAAAGGATCGTCCTGTAATAATATATGAACAAAGTAAGAAGCGTATTGCTGAATACGTACACTTCTTAATTACTTCAAATGAAACATAAGTAAATTAATCATCAAAGAGTATTATTAACATAACTTTTTCAACCTTTTTTATATACATATATAAAGAAGAAGAAAGATCAATGTTATTGTAAACACCTTAATACATTACGAGCAATGACGATCCTTAAAAAAAAAAAAAAAAAAAAAAAAAAAAAAGGACACAAGCCCGTTACATATGGATACAAATGCATAAATATAAGATTTTAGAACAATGCGCGTTTATTAAGAGATTGTCACGGGATAACATATATATTTGGCAAGGATTTTAGGACAAATATATAAACCAACAATATAATTGAAATTTAATAGTACCTTTAAATTTTGTTTCGTTTGGAAGTTGTTTTTTTTTTCTTTTTTAATTAATAGTCATTGATCATTCTGAAATTTATAATAAAAAAATCATACAAACGTACTCGGATGCTGCACTATTAAGACAATATTAAGTGTAATCACATTTAAGTTAATTCTAAGCAATAGTTTTATTTCATTCTGTGTATGCAACAAATGCAGTCTAAAGCAATTTGTTTGATAATCATTTGACAGAAAAGGAAATTATAAGAAGAAAAGAAAGATGTATTACCTATGCGAGGAAAATGAAACAAAAAGATTAGACCTTTCATTCTGTGTGTGCAACAAATGCAGTCTAAAGCAATTTGTTTGATAATCATTTGACAGAAAAGGAAATTATAAGAATAAAAGAAGGATGTATAACCTACGTGAGGAAAATGAGACAAAAAGATAAGACCTTTCTTCTTATTACTATGCTCATTAATCATTCTTTTTTTTTTTTTTGTTGGGGGGAGGGGGTGGCCGGGGCTGCGGCCTGGGGTGTGGGGGCCAGGGGTGGGTCTTTGGCGTCGGGGTGATTGCTGGGAACAGAGAAGACTTGAGGTGAAAAGATAATATTAGGTAAAGTGTATGATAAATATGGTACACTAACAATATTTTAATTGTTCGATTAAATTTTAACAATTCAAAAAAAAAAAAAAAACTTTATCGGTAGTTACTCTGATAGAGGCTCTACTATAGCCACTCCCCAAAAAAATGTTAAAAAAAAAAGGTAAAAGTACTAAAATATTAAAAGATATATATGCCAACATATAAAAAAGACTAAAATTAAAAATTAAAAAAAAATTAGAGGACAATATTTTAATATTTTAATGAAAAGTATTTTCTTAAATCATGAATGTGATCTATTCATAAGAAAATCTGTAAAAGAAATTATTAAAAAAAAAAAAAAAAGGAAAATTTGGATAATAGAATTCAATCTCAACTTCTCTTCAGTCTCATTCTTATTAGGGTTTTAAAACGTTTAAAAGACCACGAATATTCTCATTAATTCCTACTAATTTGACAAAGCACGCTCTATTATCCAACAGAGCGTTAAGTTCCAAAGATTGGCTAGTACAAAGATCATGTGATGCAAGAAAAATTTTGAAGAACAAAAGAAAATCAGAAAAAAAATGAACACACTTAAAAAAAAAATTGTTACAGATGGAGGCTAGTACAAATAAAGGATTTAATATCGGTCAAAAAACAGACATTAAGGGGGTGTTTGGTACATTGGTTCATCTCATCTCATCTCAAATTTTTTTTATCTTTTTCTAAAAAGTTTTTTGTCTTTTCTGAAAATTCAAAAAAATTTACTACTAAAACTTAAAAATCTCCACTCAAACTACTCCATCAAACACCCCATAAATCTTTTAACATTGGTTAAATAAGACCTTAGCAATATGTCAAATCATGTAGCAAGTAATTACACTGAGAGGAATGTTCCCAGTAACATCTAATTTTGTTGATTAGTTTCCTTTTTTCATTGTCGGTAAGGTGTTTCAAGGCGTTGGAAGGCTGAGTGAGCTGTATCCAATTCGACGGGGTTGATCGGGTTAGGTGGGTCCCATATTTTGTATTAAAACGAAAAACGTTTCTCTCGAAAAACATGAATCACACTTTTCTGGAAGCCAAATGCAGCCACAGATACGTGTATTAAAGGAAAATTCTAAACTCTCCACCATAATATATATATTGGAATTTTCTGTGGTGTTTGATACCTTTGTACTTTGAATATAAAAGTATCACGATCAAGATGGTCCCACACTCATTTATATCAGCGATAAATTTCTTTTCCTTATTGAACGTCTTCTTTTCTCATTTTCAATCTTTTGTAGCCGTCCCCAATGCAATTTTATCTTCTTATATGTCGTGCAGCGCTTGTGGCTATGGAAAATATCACAACGTACATTAATGCTTAAATCGTGGCCAGATATAGAGTAACATATATATATATATATATATTTTTTTTTTTATGAAATTAGAAACGAAAATATGCTACAAGAAAAAAAAAAAAAACCAAAAAAACCAAGAATATCAAGATTTACCTGGAAAACTCTAAACGAGAAAAAACTACACATAAGAGAAGAAAATCTACTAAATCAAATATCAGTACAAGAATAGCAGCAATAGCAAAAGAGTTTGATGATGAAATACTAAAATTACATCATATATATATATATATATATACCCAATACCTTCACGCACAACCGGGTGTAAACCCTAAAAAAATTCAAGATCAATATCATTGTAAATACTTTTATATATTACGAGGAATGACGATCCTTCTTAAAAAAAAAAAAACACACACACACACATAAGCCCGTCACATTTCTATACAAGTACATGAAGATAAATTATTAAGACAATGCTCGTCTAGTAAGAGATTGTCACGGGATACATATATATTTTGTAATGATTTTGGGATAAAAATATTAACTAACAATATAGTTGAAATTTAATAGTACCCTTAACTTTTGTTACGGTTGGAAGTTTAATCTTACATAAAAATAAAATAAAATTAAATTAAAAAAAATCGTTAAATCATTGCAAATTTATGATCGAAAAAAGTAATACAATGTACTCGGATGCTGCACCATTAAGACAGTATTAAATGTAATCACATTTAAATTAATCCTAAGCAATAGTTTTATCTCATTCTCTCCATGCAACAAATGCAGTCCAAAGCAATTTGTTTGATAATCATATGACAGAAAGGAAATAAGAAGAAAAGAAAGATATAAAACCTATGTGAGGATCAAAATGAAACATATAGATAAGGACTTTTTTCTTCTTCTTTTTTCCCCCCAAGGCAGAAAGATGTAGGACCTTATCTTTTATTGTGTTTGATATGGATTCTCCACTTAATCTTTGTCTCTTAAAAAAACTTAATATTGAAATTCTTCAAAGGATTTGAGATTACTCACCTAATTCTTTTTTTGCTTCTTTTCTCTCCATAATGCAACCAAATAACTCCACGTATGAAAAAAAAACTATGTTAAGAAGCAGCAATAATATTAAGCACCACGTATTAATAGAAAATAAATCGATCGCATGATCTTTATTATTTTATGGTGTTCAAGACCACTGATGCTCTAAGAACATTTTTCGTACTAAAATCCATTTACCCTCCCATCTATTTCTTTCCACTTTCTCTTGTACCAAACAAGCACTAAAGTACTTACCAAAAGAGCTAGCTTAATTTCTAAATAACTGTTTGATGAATCTCATTTTAAACGTGTATTTGACAACGGATCTAGTATTTGACGATTTTCCCTGTATAAATATAGCAAACTTAAAGCACAATTCACACACAAATCAAATATAGAGCCAACCATATATGTATATCATCCCCTCTTTTACTAGCTTGTATCACCAAATCTCATCACACAACCCTCAAAAAAAAAAAAAAAAAAAATCTCATCAGACACAAAAGAAACCAAAAGGACCAAAAAAAAAAAAAATGGCATCACTACCAAACTCATCTCTAGCAATTCAGGTGAACCGGTGTGAGCCAGAGCTTGTTAAACCATCAAAACCAACCCCTTAATTAAGGGCTAAAACCACTCTCAGACATAGATGATCAAGAAGGGCTTAGGTTTCAATTTCCTATGATATTTTTTTACAAAAATACTAATAAAATTAATGAGAATTATCACAACCATGCAGTGAAATTAGGGCAAGACCCCATTAGGATTATTAGGGAGGCACTGAGTAGCGCTCTAGTGTATTACTATCCGTTTGCTGGAAGGCTTAGGGAAGGTCCCAACAGGAAGCTCATGGTGGATTGCACCGGCGAAGGGGTCTTCTTCGTGGCAGCTACAGCAGATGTTGGGCTAGAACAACTCAAGGATGCAATTCGGCCACCATGACCCTACCTAGATGAGTTCCTAGACAATGTCCCTGGATTAGATGACATTCTTGGCTGCCCTTTGTTGTTAATTCAGGTAAATAATTTTTTAAGCCTATTTTTTGAATTGGAGTTGAATGTTTATCGGACTAATCTTTGAGCGTTCAGAGACCACAAAATTAACCCTAAAAGCTAGTTCAAAAAATGAGGCTTGCTCTCACTAGAAAATTTTGAAAATATACCCTCTCTCGATTTAATATCGAACAATTATCTCATTACATATGCATATATAACTGGTGAGATAGAACAATTAACATTCAAAGAAGTTTGACACATCCTAAATAAATAGACCTGCTAACAACCCCATCCTGCAGTAAACTCCTGACAATTGAACAATATAATTATCTTAGTATGAACTTGGACTTTTATTGATCTCATCTAATTAATGAATTGAAAATAGCACATCCATTTGTCATGTGGGCTTTAATCTTGTGCATACGTGTCAAACTTTTTAGCTAGGTTAAAACATTTACCTTTAATTTTTTTTGAAAAGAAAATGAGATTTTTAGGCCAATTACTTTTTAAAATTTTTTTTTATTTAATCGTTGAAGTTCCGTAAAATTAAAAAAAAAAATAGTCAACCATAGCTTGATGGATCATAATAAACTAGTGATTGGTTAATGTCAATATATATTTTTAATTGATTGAATATGATCAATCATGATTAACAGGTCTTTGTCTAATTTAAAAAATAAATCACACATTCACTTAAAAATATAAAAGTGTTTAAAACTCATCTATAATTTAATTTTTCTACTCATATGCTTAGGTTGCTCACATGCTCAGGTTGCATTTGGTACATCTATTAATAGTGGAAGTTTTAAATTAAAATTGATTAAATTTTTAAAATTAATTATAATTTTTATTAATTTTTTAAAAAAAATTAAAAATTAATATGAAAATTTTAAGTTCAGAATGATATACCAAACGCGCGTATCATAAGAATCTTCTTTGGACAAGAATGATATGTGGTGTGAGACGTTACTTGTGTGCTCGATCATCATTTTGAAATGAAAACGAGATTTCTAATAAAAAAATGAAAATGAGATTTGATGTGAAATTTTATCTTTTATGCGACTTTTCAGAGCAGTTTGTTTCTGATTCCTTGGATACATAGGTGACTAGGTTGACATGTGGGGGCTTTGTATTGGCGCTACGTCTGAACCACACAATGTCTGACGGTTTTGGTCTGGTCCAATTCTTGAACACCATTGCAGAAATGGCACGTGGCAGTAAAGTCCCATCAATTCCTCCTGTTTGGCAACGAGAAATCTTAAATGCCCGAAACCCACCAAGAATAACCTGTCCACATCAAGAATACCAAGAAGTAGTAACACTACAAACTCCTAATTCCAAGGCCTCAAACATGGTCATGGACCCAAACGACGTTGTTCAATGCTCATTCTTCTTTAGCTCCAACCAAATAAGGAAATTGAGAGAGCTCTTACCCAAACACCTCCGAAACTGTACTCGGTTCGAGTTACTCACAGCTTGTTTGTGGAAATGTCGAACAATTGCACTCGAACTCAACCCTAAAGAGACCGTTCGCGTTTCTTGCATAACAAATATACGTGGAAATAAGAACGTTAACAATCTCAATCTCCCTTCGGGATACTATGGTAACACATTCGCTTACCCTGCTGCGGTTTCGAACGTTAGGGATTTATGCGATAGCCCGTTAGGGTACGCAGTCAAGCTGGTGAAAAAGGCAAAAGACCAAGTGAATGACGAGTACATAAAGTCTGTTGCTGATCTGATGGCGATCAAAGGACGGCCTTTGTACACGGTGTCAGGGAACTATATTGTTTCAGATAATACCCGTTTGAGGCTCAATGAGGTCGATTTTGGGTTGGGTTCACCGGTGTTTGGCGGACCGGCTATGGCCTTGTCTCTCATTAGCTTTTATATTCCGTATGAGGAGAAAGGGGAGAAAGGTGTCGTGGTGCCGATTTGCCTACCGACGGCGTCCGTGATGGAGAGGTTTGAGCAGGACCTGAAGAATATGACTAATGAAGAGAAGCCCTATAAGATGTATCATTTCAAGGACTTCAAAATTGTGTCGTCGCTCTAAATTGAGGTTCTTGATTTGATTTCAAGTCTGCAAGTACCGGTGGACATGCTGTCAAACGTCATTTATCATATAGTTGCACATATATATATATATATATATATAAAGCTATTTGTAGTTACTGGTGAGAAAGCAATATTAAGTACAAAAGTAGAGTGGTCAAGTAGCAGTGTGATATATTTACCCCCAAAAAAAAAAATAAGTAGCAGTGTGATATAAAGTTTTCATAATTTATTCTGTAATATTTTTATTTTATTGCCTATACACATAAAAAACCATTATTGACAAATTTAGTAAGCATACTGACGGTTAATCAGATTAAGAAACATAATTATTTTAAAGTTTGAAATATAAAGGTATATAGATGTAAAACAATCCAACATATGTATCCCATTAATAAGGTTCTACATTAAACGGTCATAATTATTACAAAAGCTATTTGTTTTAGCGTGGTTTTTTTAATATATTTTTTTTTATCAAATCTGACATTGAAATATATACACTATCAATAAATACCCTAACATATCATAAACATTTATAAATATCAATTAAAAAAAAAAAAAAAACAAACAAACCATTATGACTCATGAGGAAGAGTATATTAGTTAATTGTACAAAAATAAAAATAAAATAAAAAATGTTGAAGTTCATTGAAAAATATTAAATAATTAAGATTGTATCTTACTTGACATACCGTAATATTATTAAAAGAATATGAAAGTCGAAAGGATTAAAAAAAAAAAAAAAGTATGAGACTGAATCATCAATCTGATACTATTAAAAAGGCTCTTGCTTTGCCTTTCTACAACATCAAGATCATACTATGTGATCCAACAATTTAATGTTTTCTCACATCACAGTCACATATTTTCAACCTCTTTCCCTTTGAAATATCTCCTCAGAAAAATTTATGTTTTCAATTTTTTTTTTTAAGTTAAAGGTGGAGGAATTAAATTTATATCAAAGTCGCGTTCAGTTTATCATTCTTAAATTATATGTGCATTCTAAAATCACAAAAATAGTTATTATAAGTTCCTTAAAAAAAAAAGATTATAATACCAATTTGTACAAGTCAAGAGAAAGGAAATCTAATACATTTTGCTTTTTAAAGTTTGTACAAGTCAAAAGTTTCTCCCCCGTTTGCTTTTTAAAGTTAGAAGAATTAAAAAGAGAGAGAGAGTAATTATAGGTATTGATTAATGATAATTTCACATTTGACTTCAATAAAAGATGTAGGGTTCAAATTTTTCAATCCTAAATTTCAAGGGAAAAAAAAAAAATCATATTTACTTCAATGCTTTCCAATTTTGTCTCTCCTGCATAATTCAAATTCTCCGTCTTTTCCTCTAAAATGCATCTACTAATTTTTTTCATATCCCTTTTCCACTTTGTTGAAAGACGTTGAATATTATAAAATCCTTTTAATTTTATGATAGGACTTCTTATACTTTACATTAAAGGCAATAAGTAAGTCCATGTCGTAAGTTATCAAACAAAGTCTATTAATGCTCAACACAACATCAAAATATTGGAGAAAAATCAATAGATTCAGAATCTGAATCTTTGAAGCCCACAAATATCACCAGATTTAACAGTCTTATAACTAAAATAGCTAGGATGCTCAAATACAAATTGTTGGAATATTTATAAGAAAAAAGCTTTCGTGGGTTACTTGTTGGAAGCGATAGCCATGCCAACAGCCCATCGAACCCTCCTCATATAACCTCTCCACACACATAATTACATTACACAACCAACTATGTCCATATATAGCACCACATACTAATATGACAAAATCGCTCAAATAATTTATCAACACGATACAAATTCCTCTATCTTGACCAATGCAACACTTACTTTATTTATTTTTGTTTTTATCATGTTAGTTTAATAGTCTTTTCTGTATCATTTATACATTTTCTCCAAGATTCTTTGCTCCTCTGATTCATCAAAAACACTTAAAAAAGATTGGAGTCTATTGATCTGAAGCTAGTTAATTAAACGAGTTCAAATTCCAATGTGACTTGATATATATTTAACTTACATACATATAAATTTATATTTAAAAAGTTGTTCATGACATGTTTTTTAACTCATATTAGAATGAATCGTTATGATTATAAAAATCCAGGTCAAAATATTCCAACAGAGAGAACTAGAAATATATATATCTTTCAAGGCGTAATTCGGATGTTTATTTTTCACGTATTAGATTTTTTTTTCTTGGCCCAAGTTTCTTTATATATTTATTTATTTTCAAAATTTAAGTTCAATTTGATTGGATTTTATTAATTTGTGATGAAGCAGATTCTTGGTAAAGTTCCACGTGTAAGCTAGCATTCGATGGGTTAATATGAAGTTGACAGTATTTCAGGTCCGTGCTTTTTGACGTATTTAGCCTCCATTTGATTCTCCAATCCGAACCTTAATTATGCATATCAATTTTATCTCTTTTTAAAAAGTCAATTAAAATTATAACTAATTTTTGAAAAACAAACCAATTTCAACCTAAAATTGCATTTCATGCCGCTAGATCAAACACTGATTTTTTCTTGGCTCAAGTTTTCTACTTAGTAGATAAGTTGATATATTCTATACGTGATCATGACAAGTAATGAATATGCTATGTTTGGATGGTTGAAATAACTAATTAGGCTTTCTTAGGCCACTACTAATCAACAAGATAATAATTTAGCTAAAAAGAAAAAAAAAACATTGTAATATTTCCATACTCGAGTATTTATAGTAGAAACTTTCATCGAGGGATAAAAATGATCATTGACGTTTTTATGTATCACAGTATCATCAAAATAATCTATGGAGATTACACACACACAAAAACAAGTTTTCTACCCACATACACATAGTAGTTTAAAAACATGTGCGATGCACATGATTGAATGTATTTGAAAAAATTTATCTAAAGAAGAAAAAATATATAAGTAAAAAGTACATAAAAAGGTATTAAAAAAACATAAATATTAATAATAGACCAATATATAAAAAGGACTAAAATGAATGAAAAAAAAAAAAAAAAAAAAAAACTGGAAGACAATATTTTAATATTTTAATAAAAAATTTTTTAAAATCAATATAGTTTATTTTATAACAACATGTGTAAAAGAAATTTTTAAAAATAGAAAAATTTACAAAATATGAAATAAATCTTTTTAAAAAATTACGTCTTTTTAATAAAAAATAATCTAAAAATAATATTTATAGTAAGAATAAATCTTAAAAAAATGAAAAATATAGAAATTATATTGAAATTTTAGAAAATAAATGCATTGAGATAATTAAATTATATGTTACAAAATTTTAGATGTATACTTATTTTTTTCTTACTTTTTAATAAATAAATCTTATTAATAGTACATGATATATTATTTAGTGATAATATAAGAGCATCAGGTATATTTCGTGCTAATTTTTTGCCATAAAGCAGCGGAACTTAACTGATAAAGGAAGAAGTTGCAATTAATTTGAGGGGGCCTTGGCTGTGATCAATTAATCGTATAACGAACCTTACTTTTCCATTGCGGTTTTCAATCAGTTAAGTTTTGGTAGGCAAATACCGCTTGAAGATCCATGCAGGATATGAGTGAATTGAGATAAATTGAGATAAAATCAGACACAGAAGACGAACTTTCCAACCAGTTTTCTTATGTCAACCCTACGTTTGTGTTTATCCTCTTTTATATTCTCTTCAAGTGTAGATAAATAAGAAGTTGCAGCAGCTGAAGGCACCGAAAAAGAAGCAGCTTCAATCCACAAAGCTTAGTGTGGAAGGTCGTGGTATGATTAAATTGTTAGAAAATAACGAAGTATAAACAACGAACAAGAAGTGGAAGTATAATATAAATAAAATTGACAAGAAGTTGAAGTATAATATAAATAAAATTGTTACACCGAAATTCAACCTTAACTTGAAGGAAACAACACACAAAGAAGATCGTTAAGGCACGTGAGACACGCTTTCCTTAAAACAGATTCGTCCCCTTCGGTAAGTGCATGAGTCTTTAACGGACGTTTATTTCCCAGAATACAATGATAAGCAATGGTAGTCTAGCACAATCGAAAACCGCTTCCAGCAAACTTGAAACCAAAGCCTTCCCTCTATCACCAAAATTACAAGATCGACTACAAGAAGAAAAATACCAAGAACAAAAAAAGAAATAGCTTGTGTTGTGTCTTCAAGTGTGTGTTCATCATGCTTGTGGAGGCCTTCTTTTATAGACTCCAAAGCAAGTGTTACAAAATCAAAATTCAATAGGTTTTAATCCGAATTAATAAGACATAATGCAATCCATTAATTCGGAATATGAACAGATGACTGTTGATATTCTAGAAAAAAAATTTTGCAAAACAAAGCCCGCACAAGGACAAGCTCGACGGATCGACATTCGCATCGCCCATATTGGACCCTTAACCTACTGGGGCTATGATTTGCACCCTCCCTTGCACGTGAGAGAGCCTCTTGGGTACACAATTTTACCCAAGTCTAAAAGTGCAAAATCTTATAAAGTCCATCAAGCTTTTATGCCTTAGCAATGTGGGACTCCACATTTATAAACAATTTTCCAATAAAATTCTATTCTATTGGGTATATTTTGGACATCAATTTCGCATTCACTCGAATACCATTTTTTGATCTCCTTGCAACGGAGAACGCAAATTCACCAAGACTCGTTATTTTTACTAAATAGGTCCCACTTAAATTTGGACCTTAAAATGGCTCCTCAAAATAGTTTAAAACCACATTTACAACATAAATACCTATGAAATAACATATATATAATGCATTAATATTGGCAGGGAAATAGGGTTGTGTTAATTTACAAATTCTTCCAAAAGCTTAAGCTGTTAGAAGTTGGGCTAATAATAGTTATATATTTCAACACTCCCTTCATATACTGGCAGACAATAAGCAAACATACGAATAAATATTAATTTAAAAGTCTAACATAAATTATAAGAAGTTCGAAACATAGTAAAGCCCAACACACAATGATAATAAAAGGGTTATATAAAGAGTGCAATTGTAGAGATCCTCCTGCTACGATACCATGTTAGTTTACTAGTTGTCCTAAAAGTTTAAACTCTTAAATTTAGGCTAACAATAATTTTATATTTCAACATATTGTGTTCTCATATGACCTCAACTATCGAGTTGTGCTGAGTTCCGGTGGGCTACATCTTAAAGCAACAAATTTTTAAGAGGATTCAAGAGGCCTTTGCTCTCGCCACTATAAATGGCTGAAGAAAGCATGAGAAACTGTTGAGGAATGAAGAACATTCTTGAATATTGCAGCTATAAAACTCGGCAGGAAGACAAGATCTTACACGGCAAAGGAAGAAGCAAACAGCAAGCCAGCCACCTCATTCAACCAATAAGCCACCTCATACTCATCTGCATCGCTTGGAGCATCTCTTTCTTCGCATAAACCACAAGGCGATAGGCATTGATTAGACATGAAACCATTTTTTCTCGTCAAAAACTAAAATTTATAAAATAAAATTTTTTAAAAAAAAAGTAAAAACTAGATTGAGACTAATAAATTAACTGATTTCCTCATTTTTTTAAATATTGATATTAAACTAGAAGACCATATAAAAACAAATATTGTATTTTTCTTCTTGAGATATGTGGAAAAATGATACTCTTAGAGCATTTTTCGGGTAAAGTCTCTGAAGTTTTATTAAATTAGTAAAATGGTTGGTTTTTTAAATGATTAATCAATAATTGATCGCTTAGCAAATATTAACATGTGTTTTTCCTCAAAGTTTTGGAGAATACTGATAAAACGTTTCACAAGGGCCCTTGAACTTAATAACTTATATTTATCATCATGTATTTGTCCTAAAATTTATAGTAATTGAAGGATTTTTTTTTTTTTGAATGTGTAATTGAAGGAGTTAAGTTATGGACATTGGCAAATAATATTTATCTTTTTATGAAGGGTAAATAATATATATAATACATATATTTATTCATTTATTTGAATATGGAGAAAGGGAAATTCAAACTTTTCACCTTATAGTGGAGTTAGATGTAGAACTATCATTAAGTTACACTTGTAACCATGGTAAATAATATTGATCCAAAGTGAATGTACATTTTATTTAGCCGGTTAATCATTTATGGAAGTAAAAAAAAATAATTTATTTAGCCGTATCAATAATTTATTAACGTAATAAATAGTACATAATACCCTCAATGATCAAAGATTTATCAATGGTATAAGTAATTTATTAGAGTCAATAAATTGGCAATTTAGTATTCAAGGACTTATTGTCTGACTATGCTTGATTGTCCATTTTTTTATTTTTAAAGTCGAGACATTTATTAAAATAAGTGTTAAAACTTAAAATCAAGTATTCTACTGTCTACACAAGTACAAAAGGTATTTCCGTCTCAATATGAGTCCATATATGTTATTCCTATTTGACGATATAATGATTGCTTCCCAAATACTAATTTGATAACTCATTAAATAGCATCCATATTTTTTTCGTTTTTACATTATTTATTAGGATGATCTTACACAATAATATCTTCAAGAATAATAAATGAGACAGAAAATTAAGAATAACAGATTTCAAGTCTCAACTCATCTTAACAGTTTCATTCTTGTTAGGGTTTTAAAACATTTAAAAGACACCAAATTCTTGTCCTAAGAGACCATGAACACTCTATTTAATTCCTACTAATTTGACAAAGCACGCACTATTATCCAACAAAGCGTCAAGTTTCCAAAGTTTGGCTAGTATAAAATTATGCGATGCAAGGAAAATTTTGAAAAACAATGAACCTAAAAATAAAAACAAAATCTGAAAAAAAATGAACACACTTTACAACAACAATAATAATTTAATTACAAGTAGGCACTAGTACAAATAAAGTATTTAATATCGGTCAAAAATTGACATTAATTCGTTGAAACAACAAACCCAAAAAAAAAAAAAAAAAAGCAATATGTCAAGTCATATAACAATTAATTATACTGAGAGCAATGTTCCAAGTATCATCTAATTTTGCTGATTAGTTTTCCTTTTTTTCTTTGTTGAGCAGGTGTTTTAATGCGTTTGAAGAATGAGTGCGCATTATCCACTCCGACGGGATTGATAGGGCTAGGTGTTTTAAAAACGGATCTAACAATATATGTGTGTGTGTGTGTGTGTGTGTGTGTGTAAAATGTGCGTAATCTGCCGTATCGTCAAAAGGATCTAAGTAAGAAGTGTGTTGTTGAATAAACGTACACTTCTTACTTCAAACATAAATTAATCATCAAAGAGTATTATTAACAAAACTTTTTCAACCCCTTTTATATACATATATTAAGAAGAAGAAAGATCAGTGTTATTGTAAATACCTTTATATATTACAAGGAATGCCAATCCTTCTAAAAAAAAAAAAAAACCGACACAAGCCCGTTACATATGTATACAAATGCATAAAGATAAGATTTTAAAACAATGCTCGTTTATAAGAGATTGTCACGGGATAACATACATATTTGGCAAGGATTTTAGGATAAATATATAAACCAACAATATAATTGAAATTTAATAGTACCTTTAAATTTTGTTACGTTTGGAAGTTTAAATTTTTTGTTTTGAATTAATAGTCATTGATCATTGTGAAATATATAATAAAAATAATAATAAAAATGTACTCGGATTCTGCACCATTAAGACAGTATGAAGTGCAATCTCGCATTTAATTTAATTCTGAGCAATAGTATTATTTCATTCTGTGTATGCAACAAATGCAGTCTAAAGCAATTTGTTTGATAGTCATTTGACAGAAAAGGAAATTGTAAGAAGAAAAGAAATATGTATAACCTATGTGAGGAAAACGAAACAAAACGAAAAGACCTTTCTTTTCTTTTTCTTTTTTTTTTTTTCCCCCTAAGAGAGAACAGGATCTTATCTTTTTATTGTGTTTGATATGGATTCTCCACTTAATCTTTGCATATTAAAAAAATATATATATAATCGGAATTCTTCAAAGGATTTGAGATTACTCACCTAATTCTTTTTTTCTTATTTTCTCTCCAATGCAACCAAATAACTCCAAGTCTAAAAAAAATGTTAAGAAGCATCAATAATATTAAACACCACATACTAATAGAAAATCAATCCCACAATCTCTATTACTGTACGAAGTTTAAGACCACTAATGTTCTAAATCACATTTTAAATATATATTTGAACACAGACTTAGTGTTTGACTATTTTTCCTATATAAACAAAGCAAACTCTAAGCACAATCCACACACAAATAACATATATAGCCAACCATATATATATCAACCCTCTCTTTTCCTAGCTTGTATCACTAAATCTTATCCCACAAAAAAGAAACCAAAAAGACAAAAAAAAATTTAATTAAAAAAAAAAAAGGCATCACCACCAAGCTCGTCTCTAGAAATTCAAGTGAACCAGTGTGAGCCAGAGCTTGTTACACCATCAAAACCAGCACCTCAAGGGCTAAAACTACTCTCAAATATAGATGATCAAGAAGGGCTGAGGTTTCAAATTCCTTTCATGTTCTTTTACAAAAATGTTAATAGAAATAATGAGATTTACTACAATCCTGCAATGAAATTAGCTCAAGACCCCACTTGGGTTATTAGAGAGGCACTGAGTAGAGCTCTAGTGCACTACTATCCTTTTGCTGGAAGGCTTAGGGAAGGTCCAAATAGGAAGCTCATGGTGGGATTGCACCGGCGAGGGGGCGGCTACGGCAAACGTCGGGCTCGAACAACTCGGGGATGTAATCCAGCCACCATGTCCTTTCCTAGATGAGTTCCTGTATAATATTCCCGAATCAGATGGCATTTTGGCTGTCCTTTGTTGTTAATTCAGGTAAATAATTTTTTTAAGCCTATTTTTTGAATTTGAGTTGAATGTATATATCGGACTAATATTTGAGTATTTAGAAAGTAAGGCTTGCTCTCACGAAAAATTTTGAAAACACCCGCTTAGTCTAATTGGACAATTATCTCATTATATATGCATATATAACTAGTGAGATAGAACAACTAATATACAAAAGAAATTGACAGATCCTAAATAAAATGGTCTTTTACTGAGCTCATCTAATCAATGAATTCAAAAGAGCATATCCATTTGTTCTGTGGGTTTTAATCTGATGCACATGTGCCAAAATTTTTAGCTAGACTAAAAAAATTATTTTTAATTTTTTTAAAAGAAAATGATATTTGTAGATAAATAACTTTTTAAATTTTTTTGCATTAACAGTTGAAGTTCTGTAACATTAAAAAAATCAATAATTTATCAGTGATTAATTATAATATATCAGTAATTGATTATGTTAATATATTTTTTATTGATTGAGTATTATCAATAATGAATTAATGATCATTTCCTTAAATAAAAAGAATTCAGAAATTCACTAAAATATAAGTGTTTAAAAATTATTTATTATTTAATTTTACTATTCATATACTTATTAGGAATTAATTTTTTTTTTCTCTTTTTTGTTTTATAAGGAAAAAAAAAAAAAAAGAGTCGGTGTTTTCCTTGTACCTCTCATCTCAATAGTGATTATTACGTGAGCCTAAATAACCCCACCGATGAGATGATAAAAAACATAATTTTAGATTATCACAATTAACAAATAAGAATTGTTTTCAATAAAAATGACGTTACTTGTGTGCTTTATCGTTGTCTTCTAATGAAAACGAGATGATGTGAAACTTTTGTCTTTAATTGTGACTTTCCAAATCACGAGGCAATTTTCTGATTCCTTGGACACATAGGTGACTAGGTTCACATGTGGGGGTTTTGTACTGGCACTACGTTTTGAACCACACAATGTCTGATTCATTTGGCTGGTCCAGTACTCGGACACCATTCCGGAAATGGTACGTGGTAGTAAAGTCCCATCAACTTCTCCTGTTTGCTACCGAGAATCTTGTGAACTCCCCAAACCGACCAAGAATAACTTGTCCACATCAAGAATACCAAGAAATGATAGCAGTGCAAACTCCAAATTCCATGGCCACAAACATGGTCATGGACCCGAAACAATTCTTATCTGCGTCATCAAATTGAACTCAAATTTTGGACAAAAAAAAAAAAAAAAAAAACTTGAGCCGAGGAAAATTCTACTACGTGCAAGGCATGGAACTGAAATGTCAACATCCGAATTAAAAGGGTGTTTGGCTGAACAACTCAACCCATTCAACTTAAAATTTTTTTGTCTTTTTTTCAAAAGTTTTTTTTCCCAAAAATTTTTTGTCTTTTCTGAAAATTCAAAAAAATTTACTATTAAAACTTAAATTTCTCAACTTAAACTACTGTACCAAACACCTATAAACCTTGAACGGTACTGCTGCTACTTGCCAATTCTATCTTTTTATTAATTCTTTCCCACCAATTATTACAAACAGCTTTAAAAAAAATAAAAAATAAAACAAACAAACAAACGAAATGACCTCTTACGACTTGTCAACCATTATTTCCAGACTCAGAGTCCGTTTGATAAATGAATTTGAGTTGAAAAAATATAATTTGAGATGAAAATTTTTATTGAGTTTTTAGAAAAGACAAAATTTTTTTTAGAAAAAGACAAAAACTAATATAAAAAAGTACAGTTTGAACTCGTTCACCAAATAAGATCTTAAAATCAAATCAAGAACATCAACTTAGAGCTAGAGGACACAATCTCAAGGTCCTTGAATTGACACGTCATCTACTTCAACTCCTGCTCAAACCTCTCCACGGCGAGCGTCGGCCGGCAAATCAGCGCCACGACACCTTACTCCTCTTTCTTCTCGTACGGAACATACATGCTAATGAGAGACAAAGCCATAGCCGGTCCGCCCAACATAGGCAAACCCCAACCGAAATCAACCTCGTCGAACCCCACATGCGTAGTATCCGAAACAATGAAAGTTCCCCGACACGGTGTGCAAAGGCCGTTCTTTTGATCACCATCAGATCGGCAACAGACTTCATGTACTCTTCGTTCACTTGGCCTTTTGCCCTCTTCACTATCTCATCTCAACTGCGTACCCTAACGAGCTCTCGTGCAAAACCCTAATGTTTGAAACCGCAGCAGGGTAAGCGAACGGGTTACCATTAAATTTGCGATGACGCAGATACTAGGTAAAGTACTTCCCCGTAAGCTAGCACTTAGACGGTTTGATGATGAGGTTGACATTTCAGGTCCAGCTTTCGAGGTATTAAGATTTTTTATTGGGTCAAGCTTTCTACTTGGTAGATAAGTTTGACAGTACTATCGTATGTTTGGGTGGTTGAAATTAGGTTATCTGCTTATTCAAATATTTGTAGTAGAATATTCTCACCGAGGGAATATTTTTACCTAGCTATTAAAAAATAGATGTCATTACAGTCTTCTTATATCTCACATTATCATTAAAATAAACTATAGAGATTACATATAGGATGACAATAATTTTGACTTTGTATCTCTATTACCTACCACCAAAGCTTCAAGAACAGGTTGTGTGTGTGTGTATATATATATATATTTTTGGTCTAATGTTAGAAATTACTTGTGGTACAACTCCAACCACCAAATTATATAAGAATTCTTATCACCGTCAATCATATATGTTAAATTTTAGACGGTTTTTTATATGTGTGTTGCACGTGGAAGCTCAGAAAAAAACATTGACGCTGATCATTTGTATTTAATTTTAAAAAATAATTCATTTGATAATTTAATCCTAAATTAATTATAATTCAAACTTCAACCTAAACTTTAAAAGAGTTTGCATTAAAATTAAGTAAACATGACCAAAAAAATAAATCAATATATATATATATATATAGATACCCTTCTTGGGTTGTTAAGTACAAGTCCCTTGCAAAAAAATCGTGCAAATTTTAGGGAACGTCATTAAAAGCACTAATGGTGCCAGAATTATTGGTTTAAGGAGTTAATTCTTACGATAAATATTTTAGAAACTAAAAATTATCAAATTCAAAAAATTCAACAAGTATCCATTAAAAAAAAAAAAGCATTTTTAAATTTTTTTTCTCCTAAAAAAAGAGATTTTTTGGGAGTTGCAATTATTTTTGTGCCTAGTGGATTTCACCTTTTTCCTGATATTTTTTTTTTTTTTCATAGGAATATTATTGAGCGTTTAGTGAAAATAATTAATGTTGATCGATGTAGCCTAGCATAAAAGATAAGTTTTTGTCGATGATGAGGGTAATGATTATTTGCTAATTATTGACTTGAGGTGTAAGCTTGCTGATTGTTTGTTCAGACATTTTTTTTGGGAAAGTATGTGGCTATTGTGATTTTTTTTTTTTTTTGGAAAATTAATTTGTGATTTTCGTATTAAGAAAACTTATGGTTTTTCTTTATGACTAAAAAATATGGTTGATGAATACGTGGTTACCGTTGATGGATTTGGTAGTTTAAAATTCTCCCTATCGATTAGCTAATTAGCAGACTTAAAATCCATACACAATTTACCAATAGCTCGTTTGTATAACGTATTCAAACCTTTTGTTGTACTGTTGAAATTCTTTCACCCATTTTTTTTTTTTAAATAATCAATTTAAACCTGCAGAAAAATTATGTAGAAATCCTTTACTAAGACAGACTATAATATACGATGGTCATGGAAATGAATTCCTATATATAGCTTCTCCAATGACTCAAATACTTTTTTTCAAATAATCTTTGAAAAAAAATAAATGAACAAAATGATTTCGAAAAATCGAAAACATTCAGGAACAATTGGTTTTTTACACGGTCGATCTCATATTAAAATGAAGAAATGTTATTTTATTAATTTTAATTTTTAAGGTTGTCATTTTGACAAGTATTTTGGCTGGTACAGCTTATATATCCCCTAAAATTCTGTTGGAGGAGCACAGAAAACAGCATAAATAACCTAATTAACTCTCAACACATGTAGCGAAGACAAGGAATACTACAATACTCTTTTACCTCACCCAAAAATGTCACCAGCATTATCGCCCTCCTTGCTCTTCCATGTCAAACATGGCGTGCCCGAACTGACCTCACCCGCATCGCCGACACCCAGCGAGCTAAAACCGCTGTCAAACATAGATGATCAGGAAGGGCTTAGGTTTCAAATACCTTTCATCTTCTTCATTCTACAAGAGTAACCCATCAGTGGAAGGGAGTGATCCTATAAGTGTTGCTTAATAAGAATTGTTTTTCAATAAGATTAATATGTGGTGTTAGACACCATTTAGTTTGTGTTTGGTGTATCAGTTTAGAATGAAATTTTAATATTGAAGTTGATTAACTTTTCAAATAACTAGTTAAAGTTTTTGTTGATTTTTTAAAAGAAGATAAAAACTGATATGAAAAAATTTAGATTTGGACCTGAGAACCAAACAAAAACTTATTTCATATTTGGTATTAAGGTTTAAATCTTACAATTACAATCCAATTTTTATATTTTTCTCTCAACTTTACTATTCATACAATTTTTAACTCAAATTTTAAATGTCCATAATTACATAGACAAGTCTTAATAAAATAATTTTTTTAATTATATAGAATTTCAAGACGAACGAAACAAGCCCCATATTGATTATTTTTCTGAACATATTTCAAGTTTTTATACTTTATAATTCCCGTAATTTAAATATCTTGATAAATACATAATTAATTCAAACTAAAACTTTATGATTTAAACTTTAACACCTAACATATGCTTCATAAAAATTGTTTTTCCATAAAAAAAACAATACGTGGAGCAGAGACATTACTTGTGTGTTTCATCATTGTATTGAAATGAACATAAGATTTGATGTGAAACTTTTATCTTTCACGTGGGGGCTAGCATGTGGGGGCTTTGTACGGGCACTAGTCTGAACCACACAATGTCCATTATTGAACGAAGTCACATGTTGGCAACGATAAGTCCTAGGCTCCGTTTGTTTCATTGGTTCATTTTAAACTTTTTATCTCAATTTTTATCTTTTTCTGAAAAATTTTTTTATCTTTTCTGAAAAAAATTTTTGTCTTTTCTGAAAAGTCAACAAAAATTACTATTTAGGGGATGTTTGGTGAATGAGTTTAGTTTAAATTTTTCAGTTTGAATAGTAATTTTTCATAAAAGACAAAAAACTTTTTCAGAAAAGACAAAAAACTTTTTCAGAAAAAGACAAAAATCATGATGAAAAAAGTACAATTTAATTTAAAATGAAATGGTAAACAAATACCCCTTTAAACTTAAAATTTCAACTCAAACTGATGAACCAAATGGACCCCTAAACTCCTAAAACCCACCAAGAATAACTTGTCCACATCAAGAATAGCAAGAAGTAGTAGTACTACAAACTCCAAATTTCAAGGCCACAAATGGTCATGGAACCAAACTACGTCGTTCAACCCTCGTTCTACAAAATAGGATGCTCTAATACGATTTGTTGAAATTCATGAAAAGCCAATTAGTATTTAAGACATGTTTTAAGATAAAGAAAAAAAAAGTTTGAGAAAATAACCCAAAGGACCATATATTTTTTTTTTATCTATTGATCAACATAGCATAAACTCTCACATCTTGATCGACATAGCATAAAATTTAATTTACTTTAATTAAATTTGTGTCATATTGATATAATATTATTTTTTTATCTCACGTTAGTATAATAGTTTTAAATTTATGTTATTCAGATATTTTTTCCTACATGGGTTACTTGTTGGAAGCGATAACAATGTCATTGAACCTTCCTCTTATGATGACACCTCACACTTATATAACAAAATTTCATAAATTGTCACATTTTTTTTTCATCCATTAACCAACATGACATTAATTCCTTATCTCTTAATCAACATGACATAAATTTTAGTTTCATTTTTGTGTCGTATTGATCTAATGTCAAATTTTTGTATCAAATTAGTGTAATAATATTTAAATTTATGTCATTTAAATACTTTCCCTGAAGTTGTTTGATTGTATGATTCAACAAAGCACTTAAAAAGGTCGGAGTCTATTGATCTGAAGCTAGTTAATAAAACGAGTATAAATTCCAACATGACATGTTATTTAACCTACATAAATTTATATTAACAGAGTTGTTCTTTACATGTTTTAAGTCATAGTAGGAATATATATGTCTTTCAAGGTTTAATTCGGATGTTGACATTTTAGTTATATGCTTTTCACGTATTAGTTTTTTTTTTTTTTTTCTTGGCTCAAGTTTTTTTTTTTCCCTTCCAAAATTTAAGTTCAATTTGATTGGATTTTATTACTAAATTTGTGATGAAGCAGATACCAGGCAAAGTTCCACGTAAGCTAGCATTAGATGGTTTAATATGTCTACATTTCAGGTCCACGCCTTGGACGTATCTATAAGATTTTTTTGTTGGCTCAAGTTTTCTACTAGTAGATAAGTTGACATACACTATATGTGAACATGAAACCTAATGAATGTGGTATGTTTGGGTGGCTGAAATGAGGCTATGTAAGGCCACAACTAAACAACATAATAAAGGTAAAGCACCTGCATGACACAAATTTAAGGTCATTGTATTAACAGGATATAAAAATTTGATATTAGAATAATATAACACAAATCAGACATTATTAAAACTATAGTTTGTGTCATACTGTTAAGTTAGAATAAGAAATTTATGTCATGTTGGTCAATGAACGAAAAAATATTATTATTTAGATAATTTTCTCACATAATAATATATTTCCTTATTCGAATATTTATAGTAGAATGTTATCATCAAGGGAATTTATATACCCAGCTATTAAAAAAAAAAAAATCATACGTGTTCTTCTGTCTCACAATATCATTAAAATATTTCATAAAAATTACATATAGGATGACCAGGATTCTGATTTCATATCTTTATTAACTACCACCCACGTTTCAAGAACAGGTTATATATATAGTTTTTTTTTTTTTTTTTTTAACCACAACTCAAATCACCAAATTATGTAAGTTGTTCATTTCATGATGATTCTTAAAGGGTAACCTTTCCAATATGGGAAAAGGGCTGTTTTAGAGTAAAATTTTTGCACACAAATTATTTAGTGATCATTTGAATATCTAAAATATTTCAGACAAAGAGTTCGAAAAATTAAAAATGGCACTTTCATGACTATATTATTTACACATTTTCTTAACTTTTCGAGTTTTACAATTTAGTTATTAAATATTTTTCTTAACAAATTACCTTTCTGAACTAAGAATTCTTATCACCGTCAGTCATATTGTTCACATCTGTTAAATTTTGGACAGTTTTTTACATATGATTTGCATGTGATCGCCCAAAAAAGATATTGACTCTCTTCATATATATTTGATTTTAATAAAAATAATTCATCTTACAATTCAATCCTAATTCTATTATAACTTAAACTTCGACCTAAACTTCAAAAAGAGCTTGTATTAAAATTAAGTAAAAATGACAAAAAAAAAAAAAACTTCTTGGGTTGTGACGTACAAGTCCCTTGCAAAAAAAAAAAATCCAAATTTTGGTGAACGTCATGATGAAAAGCGGTAAATGGTACCAGAATTATAAGTTTAGGGAGTTATTTGTCACGAAAAATGTTTTAGGAACCAAAAATTGTCAAATTCAAAAAGTTCAACGGTTAAAGCAGTCTAAATTTTTTTTCCCCAGAAAAGAGATTTGTCGGGTGAATAATAAATTTCCCATTGCATTTATTTGTTGTGCCTATAGTGGTTTTCACCTTTTTCTCTTGACATTTTTTTTCAGATGAATATTATACAGGGTAAATTACTTATTTAGTTTCTAAACTTTTAATATTGTGTAACTTTAGTCTTTGAACTTTTTTCATAGCTAGAAAGCCTATAAACTTTTAAAATATTACTACAATAGTCATTTTCATTAATTTTTTAACAGAATTTGTTAGTAATTTGATCAAAAAATGGTGTTAACTACGGATTCCATCCAAAAATTAACGGAAATGACTACTATAGCAACATTTTTAATAGTTTATGGCCATTCTAACTACAAAAAAAGAATAGAGAATGCTATTAAATTATTAAAATGTTACTGCAATAGTCATTTCCATTAATTTTTAAATCG
>CM046386.1:24198678-24215159 GCA_025413485.1 Ficus microcarpa | reverse complement strand
TCTCGTAACTTACTAGGTTACGTTGGATAACCTTTTCTGCTAAACTCTCTGCTCATAACTGAACTTGATCTCTACTAGGTTAACTCACGTTAACCTCTAAGGTTACTAAGGTCAACCCTCTTCGGGTCAAGCTTGGGCTTTGGGCTAAGCCTGGTAACTCGGGTGTAAATCCCGGTTACATTTCGTGACTACTACTGCAAACCTTGAACTTGAAAAACTTTACTTTCTTTAAAATCACTAAAAGAGTTAGGCAGTAGAGCCCAACTTTCTTAAAATTCTTCTAAAATTTCCTGACAGATAGAACTGCTTTTATAAAACGTCTGAGGGTCGGAAACTGCCTTTGGAACAGTTTCCATGTTCAAAACAATGTTTTTAAATCAAAAACAGTTTTTCCTAAACTGGTTCTAGAAAATTCTGTGCAAGGATTTCTTGATCCCTGCGCAGTTTTCCGAAATCAGGTTGTATTTAAAAATCCCTTTGGAATCCGAAAAAGTTGTCTTCACGAAAGTTCTAGCTCTCGAAGAGTTCTAAAACTTTCGTGTTTTACAAAAAATCTGATTCTGCTTAGATCAATACCAGTTTTAATTTGAAACTCGTTGATCATGAAAACTAGGTCTGACTGGACACTCTCGGTTTTTCGTGAAAACAGAGGCCTTTGGAACCTCATTTTGGGAAACGGTCCACGTTGCCCCTAGGAAAAACCCTGTTCTACAACTTTCGTGTTTTAGGTTTTTGCCCATTCGGCCTCTAACGACCTGCAATTACCACTTTTCTGCGACTGGCCAGTGGGAACCCGAACTGGCAGCCTTAACTAATTAAACCGGTTAACGTCCTAATTTGCGGTTTCTACCTCAACCGATCACATCGGGAGCTTAATGACAAACATGCAACGTTTCTAACGTCCCGCATGTTCTAACATGCCTTCCCAACGTACCCATGCAGCCCTACTAATCCGGTTGCACAAAACCATGGCTGCATGGTTCTATCTTCTAGCATACATCAACCATTCAAGACAAACCATGCTATATCATTTCAAACTAGCATCCTAACATGCATTCTTGCTCTTACTAACATACTTGGGGACATATAACTTCATTCATGCTTCTAACATGCAACCTATAGTCAATCAAATATAGGTATGAAAACAATAATGCATAATTGAACCAACCACCCCTTAAGCTAGCAAATCAAGCACAAAACTTTAACTAATGGGCACAAAAATAAATGAGCTTATGCTCTTACAAACCATAGCTCAAAATACATTTAAACTTTACTTTAAAAAGTTTAAATGAAACTAGGATTAGGTTTTGAAAATTACCTCTTGAAAAGGGTAGGGTTGGCTCACGGTTTTGACCAAAACACCCCTTGGTTCTAGCTCCTAGAACCGGTTCTAGCTCACTCAAAATGGCACAAAATTTGACCTGAAATCAGCCCTCCTATGGCACGGCTGCACACAAAATTTTTACCCAAAACTGAAATTTTTCTGCTCTTAATCCCACAAACCCGTGGGCTGCACACAAGGAGATTTTGACTCCAAAATCTCACCCGAAACACTCCCTCATGCTTGCTCTCTCAAACCCAAAATTTTTTCTAAAAATTTGGGGTTCCTCACTGCCTCCCCTGCTGCTAACCCACGGCTACAGCCATGGAATTGGCTGAAAAAAATGTTTCAAACTCACCCTAAACCTTTTCCTCACAAAACCGAAAATCACCTAAGATTGGATCAAGAAATTTTTTTTTCTCTCCTCCTCTCTCTCTCTCTCGGTTTTTCTGCTGAAAATGGGCAGAATTTAGCTAGATTTTCTGATTTAAAATGGGGGAAATGGCACTCCTATTTATAGGCAATGTGGGACACAAAATTAGATTTTGACCCCAAAACTTTGAAAATCACACTTTTGGTGATGAGGTGGCCGGCCATGCTTGGAGAGCAAGGCTAATGGTGACTCATCATAGTGCTTACATCATCCAAGGCTTACATCACATGCTTACATCACCAATTTTTAAAATTACACTTTTGCCCCAAAACTTAAAATCTTGGCAAAAATGCCCCTAGTGTGGCCGAAATTCTTTTCTTGGTGAACAAGCAAGAATTTTCTAGAATAAGACACTTGTCTTATCTTGCTTGGCTCACAAAAAATTTATGATGTCATAAATCAAAAACGATGATGTCATAATTAAAAAGCCCTTTTTGACTATTTTTGTGAAAATAACTTATTTTCATACTGAACATACTTAAATTTCTATACTGTGACTACTAATACACAGTATGGATTTTTATACTGCAGTCCAACTTTTTATCTGTGAAAAATCGGACTGAAAAAATATTTTTCTTCTTTTCTGAAATCCTTTTGCTTAGTGCCCTATTTTTACGTGCTTGATTTTTCTATGGTGGTTTTAGCTCTTAATTATGCTGTTCTATCTAAAACTGAGCTTCTACAGTATTTTTCTCATACTGCAGATCCTAAAAATTTATACTGCTGCACATTTGACCATTTTGGGTCAAACTTTGACTTTTCTGGTCAAAGTTGACTTTCTTGGTCAACACTTTGACTTTTCTAAAATGATGCAAAAATCGTCCCTTTCCATCCGAAAAGGCCAATTTCAAGTCTAAAACTTTCATTTTTGAGTCCTGTAAAGCTATACGGACCCATCTCGCATAATAAAGTTCTAAATTGAACTTTTTCGTAAATGCCTTCACGGCATACATTCAACTCCTTCTAAGGAGGAACTAGAGACATAGAAATCTTAGGTATCACAATCTACCCTCCTTAAAAATTTTCGTCCTCGAAAATTCGAACGAACTGGTGTAGCTTTTCTGACTGGCCTTCTGTTTTGGGGTGAAATGTCGTACTAAACTTCAAATTCGACCCCTTAGCTGCGTGAACTCTTGTTCATAATCATGAAGTGAAGCGTCCTTCGCGATCTGGGATGCTCGATCTCGGCACTTCGCGTAATCTAACGATCTGAACTACTTAACCTTCTACTAACTTTTCTACCGAAAAGTGGCCTTAATCTCGGATAAGTGGGCTGATTTGGTCCATTTCTTGATAATGACCCAAATCTTGTCGTCCCCACTTGTAGTCCTAATACGAAATCTATCGTAATCTGCTCTCATTTTCGTGGTAGGAACGTAATTCTTCTCCTTGAAGTAGACTACGCCCTCGGCTGAAGTCTCAAATTCCTTGCTCCTTACGTGTTCTGACTGTCTATGCTGCCTTCTAGGGAGTCCCGCAGCTGCTCGTAGCGGCTAAACCTCCACTTAGCGTACTAACTAACGTCCCACAACGCTTTGATAGTCCTTCATAGCGTTGTAATCTATTTCTAAGATCACATCGAAATCCTAAAGCTGATTGCGATGAGATCTACAAGCAACTTTCTACCATAGATAATTATGGAAATATTTTGCATTCATAACTTGATTACAAAATTTCTCCATACAGCACAGAAACTTTAAAGAAACTGTCTTAAACTGTACATACTACTTTCTAATTTCTGGGCACCCTTCAAAAATATATACAATTGAGTGGCACCAGAATCATATTCTACACTAACGTTGTGGCGATAAAAGTCTATTTCATCACCACATGAGATGTTCCTGCTGCGGGATCTCCATTAGTGTAGGCGTAAATCCTGGTCTGTAGCTCAGGAGCCTCTAGTCTTCCTTGCGCAATCGAGGGTCCTTCGAGCTGCGCTTGGATTGCGTGTAACTGCTGATTGTTATTGTTCCTGCTCGGATATGGGGGATTCTGGATCTGGCTGTTCAGGGGACAGTTCCTTGAGTAGTGCCCTTCCTTGCCACACTGATAGCAAGCAGTTGACCCTATCTTGCATACTCCCGGATGTCTCCTCCCACAGTTTGAGCACATCGGGTAGTCATTGTTGCCATTTTCATTCCCTTGACTGTTCCTTTTCTGAGGAAAATTCCCTTGTTGGGCCTGGCCAGAGGAATTTCCCTTTCTCTTGCTTCTCCCCGCTTGCTTGGAATCTTGCACGGGGTTGTTCGACTGTCCTCTAGGTTGTGAATCTGAGTCTTGTCGAGACTGATTCTGCTTTGCTCCTGCTTTCTCTTCTTTCCTAGCCTTGAAAAATTGGGCCCTAGCCTCCCTGTCTTTGTTTGTCCAATACTCGGCTCTAATGGCTCGACTGATGCAATCGGACACCGTCCTTGGTGGGCTACTGCCAGCACTGACTTGCTTGGCAATATCTGTCTGAACATCTTCATCATCAGTCGCACCTTCTCTTCTTCATTCTGTACTGTGGTGGGACATAATCGAGCCAGTTGCTCGAATCTTCTGACGGCTTCCATTACCGTCATTGTCTCTTGTCTGAAGCTAGTGAATTCGTCCTGCTGCACCGCAAGGACCTCTCTGTTGTAGTACATAGCGCGAAACTCATTCACAAAATCTTGCCAGGTCATGGTCATGATGTCCCGGCGCATCTGTACTGTCCTCCACCAGTGTCTCGCATCCTTCTTAAGAGCAAAGGAAGCACAAAGTACTTTCTCTTGCTCTGTGAAGTTGCATGAAATCCAAAATGACTTGGACATCAATGAGCCAGTTATCGGCTGCAATCGGGTCTGTGGGTCCTTCGAATTCGGGCGCCTTCATTCGCCTGAAGCGCTCGTATAGAAGATCCTCTCGTACTACTGGCGGGTTCACTTGTACTCTAACTGGTGCCATCGGAATCTCAGCATTCCGAGGAATTTCTGGCTGGGCCTCCGGTTGAGCCTCCGGATGCACATTCGGTACTTGGGGTACTACTGGGGGAACTGGCTGAACTCTGGGCGGAACCTCATTAACTTGGGGTCCTCGGTTCATCTGAGCTATCTGAGCTCGAAGTCTATCTGTCTCCTGCTGCTGCTCTAATAACTGCCGTCGTAAGTCTGCTATAACGGTCGCGAAATCCGGCTCAGGCGGGTTAAGCGGTGCTGCTTCCCGTGTACGAACCATCTTCTAAATCCTATCGTAAGAAAAGATATTATCTTACTGTTAATATCTTCTCTTTCATTCATGACTCATCACATCATATAACTCGTACTAAAAAATCGAGGTCGTGATGGAAGTGTCTACCACTTTGCCATCATACGCAAAACGTCCTATCGTTAAAAGAAAAACTAACGAGAGTCGGTCCTAAATCTAGAGATTCGATCGAAATCACGGAAAAACGTTAAAATCGGTATCCGGGCGTTCGTAGAATCGGCGTCGGCTTCTACTTCGTAATCTGATATCTTCTGCCGTAAAATTCGCTGGAGTCGAGTCCTTTGAAAATACGGGTCCTGCTTCGTGCTGTCGCTCCCTTGTTCTGACGTTGTCCACGATGCTCGTCAATCGTTCGGCCTAATAGCTACTAGCATTCCAACCGTAACTGTTGGAACGAAACGTCTAATCCTTACTGACTTACTACACCTATCCTCTTGGCAGTCCCGGTCCTGCGGAATATGAGGTATCTGACCTTCTGAAATCCCTTGCAGTAGTGACCCTTGGACCTGTGAGGGTAAGCGTGCCTTACTACTGCTTAACTAAACTATCGTGCGTAGAATGCATCCCGACGGGTGACATTCTAGCTCCTTTCTGAATTCCTGCGTCTGCTGCTAAACATCTGCTAGTTAATCGAATTCCTCGATAAGCTTCTGTGCAGCATCTATGGAATATCTTTTCCATCTCGTACTGCGTCGTACTGCTTCATACTGCTTCTTACTGCTTCTTACTGCTGCCTGTCGCCGTAGCGGTGACGACACCGTCCGCCACGTATCCTTGCATAGCATAGATTGCAGTCTGGAAGAAGACCGCACCGCGTCCCGATCTACTTCGATCCGATCAGGGTCCTTAACTATCGCATCTATCTTACCATACGCATAAAATAACTATTTACGCGTATTCATGAAAACTATAAACTTACTTACAATGATGGCGGCGATGGTAGGCAATTGTGAAATCATGTCGCAGGGAAACCGCTCTGATACCAACTCTGTAACGCCCCGACCTGGCGCCGGTGCGCTACTCTACTGTTTGCTACTAACTACTTACTACTTCTGCTGACTACTGAAAATAATACTTACTTAGTATTGAAAACACAGCGGAAATTTTTTTTTTTTTATACCGTGCTGCTTAGCACGTAACTGCTCTGAAAAATACATTTCTCAATAACATACGTGTCTGAAGAATTTAAACGCGTAGCGACTTCCATTCCCCACGATTTCACATTGCCCGACCACGCTCCTCCATCTTGTATCAGAGATTGCTGAGAGGTTGCTTACCTACAGCATAAACTTAAAACAATGAGCTTTCGCTCAGCAAGTACAACTCCTATACCGCAACATATATACTACTAACATCACAACATGTCAACACTGCATAGAACATATACTGGCAACTAGTGCACTGAACATAAACTGATAAACATATGCATGAACCGGTTATGTTCATATTATGCTCTGTTATCTGCTGCTAACTTACTTACTGTCTTTCTAACTTAATCTGCTAATGGGCCCCTTACTGAGGTGAACGTATCCAGCGCGCAACCATGGACTTACACTTGCCATAGCCCGACCCGCCCTGTGACGGGGGATACGACACCGGCAAGTGCTGCTTGCCATCTACCTACTGATCTGCTTTTAAAGTCTATCTGAGACTTTTTGTTCTTATAAGATTTAGTGAACATGCATCATGATGTTCCTATTCTTAAATCATGCTTACTACTGAAATCTGAACTTACATACTGCATGGCATCTATAAAACATGTTATCTAAACATGGCATCTAGCATAGCATATAGCATATAGCATATAGCACATAGCACTGAACACTGAACACTGAACTCATCTCTAAGTAAGTATACAACTACTAGCCTATGCTGTAGGCGGCGTTGTACTTACAGTTTCTATCTCTGATGCTAAACTGCTCCGCTTCCGCGTCTAGCTACTGGATACGTCCTGCTTAACCGAAGGACATAAGTAAGGTCTCTAATCTATGACCATAATATGTTGGTCTCCAACCAACATTCATACATGCTTTGTTATATGTCCCCCTAACTATAAACTATCTCATGCATGGTTACACTAAGTAACCTTAACACTTTGGGTTATATCTGATAACCCCATGAAATCGTATCTCGTAACTTACTAGGTTACGTTGGATAACCTTTTCTACTAACTCTCTGCTCATAACTGAACTTGATCTCTACTAGGTTAACTCACGTTAACCTCTAAGGTTACTAAGGTCAACCCTCTTCGGGTCAAGCTTGGGCTTTGGGCTAAGCCTGGTAACTCGGGTGTAAATCCCGGTTACATTTCGTGACTACTGACTAGCAAACCTTGAACTTGAAAAACTTTACTTTCTTTAAAATCACTAAAAGAGTTAGGCAATAGAGCCCAACTTTCTTAAAATTCTTCTAAAATTTTCCTGACAGATAGAACTGCTTTTATAAAACATCTGAGGGTCGGAAACTACCTTTGGAATAGTTTCCATGTTCAAAACAATGTTTTTAAATCAAAAACAGTTTTTCCTAAACTGGTTCTAGAAAATTCTGTGCAAGGATTTCTTGATTCCCTGCGCAGTTTTCCGAAATCAGGTTGTATTTAAAAATCCCTTTGGAATCCGAAAAAGTTGTCTTCACGAAAGTTCTAGCTCTCGAAGAGTTCTAAAACTTTCGTGTTTTACAAAAAATCTGATTCTGCTTAGATCAATACCAGTTTTAATTTGAAACTCGTTGATCCTGAAAACTAGGTCTGACTGGATCACTCTCGGTTTTTCGTGAAAACAGAGGCCTTTGGAACCTTATTTTGGGAAACGGTGCGTTGCCCCCTAGGAAAAACCCTGTTCTACAACTTTCGTGTTTTAGGTTTTTGCCCATTCGGCCTCTAACGACCTGCAATTACCACTTTTCTGCGACTGGCCAGTGGGGAACCCGAACTGGCAGCCTTAACTAATTAAACCGGTTAACGTCCTAATTTGCGGTTTCTACCTCAACCGATCACATCGGGAGCTTATTGACAAATCATACAACGTTTCTAACGTCCCGCATGTTCTAACATGCCTTCCCAACGTACCCATGCAGCCCTACTAATCCGGTTGCACAAACCATGGCTGCATGGTTCTATCTTCTAGCATACATCAACCATTCAAGCAAACCATGCTATATCATTCAAACTAGCATCCTAACATGCATTCTTGCTCTTACTAACATACTTGGGGACATATAACTTCATTCATGCTTCTAACATGCAACCTATAGTCAATCAAATATAGGTATGAAAACAATAATGCATAATTGAACCAACCACCCCTTAAGCTAGCAAATCAAGCACAAAACTTTAACTAATGGGCACAAAAATAAATGAGCTTATGCTCTTACAAACCATAGCTCAAAATACATTTAAACTTTACTTTAAAAAGTTTAAATGAAACTAGGATTAGGTTTTGAAAATTACCTCTTGAAAAGGGTAGGGTTGGCTCACGGTTTTGACCCAAAATCTCACCCCTTGGTTCTAGCTCCTAGAACCGGTTCTAGCTCACTCAAAATGGCACAAAATTTGACCTGAAATCAGCCCTCCTATGGCACGGCTGCACACAAAATTTTTACCCAAAACTGAAATTTTTCTGCTCTTAATCCCACAAACCCGTGGCTGCACACAAGGAGATTTTGACTCCAAAATCTCACCCGAAACACTCCCTCATGCTTGCTCTCTCAAACCCAAAATTTTTTCTAAAAATTTGGGGTTCCTCACTGCCTCCCCCTGCTGCTAACCCACGGCTACAGCCATGGAATTGGCTGAAAAATTTTCAAACTCACCCTAAACTTTTCCTCACAAAACCGAAAATACACTAAGATTGGATCAAGAAAATTTTTTTTTCTCTCCTCCCTCTCTCTCTCTCGGTTTTTCTGGCTGAAAATGGCAGAATTTAGCTAGATTTCTGATTTAAAAGGGGGAAATGGCACTCCTATTTATAGGCAATGCTAAACTTTCAAAAATTTCTCTCAGATTTTTGACCCCAAAACTTTGAAAAATCACACTTTTTGGTGATGAGGTGGCCGGCCATGCTTGTAGAGCAAGGAAATGACATCATTGCTTACATCATGGCTTACCTGACATCGCTTACATCACCAATTTTTAAAATTTACACTTTTGCCCCAAAACGAAAATCTTGCATTTAAGCCCCTAGGTGGCCGGTTCTTGAATCTTGGAGAACAAGCAAGAATTTTCTAGAATAAGACACTTGTCTTATCTTGCTTGGCTCACAAAAAATTATGATGTCATAAATCAAAAACGATGATGTCATAATTAAAAAGCCCTTTTTGACTATTTTTGTGAAAATAACTTATTTTCATACTGAACATACTTAAATTTCCATACTGTGACTACTAATATACAGTATGGATTTTTATACTGCAGTCCAACTTTTTATCTGTGAAAAATCGGACTGAAAAAATATTTTTCTTCTTTTCTGAAATCCTTTTGCTTAGTGCCCTATTTTAGCGTGCTTGATTTTTCTATGGTGGTTTTAGCTCTTAATTATGCTGTTCTATCTAAAACTGAGCTTCTACAGTATTTTTCTCATACTGCAGATCCTAAAAATTTATACTGCTGCACATTTGACCATTTTGGGTCAAACTTTGACTTTTCTGGTCAAAGTTGACTTTCTTGGTCAACACTTTGACTTTTCTAAAATGATGCAAAAATCGTCCATTTCCATTCGAAAAGGCCAATTTCAAGTCTAAACTTTCATTTTTGAGTCCTGTAAAGCTATACGGACCCATCTCGCATAATAAAGTTCTAAATTGAACTTTTTCGTAAATGCCTTCACGGCATACCTTCAACTCCTTCTAAGGAGGAACTAGAGACATAGAAATCTTAGGTATCACAAAAGCGAACCACTGAAGGAATACCTTTACCACTTCGATAAGGCTGTAATGCAGATAAAGAGTTGTTCGGACGAAACCCTCGTACAGGCTTTCCGGAAAGGTGTCAAGGACAGGAGGCTAGTGTGGATGCTTGCCTATGACATCTCACCGACCTTCGCCTACTTAAGGCGGATCGCCATGAAGCATGCTGAAGCGGATGAATTGTTGGGATCTAAATGTGCCCTAAGGATATAAAATCAATATTAGGGATTTTCTGTAAATATGATATTTTGATATTAATAAGAGGAGGTTATTCATATTTAATAAGTTGTGTCATATTTACTTTTATTTGTTGATTGTATGGTTATTTTGAGCAAACATAGAATACTCATTGGCTGTTGGTAATATATCGGATTACCAGTCGCTTGGATTCATAGAACGTGTGCCCACACACACTCTGATACGTGGAACTCGAGAATAGTAGAGAAGACACTTTGGTCAAACGCTCTAGCAATTCCGGAATCCAAGAAATAAGGTACGATTGATCATGAATTTAATTTATTGTTATATGCATCATGAGATTCTTTTCGAAACGGCATAAAAATTTTAAAACTTCCGCTGCGCCGTAACTTTGATACCGGATCCGATTTTTCCAACAATTAGTATCAGAGCCAACTCATGATCATGTATATAATATAAATTATTTGATCAAATAAATTTCTCTCTATGCATTAATGAAATATTTTAGAGAGTTGGCACTTTATGTTTTATTTTGTATATGTTAAATATATTATGAATTGATGTATGGATGAATGAAATCTTTATATTATTTTTATAATATATGATGCTTGTTCAATTTTGCCAGTGATGATTCCATAAAGGGTAGAATTTGTATATGGGTTTTTCAAGTGTAATAGATATGGTCTATTATCACCGCTAGATCGTTTTTTCAATTCCTAGATTTTTTGTAAGCTGGAAATGGTGTAAGAATATTTTTTGTAAAATTTGGGCTACAATGGATTCAAGGAAATTGAAGATGAACGAAGGTATGAAAATTTTCAAAGGATGTGACTTTTTATTTTTTGGAATTTTTCAATAAAAAACATTTTTCAATAGAATTAAAAAAAAACACATAATCTTTTTGAAAATTTAATTTTTCAATGATATGTGATCTTGAAATTTGGAAATCAAAATTGAAAATTTAAATTTAAATTTAATGGATATTATTATGAATTTTAAAATTTTGTGATTTAAATTTGAAATTTAGAAATTTCAAATTTTTTGATTTTTAAAATTTAATAAACCGGATTTTTATTTAAATTTTGATATTTTGTAATTTTGATTAAAATTAAAAATCACATATAATCTTTTTGAAATTTAAATTTAATTTTAAATTTAAAAGATGTGACATTGGAGAAGGAAGACACATTGAAAAATGATATAAGGAATGGATCTACAAATGAAGGCCGATAAATGTTTCAGTTAATTTTTGTAAATTTTACAATTTTCTTTTCTCTAGGATGGAATCATGATCCATGGCTATTTACATATTTTGCAAACCATGGATGATGTGTTGCTAGATGAATATGTAATACTATTTTGTGCTGTATTGATAACATGCCATATAGACAAGGGAGTGTCACTCAATAAATATTGTTTATGTATGAAAAACAAAAAATCTAATTTAAAAGATTGAGTGAGAGAAGGTTTTACACACTAAGACCTACGGCCTCTATCGTTGGTCCAATAGTTATGCATGGTAGTGCCTACTACTCGGTTTTGACCCGGGAATTCCCTTCGGATAGGTATCCTACCTAGAGCACACACTGATTTAGATTTCTGAAAGGATAACAATTTTGGACATATTTTATGTTTAGATCATCCCTTGGTGGCGGATGTAAAATATGGATTCAAAATTGGAAATGATGGTTATACACTCGTGCTACTTTATTTATTTACCCTCCCTCGAGGCTCTGTTATGTAAAGTAGTGGCCAAATAAACGATAGTTAATATATATTTAATGGAGTTTGCTCCATGAACGAATATGTATTAATCGGAAGGGATTCATGTTCTTGGTTAATTATTCTATGACTACCCCTCGATAGCTTGGAAAGCGAAAGCTAAGAATTATCGTTGTAAGGTATGTGTTTTAAGGGTTTTACAAATAAACATTTAAATTGCATATAGATCTTTTTGTTTCATTACAAAACTAAATTTTATAAACAAAAAGGATGTTTGCTCATACTTCTTACATGTTTTTTTTATTATAGATCAAAATGTCGAGCCCTTTATCTGTGATACTTACGCAAAACAAATTAATTGGCGGGAATTTTAATGATTGGAAAAGGAACTTGCTTATCGTCCTAAATTTTGAGAAACACAGTTTTGTCTTAACCCATCCTCGACCACCTACGCTTGTGATCGATGCTCCTGATAGGAATTTTGTAGCGCTTGAGCGCTGGGACAATTCCAACCTAAGTGCTATGTGCTATATTCGGGCGAGCATATCTAGCGTGCTTCAGAAACAACATGAGGAACATCAAACTGCTAGGCAGATCATGCATAACCTGGAGGAAATGTTTGGTGAACAAACTATTCAGGCTAAGACCGATGCTATCAAAGGTCTCATGAACTGCAGGCAGAAGGTTGAAACTCCCATCAAGGAGCACGTGATGACAGTCATGGCTTATTTGTCTGAGGCTCAGGCAAATGGGGCTTAAATCGATGCTACAACTCAATTGGTTATGGTTTTCCAAACCTTATCCAAGGATTTCGATTTGTTTCAGGCATCCTACAACCTTAACCGGAAGGAGATGTCTTTAACAGAATTGATGAAAGAGTTGCAAGCCTTTGAAAACATTTTTAAGGGTTCTAGAACTAAGGCTGAGGCAAATATGGCTGAACCTGGTTCGCCTGCTCCTAATCCCAAAAGGAAGAAAGAAAAGGGAAAGAACAAAGGGAACAAGCCTGCAGTGAATGCACCTGCTTCTAAGAAGTCTAAAAAGACTAAGAAGCGAAAGGTGGATCCCAAAAAGGTTAAGTGTTTTCACTGTGAGAAGAATGGACATTTCAAGAAAGATTGCCGAGAACACCTGTCTATGCTAAAGCAAAAAGGTAATTTCGATGTCCTGTATCTTGAGGATTGTTCAGTGGAAGAATCTAAGGACAATTAGGTTATAGATTCTGGAGCTACTAACCATGTTTATATTTCTCTACAGGGGTTCAAGGTAACGAGAAGTCTGCATGAGGAGGACTTCATGTTAAGAACCGGCGATGGGACATTGGTGCGAGCTGAAGCAGTGGGAGAAGTGCATCTTTATTTTGATGAATTTAGGTTTATTGTTTTGAGACATTGTTTTTATGTTCCTAGTTTCAAGAGGAACTTAATTTCGGTAGTTTGTTTGATTAAAGATTCTTATTCAATTTCTTTTAATAATAAAGTTGTTATTAGGAAAAACAATTCTCTTATCTGTAATGGATGGATGCATGGAAATCTTTATTTTATCAAACCTAAGATGCACTTACTACTTGATACAAAATTGGATAAAAACTCTAAAAGACATAAGTCTTCTCACTCAAACAACATAAGCCTTAATAGAATTCAAAAGATGGTAAATGAGGAATGCCTTGACTTGTACGAGGTTGAACCTTGACCACAATGTGAATCCTGTTTGGAGGGCAAGATGACTAAACAGCACTTTGCTGCCAAGGATGGTTGTGTCGAGGAACTTTTAAAACTAGTGCATACGGATGTTTGTGGTTCCATGAACATAAAAACACGTGGTGGGTATGAGTATTATATCACTTTTATTGATGATTACTCAAGATATGGATATGTCTATTTGATGACCCACAAAAGTGAAGCCTTTGACAAGTTCAAAGAATTTCAGGCTGAAGCGGAGAAACAATTAGGCAAGTTCATTAAGACACTTTGATCAGATCGAGGTAGAGAATACCTATCGAATGAGTTCTTAGAATATTTGATAGAGAATGGGATACAATCCCAGTTGACTGCACCTGATACTCCTCAACAGAATGGTGTAGCTGAGAGAAGGAATAGGACCCTATTGGATATGGTCCGGTTTATGATGAGTTACTCCACATTACCTTTGTCATTTTGGGGGCACGCCATACAAACTGCATGCTATCTTTTGAATAACATACCCTCCAAATCGGTTCCTAAAACTCCTTATGAGTTATGGACAAGTAGAAAATCTAATTTGAATCATATTCAAATTTGGGGTTGTCCGGCACACGTCCTGGATAAGGAAGCGAAGAAGTTGGAGTCACGATCAGAAATGTGCTTGTTTGTTGGCTATCCAAAAGGGACAAAAGGTGGTCTGTTCTATAATCTGAAGTAAAATAAAGTCTTCGTTTCCACAAATGCAACATTCCTAGAGGAAAGTTACATGGAAGACTTTAAACCTCGTAGCAAAGTAGTGGGAGGAGATGACTTCGGGTTTGGATGTTCCTAAAGTCACAGAAAACCCTATGGAAAAACTACTAAAGAATCAATAACCATGGGGGCTTCGTTGTAGTGGGAGGATTATTAGGGAACCTGAAAGGTACATATTCAATGGTGAAGTTTTTGAAGCAGAATCCAAAGAACATGTTGATGATCCGGCTACGTACAAGGAAACTATAGAGGATATTGATTCTAGTCTTTGGCAAAAGGCTATGAACACCGAGATGGAATCTATGGATTCCAACGGGGTCTGGACACTTGTAGACTTACCACAAGGTATAAAACCGATTGGGTGCAAGTGGGTATACAAGAGGAAGAGTGGTGTGGATGAGAAAGTGAAAACTTTCAAGGCAAGACTTGTAGCGAAGGGCTATATGCAGAAAGAAGGAATCGATTACGATGAAACTTTTTCGCCTGTAGCAATGCTCAAGTCAATCCGCATTCTTTTATCCATTGCGGCTGTTCTCGATTATGAGATCTGGCAAATAGATGTCAAGACAGCTTTCTTGAATGGCTCTCTTGAGGAAGATATCTATATGATACAATCAAACGGGTTCAAGATAAAGGGCCAAGAAGACAAAGTATGCAAGTTGCTTAAATCCATTTACGGATTAAAGCAAGCATCTTGTTCTTAGAATATTTTGTTTGATCAAGCGATCAAAACCTATGAATTCAAACAAAACATTGATGAACCATGTTTGTAACGACCCACCTAGCGTAGGCGGTTACCATACTTGTTAACATACATTCATATTATAAACTTACTTACAATGATTGAAAACGCAGCGGAAAATTTTTTTTTTTTTTTATAGCATTCACAAACACTATAAACATAAAATAATACTGTTTTTGCGTACGAGTATATTAATTACCAGTTAATATAAAATATTTCATAATTTACATAAAACCACAAAACTCGTAGCGATACCCATTATCCACTCATTCACAGTCCCTTGGCTCGCTACTCCATCTTGCATCATTTTCAGATAGCTGGTTCCTTACCTACAGCATAAATTTAAACAGTGAGCTAAAGCTCAGTAAGTACAACTCTTAAACCGTAAAGAAAATATAACATAGACATGACATACACATAGCATGCATTGACCACATTATGCTTTCTTATTCCTACTCCTTATGGGCCCTTAACTTGCGTGTTCGTATCCGGCGCGCGACTATGGATTGGTTGGGGCGGCCAAACCATATCCAACTCAATCCACAGTCCAACCCGACCTGGCGCGGGTGGTACGACACAGCGCTTGATGACTTACTTATTCTTATTATTAGTGAACATACATTCTGTTGTCACCTTTTTAATTCTATTATTTCTTACCTTAGCATAATAATCATATACTTAACATATTTTATATTGCATACATGTTATCTAACACATAGCACAGAACACATCATGGAAATCTAGTAATATATACTAGTAGCTTATGCTGTAGACGGTGTTGTACTTACCGTCTATCCGTGTGTCGCTTGGCTACTCCTCTTCAAGCTTCAACTGCAGAATTCCTCCTGCTCGATCGAAGGACGTACATGAGATTTCTAATCTAACTCATAATATGTTGGTAACTAGCCAACATTTATGCGGGTTTTCGGTGATATGTCCCCCTAAAAATAAAACCATGCACACATAGAGGGTGACTACCTTAGTAGTCTTACAGATCATAAATCGTGACCTAAAAGGTTACGTTGGATATCCATCTTATACACTTAGCCCATTTATAAACGTGTCGGGTTAGATCAACACCAACCCTTGGGCTTTAATCATCAACTTATAGGTTAACCAAGGTTAACCCTATGATTACTAACGTGAATCCCTATTCGGCTCACTTTAAGGTTTTGGGAACTAAGTCCCGATAACTCGGGTATAAATTCCCGGTTATCTTCCGTCTTAACGTTTCTATGAAATCTTAACTTAGAATCCATTTTCTTTAAAAACTTTAACTTAAAATCCCTTTTTCATAAAAGACTTAGCTTTTAAAACTTAGTCTTGTTAACTTCTTTCGTAAAAATTCGTAAATCTTGGTCTATAATTTCATAAAATATTTAAGGGTCGGAAACTGCTTTTGGGACAGTTTCCATACTTGAAGTAACGTGTTTTGTTCGAAAAACGTTTTACCTAGTATGGTTCTATAAAATCTTGCACAGAAATTCTTTGATTCCTGCGCAG
>CM046386.1:24124026-24198578 GCA_025413485.1 Ficus microcarpa | reverse complement strand
GCAAGTTCGTCTTAATATGAATATTACAAGCCAAATTAAGCATTAATACCTACAAGTTGACAATAAATTCATCAACAGAAATGGAAAATTAAACATTTTTTTAGCTTACAATAACGAAAAGACAATAAAAAATGAAAATTAGCTTAAAAAGTGCCTACAAGTCCACTGATTCATAGTTTTTTAAATAAAAAATACACCAGAAAAATTAACAAAAATCAACAATTTCCTAAAACCTAAATTTGGAAACAGAGAAATAAACTATGTACCGAAACCTACTAGAGCATCATCAGCAAGAAACGAGGAAAAAAATTTACCAGGAATCGGATAAGGACTGGTGGCTAGGGTTTTGCAGTAATCTTCGTTATCGGAGCCAAACAGATCCTTCTCTTCTTCGTAGCCATAGAGGGTCCTGTTACTGTTGCTGTTGTCGACCTCCTCTTCGCCGTTCTCCTCCTCTCCTTCGCTCGCGCTTCCGCCACCGCCGCCTCCGCCGCCGCTGCTGCTCTGATCGCCGCCTTCGCTGCCGTTGGACGACGAAGAAGCCGCCGATGACGAGGACGACGAAGAGGCGGCGGATGAAGATGATGGTGACGACGGAGAGGACGAACGGTTGCCGTGCTGGGTATCGTCCCTGTCCTGGCCATCCTCGTCCTCCTCGCCGAAGATGTCGACGTCTTGTTCGGAGAAATCCATGGTCGACAGTGAAGTGTCTCCGGGAAGATTTCCTCGGCAAGTCGAGAAAACAGGATATTTCTGCTTCAATTTTGCGGCTACTGATTTTGTCTGTGAAGTGAACTAAGCTGTAGTGAGCCCAGGCCCAGTGGCCTGCCGCCTACCCATTTAGGGCCACTTTCGGCCCAACATCTAATTATGTGATTCTTTATATATTTTCACAATTTTTTTTATAAATAAATAATATCTTGGAAGAAATCGATAGAAGAAACGAAAAAAAATACAATCCCTTAAAAAATGAAAAAAAAAAAAAAAAAAGAACTGATTTTTCCAATTAAAATTAACTCAATTATACGGCTCCTTTTCTCTCAATTTTTGGATCAAACAAAAAGTGAGCTCAATATACTAAAAAGGAAAACAAAATAAAAAAATAAAAAGTGACCCAAATGGCCAATTGTTGTCGACAGCATAATCATAATGAAAAGCGCAAACATAAATCCATAATTTATATGTCAAAATTCAAAGACAAGATACATGATATATAATACATCGCTGAACATACAACAGGAACACTGGCACTTTCAGCTTGCCTCCATAACGATAACAGATTCACAGATTCATTATTTACGAGGAAAATTCGGTAATAGACTATCAAAAAAAAAAAAAAAAAAATATTTATAAGACACAACTTTGACTTCATTAAAAAAAAAAAAAAAAAAAAATAAAAAAAAAAGAAGAAGAAGACACAACTTAGACAATAATATCATATCGGAAGCTGGTAGACAATAGAGTACTAAAGAACTTCCCTCTAACGGCCGTGACAGGCTAAACCAACTGACTCGCATCATCATCGGAAATGGAGGCGCCGTCAGGGAAATGGCTACATTGAATTGAGGCGCAAGCACTTGTGGGTCTGCATCACGTTGATGGGTGAGAGTGATACTGAGTTGGAAGTTCCAAACGGGTAAAGCGGAGAGATTGACATTAGCCCAACCGCGAAGGCAGCTGAATATCAGTATAGCAGGATACAAAAACCAGAAGAGAGACTGGGGAAGTATAATGGAACAGACAAGTGAAACGGCCATGTGAGGAGAGAAGCTGCCGAATTGGAAGCGAATTATGGCTATGTTGGGCGAAGGACGGCGAGCGAGGATGAGAGTTACGCAAGAGAAAGAGAACAATAGGAGGAAGAAAACGTGGAAAGAGATGTTGAGCCAAGAGATTTGGTTGGGATGATTGAACAGGCTAAAAGCATCCCAGTCCCCTGGAAGAGCTTTTGTTTGGGATTTGAGGAGGTTTATGATGATGGGTATGGGCAATCGGAGATCAAAGCCACTCATTATTATCGCTTAAATTTGGAAAAGGTTTATGTATGAAGAGTTGAGAGTTTGAGAGAAGGATGAGGTGTGAGAAGGACCCAGGACACGGAGTATGGGTATTTATAGAAGCGAAGTTCCCACCAAACAAGAAAGTGGTTTACAAATTAACCTCAAAAGAGACCCTTAAAGTGATTAAAGTCATTTTGAAAATGGGCTTGGCTTTCGACGTTTGACTTCACCTATGACAGAGATTGTATCGAAAGTCCTCGTGGGGATGTTTGTCATACAGTCAACTGGGCAATGTCGTGGAAATGGGTAAGATGTGATAGGAAAGCTTCTTCAGAGGTGTTTCGTTGATTAGTTTGAGTTGAAAGTTTTTTAGTTATAATAGTAAATTTTTTTGAATTTTTAGAAAAGACAAAAAATTTTTTGAGAAAAAGATAAAAAAAAATACAGTTTAAGTTAAAATGAAATGGTGAGGCAAACAAAACCTTAAAGTTTTTGGTGGAACTTTGACAAGACTGGATGGAAATGGGTAATGCAGCAGCGAAACTACTTGAATTTTGGATTGTTTTCAAATACGGTCCTTAAAAAATAGAGATTGTCTAACTTTGGACCCAATAATTTAAAACATAGCAAAACTTGTCATTCATCTTATTATTTATTGCAATTTTGATATTTTTCTTCTTTTAAAGTGAATTTTTAACGATGTTAATCACCTGTGGCTATATGTCATGTTTGGTTAGTAATTGATAATTTTTTTTAATGATTTTAATCACGTGTTGGTAAACTAACAAACAAGTATGATAAAAACTATTTGAAAATCAATTTTTTAATGACGAAAGTATCAAAATTGCAATTTATAATAAGTTTAAGAGGGATTTTTATTATATTGTATATTGTCTGTAGCAAAATGAGACAAAGCTCATTATTTGGAGTCAAATTGAAAATTAACCCTGAATTTTTTGCCAAAGGATGCTGATGGAACTTCAACAACATAAAAAATGTTGATTAAGGAAAATCATGGATTTTCTGTGGCGGATTCTGCCTTATACTTTTGTTGATTAAGGTCAGATGTGATATGAATTGTACTCGTGATAATATTAGTACAAATATTAGGACCCAGCCAAACACATTTGTTTCATTTGAAGAATCATTTTTCCTACATAAACAGATCACTATATATATATATATATAGGAAGTCAGACATAAATTTCAGTGTAAGTATATGTTTATTTTAATAAATAAAAATAATTTCCAAGTATAAAAATTAAACAGTATACATAAAAAATTTTTAATTTTTAGTGAGGATAGAGTAGAAAATCGTAAAATGTTTGGGTTAGAATTAGCTTAATGAAGATTATATGAGAACTTTAATTTTCGATGGGTGCAAAATAAAATAAATAAAAAAACTACAAAATTCTGGGATAAAATTAAAAGAAAAAAAAGTAATAAAGACTACAGCAGGGTGGAACTTCGACAACGATGGGTGTAAAGCTCCTTGAATTTATTACAAAAGCACAACTACAAAGAGTATGTGTTTGCAAATTAAGGTCGGTACTCGGTACATCGTACATCCAAAATTTAAGAACCGACCTTGTCTTGTTGGATAAATGCATAGTTAATGGCTCAACGCTAATATTTCTTCTTTTTTTATTTTATTTATTTTTTTCCTTTCAATTGAGGGAAGGGAGAAGAGAAATCAATTATGATACTTTTCATATTGTCATTAACAATCTGTTTAATAAGAATGAATTGAAAAAAAAAAAAAGAAGAGAGATTAAAAATATGAAAGAGGTTATTTTTTGTTTATCTTGTTTCAAATGGTCTGAAACAAATAATTAATAGATTTCTGAATATTTTCTATTCCTCTGTCTTCTATTCTTTTTTCTTATTCTTTTTCTTTTAATTTTTTTTCAATTCATGTTGTCAAGCTTATAACTTGATATTGTTTACCTTTACATTTTAATTCCTCACATGGGATGGGTCTAGGTTTTGACATAATTGAAGAGTTATAAGAGGAACATACACACACACACACACGCTGTGAATGCTATATGTTTTTCAACTTTGCTCCATGATCTTGGCACAATTTAATACATTGTACACACTTTCATCGAGATTTTGGCATACCATTGGGCTTTTCAATTGAACCAAGATTTTAGAACACCATCTAACGTGTCAATGACTTGGATTAGCGCAAACATCTTGCCTCTTTTCAAAAAAAAAAAAAAAAAAAAAAAAAAAAAAAAAAGGTGTTCGAGGATTTTGCTATAAGCTATCTGACTTTAAACCAAATGACATAATTATGGCATTAATACTTTAAATGGATATGTTTATGTTTCTCTTTTTATCTTCCTTAATACTATCTTCGATTTTTCCCAATCATATTTAGAGCGTCAACAATGCATTATTAAATTAGTGTGTCAATGATAAATTTTGACATTTGGATGACAAGAGTGTTTTTAAACGTAGTGATATTTTTCATGTCAAATTTTTTATATGCTAAACTTTATTACAAATTTATTACAATATATAGCCAATGTCAAATTTCACTTTTAATTATTATTGACTATTGTCTCATATAATTATTATCATATTTTTACTTTTCATTTATATAAATATAAAAGTTCATTTTTACAACTTGTAAAGCACGATACTAATGACAAAAAAATAAAAATAGAATTAGAAATAACATAATGCATTAAAAGATAAAGTAAGATGATGCTATTTTTAACATTATTTGTAGTAAATATAGCATCAACATGTACAAATGCATTGGAGATGGTCTTATATAATTAGATACCAGAAAAATTGAAACTATTGTAACAGAGATAATAACTCAAAGATGTGCTTTTTGAGTAGCATCCTACAAATCACCTCTCTCTCTCTCTCTTCTGTTTTTTTTTTTTTTTTTTTTCCTGGGGTAACATTGTAGAAGAAATTTCAGCAGATAAAAGAACTTGTATAGACTTGTGTATTGGGTGATCAGATAATTTCTATGAAGGAAGTATTTACCAGATTCCGAATTTTTCTATAGAAAGATGTATAGTAGAAAGGGAAGAAGCAAAGTCCCCCAAAAGTAAACACCAACGTATATTTATGACTTGTCCACACAACAAGTCGTCGGAATGACAGCACGTCTTATTTGCGACTACCGCATCATGGTATACTTAATTTTTTTTGGCTAGAACACAACATGATTACTTGTTTTAACTTACATGGTATCTATACTGTAATTCAGAGATCCTATATCCACCAACAAAAACATAAACGTCTAACTGTACTCACAACCAAAAAAAAAAAAAAAAAAAACAGAGTAAAGTGAAAACAACAAAGAAAGAAGAGCACAAAACAGAGGAAGGAGAGGCCGGCGAAAGCGACGGTCCCATGATTAGCCTTACACAAGAGAATCGCCGTCTTCTGGGGAAACGGATATGCTGACTTGGGGCACAGGCACTTCCGACTCTGCAATATTATGTGCGTCTGTTTCTTCATGACGGGTAAGAGTGGAGCCTATGAGGAGATTCCAAACAGGTAAAGCTGAGAGCTTGACATCGAACTAGCCCAGAAAGTGGTTCCCTATCAGTATAGCGGGGTACATATACCAGAAGAGAGCCTGTGGAAATGCAAGCGAACACACATGCGCAACGACGACATGAGGAGAGAAATTGCCGAATTGAAAGCGAATGAGGGCTGTGTTGGGTGAAGTACGATTGGGGGACAAAGTTATGGAAGTGAAGGAGAAGAAAAGTAGTAGGAAAACATGGAAAGAGACCTTGGTCTAAGAGGTTTGGTCGGGATATTTCAACAGGTTGAAAGCATCCCAGTCCCATCGAAGAGCTTCTGAGAGGGATTTGAGGAGGCTCATGATGACCGGGATGACGAATCGGAGATCAAATCCGGCACTCATTTTCTGAAAAACTTGGAATTTCCAATACTGCTAGTGATAACTGGCAAGGCAAGTTGAGACTATGGTGTCAGACTCGGTGTCTGCATATCGAGAAGAGAAGATCAAGACAGTGGTCAAAGAACTATGAACTGGGTTTGTAATTCGTTTGTCCGAAAAGATCAGTGGCAGGAGGGGTATTTTATGGTTTATGATTGAAGTTTTTAAAAATTAATTAAAATATATTTTTTAAAATGAATAATCAAATTTCTTATATGTTCAATCGAAGATTGATGCATAATAATCAATTACGATCTATCATTGATTAAGCATAACATAAATTACTAAATTTTATAGTCAATCACTAATTAATCATTAATCAATCACCAATTATCATAGTCAATTAGACTATTAGTCAATCATTGATTAACCAAATCTGAAAAATGACAAACGAGCATTTTTCTAAATGAAAATAAATTGAATCATCTATTAGATTATGTGATAAAAAATGGTTACCCAGCCTAATTTTTCAATAACACACATATTAACAGCTAAAGGAAACATGTGATCCCGTGAGGTCAGTTAAATGACTAAACTTACCACATAATTTCAATCACAAGTGTAATGACTCCGCAAAGATGATTGTGGTTTTCTTACGTGTGTGCATTTTTATTTTTTGGACAAATTACACTTTTTCCTCTTGAACCTTAGGCATTCTCATAAAATGTCTCCCGAATTTCAATTTGTAACATTCTTTCTTCCTGAATTTCGGAAAAGTTTACGAATTTTCCCCCTCAATTAAATTTTTGACAAAAAAATACATCTAACACTCGTTAGAAGTATGAATTTCAAATATTAAATGTGAAACACTTATAATAAAGTTTAAAAAAAATATTTAGGGTTGATTGTAATTTTTTTCTCATATTTCCCTCTAATAGATAACTTCATTATTTTACATTTAATAAGGATAATAGGTGCCGGGAGTACTATCAATGTATGTCATTTTATAATTCTATACTTAATACCCCCAATTGATACTTCTAATGAGTGTTAGATGTATTTTTTCCTCAAAAATTTAATTGAGGTGAAAATTCACAAACAAAATTTAGAGGGAAAGAATGTTACAAATTGAAATTCGGGGAGTATTTTGTTAAGTTGAAATGTTGGAAGTCAAGGAGGCCAGAAGGGTCATTCAAGGATCGGAGGAATATTAAATTATAGTGTTTAGTTTATACATAAACAATTTTAGTAAGATTTTTAAGAATGTTAGATTACTATGTTTGGTTGTGAACATGAATGTTTTTTATTTATAATAAATGGACAAAATTATCTACTTTATTAAAGTAATGTAAAATTTCAATAGAATTTAATTACAAATATAAGGACAATAATAAAATAAAATAATTTAGTCAAATCAAATTGCAAACAATGCAAATAAATATTGTAATTCAAGAACTAGCTAGTAGAATTAAAATACTCATCATAAAATTCAAATTCGTTGATTTTTTAAGAATATCTGAAAATATGTACGATAGATTGAGAGACAGATTTTACTAACAAAATAGCAAAAAAAAAAAAAAAAAAAAAACTTTAAATAACAATCCCTAGATTCTAATCCTAATCCTGTTCAAATTTAAATTATAAAAGATAATAATATAAATAAAACTATGAACAAGATTTATTACAGCTGTGACAATGGCTGGCCACTTCGGGAAAATGATAATATATTATGTGTGTGTCTGTGTGTGTGTATATATATATATATATATTAGGTTATATCCACGGATCAACACTTACATGGACGATGCTATAAAAGTGGAAAGCCAGAATGATCATCGTTTTCATTTGACGATAGATTCACAAATGGGATCAGTAGACCACTCTTTTTTTATTAATTATAGTGTTTAACGCCATTAATATCCTAAAGAAATTTCAATATAAATTTGTCTTTTTTCTTAGTTACGTCGGTCATGAATTCTCGTTTTTCTTAGTTGTCGAATTTGATTCCAACATCCTTGTGATCCGTTTTGTTAATATTGTCGCTTTTTGAAGCTCGTATCGTTCTAATGCAGTACGTTTATTTGAGCTAGAGCTGGTGATTCTTGTTTTCTTTTAAGCTCATGTCTCCTGCAATTGTTTTCCAATGTGTTGACATGTTTTCGGTCGTTGATTTAAAAGTTCCAGTTGTTATTGAATACGTTGTCGTTTCTCTGAAGTTAGTCTATTTCATTGATAGTTTGAGCTATCGACCGTTCATGTTTTCTTGAATCGATGTATTTTAAGAGTTACAAATGTACTGTCTATTTCCAAGCCCTTGTTATTTTAAAAGTTCTTGTCGTTTCTTATTCAAACGATTCTCATTTTCATTAACTGTCGTTTTTAATTTCAGAGTTTATGTTGCGTCGTAGGTACTGGTGTTTGAGCTATTAATTGTCCTTTTATTTAACTGATGTTTGTAGGTTGCACTTCCGCCTAGTTGTCACTCAAAAGTTTCCGTCTTTTTCCAACTTCTTGTCGTTTTTACTAACATTGTCGTTTTTATTAATATTGTGTCGTTTTAGATATTTTTCGTGTATTTGAGCTAATGGGATCTTGATTCGATCATGAAAAGAAACTATAAACTCAGCCGAAGTGGCTTCAGATATCGTCCCTTAAATTCAGATTCCAGAAGTAACAGAAAAATTAAGGTCAAACAACCAAACCGCGGACATGTTTGCTATATGTAATTCTAATATACATGCATGTATGAGTGAAAAGAAAGCAACCGTATCACAGACACAATAACGACATTACATAACTGAAAACACCCATGAAATAATTTTACAAACCCTACATACAAACTCCAAGACCACCAATATCCCACTACATAACATGAATTTTTTTCCATCATATGGGACTTATGACTCCTACTTATTAAAGAGAATTAATTAAAAACATTCTTAGGTTTTGAACATGGGAACTCCTATACAAACCGCTCTCCTCTTACTTAAACATGAATAGTGGCATTTACATGACACTAGTTCGGAACTTAATAAGTAAATACTCAAAGCCCGACAGAATAAATATCATCAGTAACTTCTGGAAATGGTAATATTTCCGCTCCATCTCCATGGTAAATGTCAAGCACTGCCTCCGCCGCAGGCGGTGGCTCTACGTTTACCGGCTGATCCAACTCGGAGAGCTTCTCTCAGATTCAAACCAGAAGGCGTGTTTTGAGCCAGACAAGAACAGGAGATGAACAGAAGATCAAGATTAAAATGAGAGCGAGATAAGCGTACCAGAAAAGAGTTTATGGAAGAACAACCGAGCCCACCAGTGAAAAAGCGATGTGACGCAAGAAGCCGACCAACTGGAACCAAATTATAAGGGCTGAGTTGGTGCATAGGTAGAGCTCCACGGAAGTCAAAGAGAAAAGGATCAGAAGCAGCGAATAAACAAGGAGGTAATTGGACTTGGTCCAGCTAGTTTGGTGCTGCCAATCATTCCAAGTATGGAAGGGGTCCCACTCCCACGGTGCTGGTTTGAGGAAGTTCATCAACACCACGGCAGCATATCTCACATCGAAACACCTCATATTTCACCTACTCCTGTTTATACCCTGGTCTGAATTGGAATACAGATTCCTTATTCATTCCAATATATATGTAATTTGTAGTTTTATTGAAATTAACACACTAATAACAGGCATAAAACGTAGGGCCCTTTTTCTTTGGAGGATATGAGAATTTCTAGTACCTTCGTCGTTCCAACTCACTTTGTGGTCTTTCTGGTAGTTTATGAACATCTAGATATACAACTCAATTCCTTTTGTGCACTCCCATCTCCCGTGGCTCATGCCGAATATATGCAGTGGCCAGTATGTGCAGAAAACAGAGTAATTACTGTAAGATACGTGTAGCAACTAGCAAGTAAAATAAGTAGATCATCCAGCTTTAAAGTTATACAAAAGTCAATATTTCTCTTCTGTGTTTCTTTTATGGAATCCCCGTCTTCAAATACCATAAAGAAAAACTGATTTTTTTTATTCAAAATCCCTACAACTTCGAAACATATGAAGAGCAAAAATGTTTTGTCAGTAACTAACGTCCTTTGCTACCACAAAACAAGCCACTCCATGATCCACTATAAATTTGGTTTCTTATTTGAGAAACTCAACAATGTTTTCTAATTATACTAGGAAAACAGCATGTCAAACGGTTATAAGTTCACGATTTGTGGAAGTCATCCACATGAAATATGAAAGAAAATTGGATTTGGTAAAAATTAATAAAGGAACTGGCAACTACCTTAATAAGTTTGTTACGGAAAGTCCAGTCACCACACAACCCAGATAAACTTCGTCAATAACCCATGGAGAATTATTAACAAAATGAAGAAATAAAATGAAGCTTCATCAGGATCGAACCACAAAATGAATGTTTTGAAGTGGAATATTTGTGTCCCTTATGCAGGCAAGAAGGTCACCAAAACCTTGAGATCCCAATTCTGGTTTAGAGCAAAAACACACAGTTTCCTGCAAATATCAGCGCCTCATATGCATAACCCCAAAGAAATGCATACACAAATACAACAATGAATCTTTTTCTAAGTATTAAACCATTGCAATCTCATTAACCTAACAGGTTGTTGCAATCTCAAGACGCAATGCGTACCTTTTTTCTCAATAACAGTATCAAAACCCTGATTAAGATCAGCTCCAACGTCTTCAGTGATAAGCCGCTTGAAAAGCCTCTGAAATTAGGAATGGTCCGTATGAAAAAGCTCATACTCAACATCAGATTGTAATACACGCAATGAACACGGAGTTTCACACTCAAACAGAGGCAGTAAGTCAAGAAAGGATATGCTTAGCAAGCAACTTCACATGGCTATTGGATAAAATTACCATGTCAGCAAAATATTCTGGTAAATAAGAAGGAGAGCATAATTCACAAGGTCGGCACCAAGTTCAAGAATCACGAGTAATATTTAACAAAAGCTAGAAAATAAACATGTAGGATTTTATTGCAGTTTGACAAACAAACTGCCATATAAAGGAGACCTAATTCATGTAAAAAATATACCACTAATTGCACAGAATAATCAATCTACCTTTCATCAGCCATTCAATTAAAGACAATAGCAAAAAAGTAATCAGTTGAAAACTTTGGATTGCATAAGCGTTAAAAAAAATGATAAAACCATGTGGTATTCTCTGCACATAATTGGCGAACCACACACAGTTATACTAAAAGAAAAAACAGAAAATGGAATAAGGGGATCGACAAAACAAAAAAAGGATGGGAATAAGGAAATCACTTGACTTACCTCCTGAAAAGCAATACATTTTCTCGAGAGCGTTTCCTCACTTTTTGAAAGCTTTAATTCCGAAACAAAGCATTCATCACGGACATTGGCAAACTTTGAGCCATAACCAAAGTTCTGTCTCTGAGGATAAGGCCCGGGTCGCGGAAGGAGGCCTGCTCCTCCTCTGTCATTTTGATGCCAACGACCCCGGCCAAAATTCCCTCTACCCGGGTTGTTATTATTATTGCGTATCACAGGCAAAACTGCATTATGAAAACAAAATTAAAGTTACGGAAGGAGAAAAAAAACAAGAAAAACATTTTTCAGTGCATAGCAACTAAAGTACACCACTTTGAAATATTATCAGTTCATGGAGAGTTTGTAGACAAACATAACATGCCTAATTATGCAAGTTCGTCTTAATATGAATATTAAGAGCCAAATTAAGCATTCATAACTACAAATTAACAATAAATTCGTCAACAGAAACGGAAAATTAAACTTTCGTTTTAGCTTACAATAACCAAAAGGCAATAAAAAATGAAAATTCAGCTAAGAAAGTACGTTCAAGTCGACTGATTCAGAGTTTTTAAAAAAACCCCAGAAAGAATAACAAAAATCAAGTATAAAAATCGACAATTTAGTAAAACCTAAATTTGGAGACAGAGAAATAAACCATGAATTGAAACCTACTAGAGCATCATCAAGAAGAAATGAGGGAAAATTTTACCCGAAATCGGATAAGGACTGGTGGCTAGGGTTTTGCAGTAATCTTCGCTATCGGAGCCAAACAGATCCTTCTCTTCTTCGTAGCCATAGTGGGCCTATTCCTCTTGCTGTTGTTGACCTCCTCTTCGCCGTTCTCCTCCTCTCCTTCGCCGGCGCTTCCGCCGCCGCCGCCGCCACCGCCGAAGCCGCGGCTGCTCTGATCGCTGCCTTCGCTCCGTTGTACGATGAAGAAGCCGCCAATGACGAGGACGACGAAGAGGCGGCGGACGAAGAGGCGGCGGATGAAGATGATGGTGACGACGCCGAGGATGAGCGGTTGCCGTGATGGGTATCGTCCCTGTCCTGGCCGTCATCGTCCTCTTCGCCGAAGATGTCGACGTCTTGTTTGAAGAAATCCATGGTTGGAATTGAAGTGTATCCGGGAAGATTTCCTCGGCGAGTCGAGAAAAAAAGGGTGTTTTGCTTCAATTTTGCGGCTTCTGATATTGCCTGTGAAGGGAACTAAAGGGTTTGGTGGGCCAGTGTACTGTTGCTTGGCCCGCACAATGGTCCAATCACTAATTCCCTTCTTTTTTTTTTTTTTTTTCCTTCTTTGCTCCTTTTTTTTTTAATATTTGTCACAAATTTTATGATTAAAAGATTTTCTATTTTTGATTTGTGAGGTCGAGTTTTATCACAAGAAATTTTAGTGAACAAAAACGATGATAAAACAACAGTGGATAGTTGAGTTCATTTTGGGTATTGGAATAACAAGTGAAAAAACTGTACTTGATTCTCTTGCTTTTTCCCTCCCTATTTTTGGATCAAACAAAAAGTGCTACAAGGAACGTATGTAGAATAAAAAAGGCGAACTACGGACACGGCCGAAAAGCCTAAAATCTTCACAGGTTGTTCTTAAAATGGAAAAAATAATAATAATAATAATAATAACAAAATAAAACCAAGAGCTGAGTGAGGGGGGAAAAAGGGAAAAAGAAACACCAACAACAAATTGTGTTTGACAAATTATTCTCACTATAGCCAAAGAGGAAATACATATAGATCACAAATGATTTGATCTTATAACAACTCTTAAGGAAACAAAACAACTTGGGAAATCAAAATATCACTTTACATACAAAGAAAAAAGAAAAAGAAAAAATTCAAAATAAGAGAAAAGAAAGGACAATATAGTATTAATCAAAAGGAAAAGTTACGGTGAGAAAGGTGGACTGATTCTGGTCAGGACTTGGGACCATTTTAAAGGATGTTACCCATCATGGTGGCTTTGGGTGACGCTGGCAGTGGTCAAAGCCTCCATATTCTCGTCATTAGCTTCCGGATGAGAGTCGCCATCGCCGTCGTCGTCGCCGTCTTCAGAGGAGATGTGATCTACTGCACCCACTGGGACTGGGTGCACAGGAGCTGCTTGGGCCTCTATATCTATGTCATCTTCTTGGTGGTCAGACTCATAGGCGAGAGTAGAACTGATACGGAGATTCCAACTAGGTAAAGCCAAAAGCCTCACGTTGACCCGGCCAAGAAGGTGGTTCGGAATCAGAATACAAGGATACAGGAACCAAAACAGAGTTTGGGGAAAGAAAAGCGAGGCGAGCAGTGAAACAGCGATACAAGGAGAGAATTTTTCTAATTTGAAGCGAATAAAGGCTGAATTGGGCGGACGACGAGTGGGGGAGATGGTGATGGAAGTGAACGAGAAGAAGAGAAGCATGAAAACGAGGAAGGAGATTTTTTTTAAAGAGGAAGCATCAAAACCCCAGGGACGAGCTTCGGATTTGAGAGAGCTTATGAAGATGGGGATGAAGAAACGGATATCAGAGTTGCTCATTCTCTCTCAAATTTGGAAATTTCAGGTGAGATTTGTAGGTGAAGGGTGGTGGGAAAAGGAAGAGGATGAGAGAAAGGAAGGGATTCCCAACAATTCAGGGGCAACTTTGGTTTGTTGGAGACGGGGATTGAGGGTGGTGTGTTGTGGTGGATGTGGAGTACGGGCTTTTACTGGTGAAATTCACTCGTCTTCTAAACTAAAAAAATAATGGAAATTGAGTTGGGATCGAGCAACTATCATCGTGATCAGAAATATGTAAGAGTCATTTATATAGCAATGCGGGAATACCTTACATCTTGAATTTTATTTATTTGAAAAGAAAAAGAGAGAATTATACGTGTCTGCCTGAGTGAGGGTGTGGCGTGGGACCTCTAAATTCTCAATATCCCTCTTGCAGGCCAAAAAAACATTGACAGAAGGGGGTCGGTCATAAAACGACGCTTTTACACCTCCAAAACGTATAGCAGTTGGAGTTTGTACTCCAGTCGTCAAAGTCCCATATCTTCTTCTTTTTTTTTTTTACTTAATTTTTTTATTTCTATATTTTTTTTATCTCTCTCTCTCTCTCTCCCAGCCCGAGGCCGTCCAAAAGCCAAAGCCTCCAAAAAATTCCCATAAACTCTGCCTTTAAATTGCCCTCCCTTCTTTTCAACTCCAAGACTTTTCGTCGGATGTGATGTGTCTCCGGGAAGATTGGACTTTTTGCGTATGTAAGCCAAAAAAGAACCTCCATTGCAAATTTGACCTCCCCTCTGATTGTCTTTTTTTTTTTTTTTTTTTAATTTCAATTTTCAAGTAAAAGATCAAAAGCTCTTTTAATTATCTTCAATTAAAAAAAAAAAAAAAAAACATAATTTCGGGCGTCAAAAGAAGTCAGAAGCAGTCAAATACCTACCTTCCCTCCCTACCTCTCTGCACTCACTCCCTCAGTCAGTCCCACTCACTTGCCTTCTCGTCAAAAACGCTCCCCTCTGAAACGAAACCCTTTCTCTCTATTCTCCCTCTCTCTCTCTAGTATTCTCTCGCCCCCTCGCTCTCTCTCTGCTCTCCGAAAAGAAAGGGGAAACCCTCTCCTCTCCTCCCCCCTGTCTCTCGCTCTTCGCCCTAGGCTCTCCTCTCCCCCCTGCGCTCTCGCTCTCTCTCGCTCTCGCCTCTCTGTCTCTCCTCTCTCTCTGCTCTTTGCAGAAACCATCTGGCAGTTCCTCTCCTCCCCTCCGTCTCTCGCTCTTGCCTCTCTGTCTCTCGATCTCGCTCTCTGTCCCTCGCTCTCGCCCGTTCTTCTTCTCCGTCTCTCGCTCTCTTCTCTGTCCCCCACTGAAGCGGGAAGCTCGTCGCCTCTCCTCACCGAAAACACTTTGCTCTGCATCAAGTGACTGTGCTTAAAATCCATAAGAAGATCAGGTTTGCTGTTCTTTGATTTCATCCTCTTCTTATCATGATTTGTTCCGTTGTTGTTTGATTCTCTTTTATTATTGTTTTACATATACGTAGACTTTCTTACACTTAATTTGTTCTTGTTGCTGTTAGTAGCCCCTTTCATTAAAATTTTCCATTTGTGTCTGATTAAATAGGATAGTTTTGAAAAGACAAAAACAAAAAAGATAGTTCTGACGAAAGAAAATTTAAAAAGCAAAGAAAACAAGATAAGAAATATATAATTTGCAACAGGAATTGCGCAACCAACACTGCAAGAGCTCTCGGAAAGCTTCTAACCACAACTTCACAAAGCACAAAGTTACTTCTTCCTCTTCAACCACGCAGGTTCTTCTTGTTCTTTTTTTTTTTTTTTTTTTTTTGTGGGAAAAATAGATGGTCTGGTGGTCACCAAAGTCTGCTTAACCCAAATTTATTGTTAATATCATGGAATTAGATACACTTCATGAACTTGGGTTTGTGTTCTTTTGATTCGGAGATGTAGATTTAGGTAGCAAAAAATCATGATTCAGTTTGGTTTGAATTGGGACTAATGTTTAGTTAAAAAAAAAAAAATTGTGTTGAGAATTTCATGCAGTTGTCCTGTTACTGATCAGAAATGTAGCAAAGGTTTTGTTTGTTAGATAAAAATTGACATCAAAGCATATTTGAAGCATATTTATGTATGATGTTTGCTAACTAGTTTCCCGGCTCTAGTGGTCAACTGCAGTTTATCATTCCATGTAGTTTAGAGTTTGCAGCGTAAAACTATGAGTTGTGCTTAACAAATTTTTCTAGTCTTCTGCTAAAAATAAAGATTATCCAAAACAAAAATTGCACCTTTTAATCTGCAAACTAAATGATGAAGAGGATAATCTTGAAGAAACGGGGAGGAATTGGAGAAAACTTTTTCATTTGTATATCATCTTTTTGGCGACGACGAGATGTTTGGGACAGCTGAACTTCACAAGCTCAAAATAAAACTTTGGCGAAAGTTACTATGAACTATCATATTATGTATGTATGTATGTGTATATATGTATATGTATGTATAAGATTTTTTTTATTTTTTCTAGGAAATGGGAATCCGCCAAAATCGATCCAACTTTTCAGGGTTTAAGGCTCGAGAATAAAAACAAATGATGACAGGCTGATTAATGATGTAAAAGGCTCTTTAACCTCAGCCGTCATTTTCTTATAGCCACTTACATCATGAATGACGGCTGAGGTTAAAGATCCTTTTACATCATTAATCAACCTGTCATCATTTGTTTCCATTCTCGAGCCCTAAATCCTGAAAAGTTGGATGCATACCTTTAAAATTGTTGATTTGTTTAACTTTCCAAGTGGCAATTTATCAGCATTATATCCTAAAAGAAAACATGAATGACGGCTGAGGTTAAAGATCTTTTTACATCATTAATCAACCTGTCATCATTTGTTTCTTTTCTCGAGCCCTAAACCCTGAAAAGTGGGATGCATACCTTTAAAATTGTTGATTTGTTTAACTTTCCAAGTGGCAATTTATCAGCATTATATCCTAACAGAAAACATCAACAAATGAATTAGAAAAAAATTACAAGGGTAAAAGCTGATGAGCAATATATATATGTATGCATATACACATATTTAAAGGTTTTGTGGAGGAATATATAGGGGCAATCATGTTTTAATGATACCAAGGAAATCCAATCAACTACAACTAAAAGGATAGAAAGACGAGAAATGAATAGATGGTTCTATAGTTGGAAAAAACAATCCACGACTTACTGAGAATCTCAGCTTTCAGAAAGATTAGCGAATTAAACTCAGAATCAAGAAAACTCACAGTTTGATCCTTCTCATTTTCGCTATAGTCCATTTCTAACCAAGTATAGCACTTAGGGAATTAGAAAAATAATGTGATTTGTGATTTCGTTTCTAGCTATGGCACGGAGTTGGATATCATCGGCCGAATCTCCTCGTCCTACCCAACAGCGGCGATATTTAGAACCATCGGAGATGGACTCCGAAAATGACTCTGAAGGAGTCAGTAGGACCAATTCCCTTCCGGACCGCAACACGTCACCTCAATCGACGTCAGTACCAATAGCAAGGGTAAGTCATCATTGGAAGAGCAGTCAAAGTTTTTTGTTTTTTAATTTTTTTTTTTTTGCACATTCAAAACAATTACATTGGTTATAAAATATATTTTATTTATATGTGATTTTATGTAAATGTAGGTTTTGGATCTCCCATCCCCCGTGTTGAAATTGAATATTGATAAAGTCAATTTCAAATGCAAAATCACAATCAAGAACCTGTTGAAGGATGCTGTGGATACGGTGACCATAGCCTTACGGGACCACCCTAATGGCATGGAGTGGTTTAGGAACTCTCAATTCGGCTACTTATTTAACATTGCAGACCACCTCAAAGTAACCTTAACCCCATTATGGATGTTACTGTCCCGGGCGGTGGTTACAAAAAAGTGGTATGAGATGTGGTTCGTTTTAAACGGCGTCCCCATTAGGTACTCGCTGATGGAGTACGGGCTTATAAGTGGACTTAATTGTTCTGCCTATCCCGGAGAGCCTTCTCATACAGGAGCCGAATTTAAAGGAAGGGACTTTCGCGGAATGAAAAAAATAACGCAGAATGATCTCAAGAGTCGCTTGGAAGGTATGGTCATCCCTTCCGAGGAGAGTGAGAGCAACATAAAGGGGTGCCCTGGCGAAATCAAGCGAAGAGAAAAAGAGAGGTCGATCCTTATAAATGATAAGTTGAAGTTGACGGTCCTCTACTTTTTGTGTGCGTTCCTCCGTGGTTCAAAAAAAGGCCATCAGCGAGTTGATGACAACCTCTTTAAGATTGTAGAAGACCTGGATTGGTGTGCCAATTACCCATGGGGGAGAACGTCATACCAATTTTTGATGACCCAGGTCCAGAGGTTGGACATAGGTGCAAAATGTAAAGACTCTCATCAGAAGTTGGCAAGATGGAGTTGTCATGCGTTCATACTCCCATTGATGGTATGTAAATTTTGTTTTATTGTTGATTCTCATACTTAATTTGTTTCAAAATGTTTGCAATCTAATATTTATTATTGCTCATTATTGTAGCTTATACCATTTGAGTGTATTCCTGCCCTGACCCCAAAGTATGCTGAGACTAGAAAAGACGTGCAAGGACCGGTGCCAAGAATTTATCGATGGACAACAAAGTTTGATCGACAACAAGCACCATCTTTGGAGCAAATTCTTCATGCAGTTGGGAATAGCACGGTTGGTCTTCTTTTTTTTTTTTTTTTTTTTTTTTATATTATGTAGATACGTCTTAATTTCTCGATTACTAATTTGAAGTTTCTAAATTTCAGAACATACATAGCATACTTGTCCCAACATTGGAGGAGCGGAACGCCAACTACATGATTGAGTTTGTTCCTTATGATGACGATTCCGACCCCATTGTGGACAATTGGGCAGGCATCCTAGAGTCCGGAAAAAGCATCCTTTGGGAGGACTTATTAAAAGCTGATCTAGAAGGCCGACGCAACTTCCTTGGAGGTGGAACCGAGAGAGTCCAAGGAAGAGGTAGAGAGAGTCCTGAAGATATTATTCCTGAGTAGAGCACAAGTCAAGAGGGCGCCACTGTAGCAAAGCAAACCAGGTATCTGCTGTCTATCCCTACTGTCAACGAGTCTACACCTCCACAAGCTAGCTCTCATGCTGAGAATTCAACGGTGCTACGTGAGCTTCGAGCTCTAAAGTAAACGATGGAGAGATCGATAGAGAAGCTGTCTGCCGACCATAACCGGCGGTTTTTACAGTTAGAGAGATCGATAGAGAAACTGACCGCCGACAATGAAGCTCAGTCTTTACAATTGAATATGCTGACAAACATCGTGACAAGATTTGTTCAGCAACAATCAGAAGCTTCGAAAGGTGGATATCGAGCTGAGAGCGGTGGAGGTGGATGCGAGAACAATAGAGGTGTTGATGTCAGAACATCAACACCTGTGGTGATATTGCTGCTCGGGATGATATATTTGCACCTACAGATGTTGGTTCCGGAACTGATAGGGGTGCAGAAAGGGATATGGAAGATTCTCCCATCACTGAAATCTATTATCAGACTCCGACTTGTTCGGGTGATAAAAATTGTGAGGAAGATATTTTAGATGTTGGGCAACAAAAGGGATGACCCCAACAACATCTAAAAAAGTCTAAATATCAGAGAACTCCATACACCGATCCCGATCCAAAGAAGATGATGTTTCGCAAATGGTCGATAAAAGAGTTCGACCCATTGCGCGTACTAGACGGCATGCGAAACTCATTTGAGGCCTACAAGAATTCAGTTCCGAAGCCAGCATTTACTTCAGGTCTCGGGGTAACGCGATTGTGGGCCTTCTTTGAAGAGATCTTAATTGAGCAGTTTTGGCTATTAAGCAACGTAAGTGATTCTCTACTAAATAACGCTATATCTAAGCTTTTTTTTTTTAATATGGATTTCTTTTTATGTCTAACATTTTTAACTCATACTACAACCCTTTTTTTTTGTAGCACATCGAAGAGGCGATGTACGGGCTCCGGAAAAAACAGTCCAAGTATCCTGATGTCATCAATCAAGACATTGTCATTTTGGATGATATCTTCAGCCAATTATTAGTGATGAATGCCAACGACGATGTCATCATATACGACGCTCTGAAGATGTACATGAAATGAGACAGCCCTAAGATGGGAAAATCTTGGAATGGTGCGAGGGCACTCTACTTTCCGTATAATTTATTCGACATGGCGGACGCCAACGCCCCCAACAAAGAGAGAGGAAAACACTGGGTTTTGGTGAAGGTTGATCTGGTAAATGCAGAGCTGGTGGTTTTTGATTCTAATTGGAAATTCACCTAGAAAGCCAAGCTCGATAGATTTATGGAGCCAGTGCAGAAGATGATTCCGTTACTGCTTCAAGAATCTGGTTATTTCCGTCACTTGGATCCTTCACCATGGCCCTATCGGCGTCCAATCAACCATCCGCCGAACGAAAAATCGTAAGTGTACTTCAAATTTTTTTTATTTTTTATTTTTTTCATTTATAACTACAAACACTAACAAACATTTTGTTTAACGCAGGGGAGATTGTGCCGTATACACCATCAAGCATATCAAGTTCGATATGCAAGGGCTGAATTTTGAGTTAATAAACGATGCGATGATTAAGTTTCATAGAGAGAAGATGACCATAAATATTTATCATAACGATTGGGTTCCTTAAATATTTTATATATGTATCTGCTTAAACACGTTATATTGTATTAAACTTCAATTTTGGTTCATTCTTCCTTTCAATTGGACATGAGAAGAAATGATGAATAAACTCTTCTTTACCTTTTCATTTTCTTCTTCTTTTTGTAATGAAAGAATCATTTAGAATTTCTATGTTGATGTGGATCTAACAAATGCCAAATAAGTTCTAAGAATCAAAATCAGTATTAATCATGGACTCAAATGAATATTAGCACGAAGTAGACAGATATCTCAAAGCATAAACTCGTCTGACCTTTTTCTTTTTCTTTGCTCAAAAGAACTCATCTAGGCGCTTCTATGTTTAAGTGTATCTAACGAATGCCAATTTTGTTCTAATAATCAAAATGAACGTCGGCATAAACTATACAGCTACATCAGAAGCATAAACTCCTCTAGACCTTTTCCTTTTTCCTTTTGGCTTAAAAAGAACTCATTCAGGTACTTTTTTTTTTCCCCGTTTTTTTTGCTCTCGGGTTTTCTGGACCGGCCGGACCGGGTCCTGGTCTGGCCAGTCCTGAAAACCCGAGGGCCTTGTGAACTTTTTTTTAATCTTTTTTTTGCTCTCGGGTTTTCAAGACCGGTCGGTCCTGAAAACCCGAGAGCCTTGTGAACTTTTTTGCTCTTTTTTTTGCTCTCGGGTTTTCAGGACCAGCCAGACCAGGTACCGGTCCGGCCGATCCAGAAAACCCGAGAAAAAAAATCCAAAAAAGAGCAACAAAAAAAAAACTTGTTTTTTTTAGTTAAGCTCTCGAGTTTTCTGGGTCCGGTCCTGCCGGTCTAGAAAACCCGAGTGTTTATTAAAAAAAAAAAAAAAAAAAGAAGAAAACTAGATTACCAAGTCTAAACTCCGAGAATTTAGGACTTGAAAAAAAAAAAAAAAACCTTCTTATAGAAAAAAAAAAACCTCGATAGTTTAGAACTGGCCAGTTCCAGCAGGACCATGGCCTGGTCCGGCCGGAAAATGTACTGGTCCGGCCAGATCAAAGCATGACTAGGCCTGGTCTTGCCGGAAAATAGACTGCTTCGGCAAAAAAAAGGCTAGTTCCGGCCGGATCAGGGCTTGGTCCGGCCGGAAAATGTACTGGTCATGCCGGGAAATGTACTGTTCCGGCATGACATGTCGGAAAATGTACAGTTCCGGCCGGACCAGTGCCTGGTCCGGCCAGAAAATGGCCTGGTTCGACCGGAAAATGTACTGTTACGGCAGTACAATGTACTGTTCCGGCCGGACCAGTGACTGGTTCTGCTGGAAAATGGCCTGGTCCGGTCGGGAAATGAACTGTTCCGGCAGGACATGCCAGAAAATGTACAGTTCCGGCCGGACCAGCGCCTGGTCCGGCTGAAAAATGGCCTGGTCCGGTCGGAAAATGTACTGTTCTGGAAGGACCAGGGCCAGTTCTGGCAGGTCCAGGGCCTGGTCCGGCCGGAAAATGTACAGTTCCGGCCGACCTGGGCAGGACTAGACACTGTTCCGGCCGTACCAAAGTTTCTTTTTTTTTTTTTTGTTACTTAAATTTTATGATATTTGGAAAAAAAAAAAAAAAAAAAAACACCGAGCATGATTTACTTGCTGTTTTTCCAAACCGGCCTGACCGGCCCGGTCAAGCCGGTCTAGAAAACCAGCGAGCAAAACTCAGGCTTGACCAGTCACAATTTGGCCTGACCAGGACTGGTCAGGCCTGAGTTTTTGCTCACTGTTTTTCGCTCTTTTTTTTTTTTTTTTTCAAATCTAAAAAAATTTTAGCTTAAAAAAAAAACTTTGGTATTGCTAAATAAGAGATGAAATTATTATATATATAAAGCAACGACCATCATAGTATATTTTTAACTATTATAAAAGAATGGGTGGTTGTTAGATCATTCACCTATGTGAATATGATAGACCCCGTAATTTCTTTTCTATTTATTAGATGTAGTGATCGGGAAAAAGAAGGTTTTAAAACAAAAAAAAAAAAGGATAACACCACGGTACGGATAATTTCAATTCCGGACCGACCTAAATGTCCGGTTAGGGTGGCATGCCGGTTCGGAGAACCCGAAGGTGTTGTGAAAAACTTGTTAAATAGTGTTAAATTTTTATTTATGAAAAATTACGCACATTTAAATTTTTTTAAACATAACTATATCATTTTCTATCCAAATTGAACACAAGAAGTATAATAATTCAATGACATATCAATATCTGGAAATGATACAAAAATCTTCTTAGTTTATTGTTAAACTTTAGGTATAATTTTATATCTCTTGTGAGTGCAGACTTTATTTACCCACTCGAATCCAATTATAAAATTGGGAATTATTAACAAAATTAAGATTATTGTATTGTCTATGCCCAAAAAAAAAATGAGAATAAAAAAATTTTTTTTTTTTGAAATTTTATCACGGTTTTCCGGACCCCAGTCAGGCCGGGTCCGGAAAAACAGATCCGGTTTAGCCAATTTTTTTGGCTAGACCGGATCTGTTTTTCCGGACCCGACCTGATCGGGTCACGGTCAGGCCGGGTCCCGAAAAACAGATCCGATTTAGCCAAATTTTTTTGGCTGGACCGGATCTGTTTTTCCGGACCCGACCTGACCCGGCCCCGGTCAGGCCAGGTCCGGAAAACCGTGATTGAATTTCAAAAAAAAAAAATTATTATACTCATTTTTTTTTTGGCATAGACAATACTTAATAATTCTCAAATTTAAAATTGGATTTGAGTAGGTAAATAAAGTCTGCACTTACAAGATATATAAAATTATACCTAAAATTTAACAATAAACTAAGAAGATTTTTGTATCATTTCTAGATATTGATATGTCAGTGAATTATTATACTTCTTGTTTTCAATTTGGATAGAAAATGATATAGTTATGCTTAAAAAAAATTTAAATGTGCGTAATTTTTCATAAATAAAAATTTAAGACCATTTAACAAGTTTTTCACAACACTTTCGGGTTTTCCGGACCGGCATGCCGCCTTAACCGGACATGCCGGTTCGGAATTGAAATTCTCCGGAACGGGGCGTTCTCCTTTGTTTCTTTTTTTTTTAATCGGACATGCCGGTCCGGAATTGAAATTCTCCGGACTAGGGTGGCATGTCCGGTTAAAAAAGAAAAACAAGTGAGAACGCCCCGGTCCGGAGAATTTCAATTCCGGACCGGCATGTCCAGTTAAAAATATTATTTAGGAGCCAAAAATTTTTTTAACAATACCAAAATTTCTTTTTGTTTTTTTTTTTTGTTACTTAAATATTTTGGTATTTGAAGAGAAAAAAAAAACGACCAAAAAAAAAAAAAGATAACACCACGGTACGGATAATTTCAATTCCGGACCGGCATGTCCGGATGTCCGGTTAAAAAAAGAAAACAAAGGTAGAACACCCCGGTCCGGAAAATTTCAATTCTGGAGAGACCGGGGTGTTCTACCTTTGTTTTCTTTTTTTAACCGAACATGCTTGTCCAGAATTGAAATTCTCCGGACCGGGATGTTCTACTTTTGTTTTCTTTTTTTAACCGGACATCCGGACATGTCGGTCCGGCATTGAAATTCTCCGGACCGGGGTGTTCTCCCTTGTTTTCATTTTTTAATCGGACATGCCGGTCTGGAATTGAAATTATCCATACCGTGGTGTTATCTTTGTTTTTTTTTTTTTTTGTTTTAACAAAACCTTCTTTTTCCCGATCGCTACATCTAATAAATAGAAAAAAAATTACCGGGTCTATCATATTCACATAGGTGAATGATCCAACAACCACCCTTTCTTTTGGAATAGTTAAAAATATACTATGATGGTCGTTGCTTTATATATATATTAATTTCGTCTGTTATTTAGCAATACCAAAGTTTCTTTTTTTTTTTTAAGCTAAAATTTTTTTATATTTAAAAAAAAAAGAGCGAAAAAGCTAGAGCACGGCTTACCTCGTATGACGTAGTATAAATTAAAAATATTATTTAGGAGTCAAAAATTTTTTTAACAATAACAAAGTTTCTTTTTTTTTTTTTGTTACTTAAATTTTTTGATATTTGAAAAAAAAAAAAAGACCAAAAAACATCGAGCATAATTTACAAACTGTTTTTCCGGACCGGCATGACCGGGGGCCGGTCATGCCAGTCCGGAAAAACAGTGAGCAAAAACTCAGGCCTGACCAGTCTTGGTCAGGCGAAACTAAGATTGGTCAAGCGAGTTTTTTGCTCACTGTTTTTCTGGACCGGCCGGACCGGGTGCCGGTCATGCCGGTCCGGAAAAACAATGAGTAAAAACTCAGGCCTGACCAGTCCTGGTCAGGCGAAACTAAGACTGGTCAAGCGAGTTTTTTGCTCACTGTTTTTCTGGACCGGCCGGACCAGGGGCCGGTCATGCTGGTCTGGAAAAACAGTGAGCGAAAACTCAGGTCTGACCAGTCCTGGTCAGGCGAAACTAAGACTTGTCAAGCGAGTTTTTTGCTCACTGTTTTTCTGGACCGGCCTGTCAGCAAGTAAATTATGCCAGAATTTTTTTGGTTGTTTTTTTTTTTTTCAAATATCAAAAAATTTAAGTAGCAACAAAAAAAAAAAAAAAAAAGAAACTTTGGTATTGCTAAAAAAGTTTTTGACTCCTAAGTAATATTTTTAATTTATACTACGTCATATTAGGTAAGCGAGAAGTTTGTTCTTACGCTAAATATATGAATTACAAACATACAACCGATATTTTGTTTGTGATAACTTTCATTAATAGACCATACAATTAAAAAAATTTCAGCCACTATAATATCCAAAGTACAGTTCATCACTACAAACATAATTGAACTACTAATATAAGAGATGTAGTCCAAAATCTTTAGGACAAGTTAAAAATAAAACCACGACCATACAACACGAAAATCTGCCTCGATCAAATATATTCAAAGGGAAGTTGTAAATTCTGAGCTCTCGTGAGAAGTTGCTTGACATGATCGCTTGTTTTTGCCTTTCCGATGTTCTCCAATAGAAGGAAATCTAGTTTGTTGAAGCCTCCTACGTTTTTTTGTGAAATCAGGAGGCAATACCTTCTCATTCCTTATGTCATCCGGGATAACCTACTCTGATGAGCTCGGGACGGGATAAATGATTTGGACATAAGCCAATGCCCATACCTCCTTTAGATAGTATTTTGAGCATAAATCATGCATTTTATCCTTACCCCCCGGGAATGCTGCAAGGGCATGGACACAAGGAATTTTGTCGATATCAAATACTTTACATGTGCAGGTTCCCCTTTCCAAGATCAACCAAGAAACTGCCATTCGATCCTGTGACATAATACTCCAGTGAAGTACTGTTTAGTTTTTTCACAGTCAGGATTGTGGACTCTTTGTATCTTGTATGTAGTGATTTCTCCATCATTGGAGTTAAGAATTGTGAGGAAGATCCAAAACTTGACTCCTTACGGTGACTGTTGAACCATTCAGAGATTTTCTCTACAATTGAATCAATCAAGGGCAGCAAATGATATGTTCTTGCCTTCCTTAACACACTGTTAATACTCTCGACACTGTTAGTAGTCAGGATATTGTAACATGATCCTGTGAAGTGACACCTTGCCCATTTTTTGACATCTACATGATCATCAAGATATTCTGCAGCGGCAGGATATCTATTCTTTAGGTCATCGTAGAGTCGGTTGAACTCGTGTTCAGAGTATGCCGCATCGACTCTCATGAAAATACTTGCGATGGTATCTTTAAAATTGACCTTACCTGTACCCTTTTCGGCTCTAACACGAGATCCTCGGTGAACACGTGATTTGATATTCTGAGAGAGGTGCCATGCACAAAATCCATAGTGAGACTTTTTATATACCTTTTCAACTGTATTGCGGATGCTTTGGTGCCTATCAGAAATTATGACCAGCTCCTCGTCGTCGGGTATGAGCTCCTCGAGTTTCGTCATAAACCATGTCCATGAGTTGTCATTCTCCGAGTCAACCACTCCCCAAGCAAGAGGATATTGATGGTAGTTACCATCTTGGGCGGTGGCGATGATCATTGTTCCCTTGTATTTCGTCTTCAAAAATGTTCCATCAACCGCAATTACCTTTCTCATTGCTTTAAATCCCTCGATGCACGCGCCCAATACAATAAAAAGGTACTTGAACCTTTGATCTTTGTCTACTTCCAAGTGCGTGACCGTGTCCGGGTTCATTAACTTTATCATGTGCAGACAGCTAGGAAGAATCTCGAAACTGACCTCTGGTGCTCCCCTAACATCACTTGCTGCTTTTAGTTTGGCCCTCCGCGCTTTGTGGTAGGATATTGACAATCCACTTTTTTTCATCATGTCCATCACTCCCTTCGGGGTAGGTGTCTCGAGCTGGCCTGGAAACTCCTTTTTTAATCTATCTGAAACAAAATCTGCAGATGCTTGTCTGTTTCTTTTATCCACCGAACTAGCAGAGCAGGTATGAGTGTTGTAATATGTTCGGAGAGAGAAACGATTTGAGTTCGTGATCCTCACAGATCGTAATGCCCACTTGCAATCTAGGACGGTACATTTCACCGCAAACAACTTTGTGGTTGACTTGACTATTTTATAATCAAAACAAGCTTTCAACGAAGCATCGATAACCAAATTCTTCACCTCGTTCTTGCTTTCAAATTCCTGACCAACTGCAATACCTATGCCATCATCAAAACTAAAAGACACAGAACTGTCATCTATTACTAATGGTTCACAATGATCCATGACCGGGTCTACTTCTACGCATGAACGTTGTCGTTTCGGAGTTGGGGCAGATGCCGTTGTCTCTTGATTAGGGTGTTCCTCCAAGGCAGGCACGTCTAAAATATCACCTTCGTTGCCTGGTGCAGAAGCAGCATCATAGACCCTTGGTGACTCCATGTTAACGTTGAAGTACTCATCTCGAATATTTCCATCATTTTCCATATTGCATCCTCCATCTCCTTCAACTTCAAGACCGTCGTTATCATTGTCGTCACTATTTTCAACATTTTTCATGAGCTCAACATACAGCATACTTCTACGTTATGTCATTTTACAAAAGTCTAAAAGATAACACTTAATATCAAAATCATCCAAAATGCTTTTAGGACCTGACGATATTGTACACAGAGGAATGTAACTTATTTTTAATTCCGTACTTTTCTGGTCCACATGAAGCCTAAAATATGCAATCAATAACTTCAGAATATTTCACCTTATCCGGATCATCGAGTAGTATTATGCTCTTGATTTCCTTATTCCTTCTGCACCATTCATATGACCCGTCATCTTTCTCCTTCCATTCTCCATCATATTGAAAGTATATGACAATTTCACTCATTTTCCTTTAAGATAAAAATAAGAAAACAATAAAGATTGTTATGAAAGAATTTAAAAAAATTTATGAAAGATGTGAATTTTTTTTGCTGGTTTTCCTGACCGGCATGACCGGCTTGCTGGTTTTCCTGACCGGCAGGACTAACCTGACCGGCCTAGCTTGCTGGTTTTCCTGATCGGTCGGACCGGCCTTGCCGGTCAGGTTAGTCCTGCCGGTCAGGTCATTGTACTGATTTTGGACGGGATTTGCGAATTTACAGATTTTACAAGCCAAAAATTATTGAAAAATAGGTTGAATCATTTTGTTTTTCTATACTAAGCTCCCAAACCATGAATGCCCAACCCTTAAATAACCTTGAAAACGATTTCAATAAAAAAATTTGAGGGTTTGAGATGAACTTACCAAAATTTTACAGTACTTCCTCTCCTTTCCTTGTAGCTGGAAATCGATGATGTTAACCGGAATATAAGGTTGGTCGTTTTGAGGGGATGATGAAGATGAAAAATGATGGTAGTTTTGAGGTGAGACGAAACCAATGAAAGAACAAAGTGGGTTTCGGATTTCTTCAGTTTTTTTTTTTTTTTTTGTAACAGAAGATGGACCTCTTTCCCACCCTTCAGATCCCCTTTTATCTCATATATCTTTTTCTTTTTTTTTACTTGTAAAGGGTATTTTGGAGAAAACAAAAAATTGATTACTGAAGGAGGTTAGTCTTGCAATGTTTCCTCTCTTGGGGTTAGTCTTGCAACAGGACATCCATTTTAATCCCTTATCTGCAAAGCACCCGGGAAGATTTCCTCGGCGAGTCGAGAAAAACGGGGTGTTTTGCTTCAATTTTGCGGCTTCTGATTTTGTCTGCGCAGTGAACTAAAGGGTTTGGTGGGCCAGTGGTCTGTTGCTTGGGCCGCACAATGGCCCAATCACTGATTTCCTTTTTTTCCTCTCTCTCTCTCTTTTTAATATCTATCACAAATTTTATGATTAAGCTTTTCTATTTTTGATTTGTGAGATCGAGTTTTTTATTACAAGAAATTTTAGTGAACAAAAAAATTGACAAAACAACAGTGGATAGTTGAGTTCATTTTGGGTATTGGAATAATGAGTGAAAAAACTCTATTTGATTCTCTTGCTTTTTCTCTCCCTAGTTTTGGATCAGACAAAAAGTGCTACAACGAATGAATGTTTGATTCAAAAGGCGAACTACGGACGCAGCCGAAAAGCCTAAAATCTTCATAGGTTGTTCTTAAAATGGAAAAAAAAAAAAAAAACAATAATAATAATAACAACAAAATAAAACCAAGAGCGGACTGAGGGGGGCAAAAAAGGAAAAAGAAACACTAACAACAAATTATGTTGACAAATTTATTCTCACTATAGCCAAAGAGGAAATACATATGGATCACATATGATTTGAGCTTATAACAACTCTTAATGAAGCAGTACAACGAGGGAAATCATAATATCTATAACATTGAAACTATCACTTTCCATAAAAATTTTAAAAAAAAAATTCAAGTTTAAAAAAAAATATAAAAGGTGTTTGGTAAATGAATTTGAGTTAAGATTTTTAAGTTTTAATAGTAATTTTTGTTGATTTTTCAGAAAAGATAAAAAACTTTTTTAGAAAAGACAAAAATTTTTTTCAGAAAAAGACAAAAAAAGTACAGTTTAACTTGAGTTAAACTCAAGTGCCAAACAGGCTCATAGAAATCCAAACGCTAACAAAATGTATATGACAAATTAATTTTCAACAAGACAAAAAGGAATTACATAAAATATTACATGTCATAAAGCATACAAAAGGGGAGCCATAATAAAAAATAAAAAAAAATTGTGAGGGACTCTTTGAAGTTGGTGAGTGGGATTTGGGGAATTTCGGGGGAGGAACTAGTTACGCAACGCGAGCGCCAAGCGACCAGAGGTTTTTTTTTTTATTCTTTTTATTAGTTATTAAGATTAAGGCTTTGTTTGTTTCATTATCTCATTTCAACTTAAACTGTACTTTTTTTTTGTCTTTTTCCCAAAAAATTTTTGTCTTTTTCTCAAAAAGTTTTTTGTCTTTTCTGAAAATTCAAAAAAATTTACTATTACAACTAAAACATTTCAACTCAAACTAACCAACCAAACGAACCCTAATACTATGCAACGTGATTGCCAAAATGGGTACCCATGGTGGGGACCAAAGGTTTTTTTAATTTTTTTTTATCAATTAAGGGCCCGTTTGGTGAATGAGTTTGAGTTGAAATTTTTAAATTTAAATAGTAACTTATGTTGACTTTTTAGAAAAGATAAAAAATTTTTTTAGAAAAAGATAAAAATTTGAGTTTAAATCTTAAGTTTAAACTTACGCTCCAAACAGAACCGAAGAGTCGAATACAACGGAATCAGGGAAATGGAATCTCGTGGGGCGGACGATGGAATTCTGAGAGCTTCTACTTTGGAAAGGCAGCCTAACTGGTTTTTACGCTTTTTATTTGCCTTTCTTTTTTTTTTTTAACGCTTGTTTTTCCTCTTTGGTGATCAGGCCCTAATGGAGGTTCAAGTGGTACGACAGGTGGATTGGTCACCGTTCTAAACAAGTTTATTTTGTGGACACCGTCGAAAAGTTATTTTTTATTTTTTATTTTTACCACCCAAGAAAGAAACCAATATTGCCTCTAAAGGGTGCCCAAACAGCCATCTCACGTGTCGGGAGTAATTTTTAGTGGGGACGTAGAGTAATGATTCGTTTGAAAAATATACAAGAACTCTCTTGTATGACACTATCAGATTATCATATATGAGAGTTCTTTTTATCTCTCTCTAGCTCTCTCTTTCCCCTCTCTCTAATTGATTGTATTGCGCTCTTTTTTGAGTTATATCAATCTCCTACACGGATTATACAACCGGATGATTGTTCTATCGGACGGGAGAATATTCTGAAAAATATATTAATGGTAAATTATATCACAATACAATAGAATGTGGTTTTGATTCTATTCTAATATAAATATTTAAATAATACACTTACTTATTTTATTATTTGTTCATTTATTTGTGTTTGATTCTATTTGTAACGATCTATAGTTCATATGGTTAATTAAAACATAATTCAGATTATTATAACCATTATAATTCAGATTCTTTAAAGTTAATTTTGGTTTGATAAATTTCCAATAAGAATTTTTCTTATTTGTTTTATAATTTCTCATGTATTTTATATCATGATTTGAAATTCATACAGGGATTATTTGAATTGTATCTTGCAAACAAATTTTTTTTCTTGTTGTTCTCCCTCTATTCTTTATTTAATTTACACTTTCTTTCTCTCCTCTATTCCTTTGATTGTTTTCCAATTATATCAGCTCCTGAAAAATTTTAAAAATTCAAAAGTCAATGAGGTAGTGCAGCATTGGATTTATTGATGAAATGTAGCTCTTAAGGTCCGTTTGATGAATGAGTTTGAATTGGAAATTTTAAGTTTTAATAGTAATTTTTGTTGACTTTTCAGAAAAGATAAAAAACTTTTTCAGAAAAGACAAAAAAAATTTTCAGAAAAAGATAAAAACTAATATGAAAATTTTGAGTTTGAACTTTTCAACCAAGACCTAAATAATAGTTTAATTGGACAGTAAAATAGTGTGTTATTGACCTCGATCTGCCTCTGCACACCGGCTTCCCCGTCAGCCTCTACTACCTGAAGCAGCTGCATCACGAGCAATTCAGTCAACATGACAAACTCCTTGTCGTTCATTGTCCCAAGAATGACAACCTAAATATCAAATTAACATTAACGGTAAAGTACATTTTGTGGTAAGGATGTCCCAAGAGAGCCAATCTACTGAATAGTGGAAACCAACCTCTCGGAAGAGCTTGCCGAATCTCTTCACTTACTTGGGCTATAGCTTCATATGCTTTTAATTCCAAACCTCAAATTTTCTTCATTTCTTCATAATTCTTCTCTTTGATAGCCGGTTGTCGTAAAAATGTTACATCTTGGACAGATCTTTTGCACCAACCACGTCCAAACACACCTCATCCTCCTTCTCTTTCCCTCTAAACAACGACGGTTTCAGGGGCTAGAGCCCTCTTCCGATTGAAATAATTACACAAAAGGTCAATTTTTAAAGTCCTGTTTCAAAATATGTCAATTTTTAATAATACTACATATTTGTCTATTTTTTAAGAAATAAATGTCTATAGTGCTTATTTTGTCATTTTTACTATAATGGACATCATTTTATTTTGATACATATTCTTTTATTTTATTTTTTTTTTTTTTGTATTTTGATTTAATGATGAATATTTTTTTGTTGATAAATGTGAATTACCTTTAATAAAACCCAAATTAGTTATGAACATCAAGATAATTATAATAAATATAAAATATTTACTATAAAGATGATGGTTCGGACCAAATAATAAACACATAAAACATTAATGATAAAGGTTGACAAAATTCAAATATTCACACTTTCATATAAAATCCAATGAATTCTTTATGAAAGACCTATTTATTTATATAATCCACTATAAATCAAATGATTGTCATTTATTTATTAGTCCAACAAATGAAGAATAACACAACAAATGGTATCGAATTATTTATAAAAAAACACTATTATTTATATAAACTACTAGAAATGCAATTGAACCTCTTTTTATGATAAAGACTGATTAATTACAAGAAAGAATTTTTTTTTTCCAGATGTTCCTTTTTTTTTTTTTTCAGTTAGCTTATTCTCATTAATATGAAATGTGATTCTGAGGGGAAAAAAAAACATTCCATTTTTTATTCATTATGAATATTTACACATTCTTTATAATAAATAAAACAAATATTCATATTTTTCTTTTAACCCTCTTTGATAAATGTCTTAGATTCCATTTTTTTTTGTTTCCTTTTTTATAATTACTTTTTTTGTTAATTCAACATTCTTTATGAAGGGTAATATTGTCTTTATAATTACTCTTTTAGATATTTATGCAAATAAAAGGAAAAATAGACATATTTCAAATCAACACCTCTAATTTGGACATCTATGTAAATAATTTAAGAAAGGAGAGATTTGGTTTATTGTAGGAGACAGAGTAAAACAATTACACAAAAAAAAAAAAAAAGGAAAAATTAGAGCACCAACAAAATTACAAATGTTATAAAACTTTATATGGATGTCTTCATAAATTTTCAAAGTACTAACTACTAAATAATATAAAAATTTCCTTAAAAAATAATATAAAAATTGTCTAGCTAAGATTTTTGTATGTATAAAGAAAATGTTGAGAGGTTTCTTGGAAATTACATGAAGCTTATAAGTAGCCTTTGTAGCTGATGTTGGAAGCAAATGAAATAGAAAGAAAAGAAGTGGGAAAGAAGAAAGAAACTATTAAATAGAAATAATAAATATAAATTGCTCATTTTATTTTATCTGCTTCATTATCATTTTTTATAATATCATAACACGTCTTGAGCAAGAGCCGCTACTTTTGGTATTTTGATAAGTTAAATTTCTAAAATTAACGATTCTAATAGAATTTGTCTTAATACAAACTTTGATATGTATTTGATCTCTTAATTATCTTCATATTCGTTAGGTCCCACCATCAAATCACACTCCCACCATGTCTGAAGGTCGCGGAGGCGAGGGGCATGGGTGACTATGGAAGGTTGGTGGCCGGGAGGGGGGTGGTTCTGGTGGAAGGGTTGGGGTATTTTAAATTTTTTTTCTTTGATTTTTTCTTTTAATTTCTTAATCTACAATACTGTGAGTTAAGGTGCATTGTTATTATTATGTATAAGTAAAATCTCAATCATTGAAATACATTAAACGGTCTAAAAAAATGAGCTCTACCGATAGCGTATATAAAAAGAGTTGTATCACAGTCTTTTCCTAAAAAGAAAATACAAAAAAAAAAAAAAAAGAAAAGAAAAAAAAAAGTGTTTTGGAAACACTCTTCCAAATGGTCCCTAAACAAGCCACAACTCGCGACCTTCAAACATATGATAAATGGGGCTACCATTCAACTTCAATTTAATTGCCAAAATGCCATGCATCTTGAAACAAACCAAACAAGCCACAACATATGACCTTTCGCCTATCGGACCGTTTGTTCCGCGTGTTTGGCCCATCTTCTTTTAAAAATAAAATGAAAATCAAATTTTATAAAATGTGGGTACAATACAAAGTTTTTTTTAATATAAAATGGGTTTATAGATAACTTCTACATATATTTTAGAAGTAAAAATTAAATCTCAAAGTTTGAATGGGGGCATAATTGTAAATTTTCTGCAAAATGATGGTATAATAGAAATTTTATAAAAGTTTCAGGGTTAAAATTCAATTTTTAAAAATATTAGAGCCCCCACTGGTGTCAATGTGGCTCCGCCACTGACTGCCGGTGTGTCAATATTTTTCAACTCGACCACATGCCCTGTTACGACTTATAAGTACTTCCAGGAAGCGGTGTTTTGGTCCCGCAGATTTGGCTTGTAGTGAAAGGAAAATGAGATGAAGTTCATAAATGGTGGGAGGATATACCTCAAGTCTACGACGAAAAACTTTTTATTTATTTTTTTTTTGGGCTGAATTTGTAAAGTTATTTTCTGAGTATTCATTACTCATGAAGAAAATATAGAGCTGATACTTGTGTGGTGTATGTATGTGTCTATATATATATATATATGTATGTATGTATATACATGGAGATCATCACATACAAGACAGGACGGGAGATTTTTACCCAAAACTCGAGTCTCTAATATCGGCCGGACACATACAATATATATATATATATATATATCGATAAATACATGTGTGTGTGCTTGTATAACTCTATATATGCTTAGATATATCATATATGTATGACACGATGAGAAAAGACTCTAATTTCGACGGGTGAAAACCAAAAGGTCTTTTTTGAGCTGAGGATGGTTGATTCGTGTGCCGGACAATATCAATTACGGGTCTCAAACTCGTGTTGTGACTACTACGGATTCAAGACTTTTTTTTTTTTTTTTCTTTTTTTGACTAAGGCACTCAAAACTAATTAATAAACACGGTTCCTTTTTCTATTTTATTTTAGTTTTTTAGTAATCAACAACAAAGCCCTTAAACTTACTTATATTTGGTTAGTAATTCGTACTTTAGCTTATAAAATTTTTGAACGCGTGATTGACGATCTAAATTTTGCTAAAGTACATTAGAATTCTAATTACCCTGAAATTGGACTTGTAATCTTTTTGGATTAAAAAAAAATGTTACACAGTAATTGCCAGATGACTTTTTTTTTTTGGTTCATTTTTAATGCTTAGAATATTGATGCACTTTTCAACCAAAAATACGTTGTTATGTTTTTTTTTGCCCCTTAACAATTGTGCCCAAAAATGTAAAATTACAAAATTAATCCTTCACTATATTGTATATGGTCCTTATCACAAATTATTTTTAATCAAGATTTTAATATTCGAATGGATAGAATTGTAAATTTAAGACAATTCACTATGAGACATTTTAATAATTAATACCAAAATAAGATTTGATATAATGTTTTAGTGACAAAAATGAAATTGAAACTCTATTAAGTTAATGGAATTTGAAGTGTGAGGAGATCACAATCCATCTGACTTTTCTCACGGTTTTGAAAGACTACATCCTATTTCATTATTAATACGTACTCATGTGTAATGTCGTGGGACAAACTACCGGCATCTCTCGTAATGTAATTTTTATTCTGATCATTGTATTACGCACTCAAAAAACTTTTACTGCTTCAGAGAATTTTCTCTTTCTCTCTCTGTTTGAAAATTATAATAATAATAATAATAATAATAATAATAATAATAATAAAGAGAGAAGAGACATGAACATCAAAGAATAATTTAACACGTGTTTATGTTGACACGTTAATAGGGGCAAAGCCATCCATTATCAAGTGTTGAATTCCGCTCTCAATGAATTTTTTTTTACTTTACTTTTAAAACTATATATATTTTCTCTTTTTTTCCCATGACATGCTAATTCATCCTTATACAAGTTCTTTAAAAACTATCTCCAGTGAATGCCCTCTTTGAAATAATACATTGGCTCCGCTGTACGTCAAGCTCTGCCCTCTAATTGCATTAATTTTTTAATTATGGACTTAAGATCTTTGGTCGGCTTTCAAAAGCCCGCACATTGCCGAGATAAATTGGCATCCTGCACTGGTTACATTAAATTTAGTCAATATTGGTGGCTCCATTAGGTGACCTTTCATAGCTGATCGTGGGGGATTCGTAGAAATTTCGTGGGTTAAAAGGAGGGAGTGAAAAAGAAAAAAGAAAAACCTGAATTCCTTTTTCCACTTTAGTTAGCAACAAAATAAAATTAAGTTACAAGAATATTAAATTTCAAGAGACAAAAATAAAATTCATCGTTATTGAATTAACATTTTAATTGTTATCATGTTTATAATATTCATCAATTTAATTTACGGAATGAATAAATATGATAATATTTCATAGTTTATAATATTCATCAATTGTTGTCTCGTAATGTAGGTAATGCTAATAACGCTAATCGATGAAATTGTTGGCCAAGAAAATAAGTAAGGTGTCCGTTCAGGGATGGAGGGAATTAATGAAGGTCAAGCAACTTTCCTATTACATAGCTTATAATTTTGAATAAGATTTCTTACGTAATAATCCACCCTAAAAATGAAAATTAGATCATAATAGCCCTTAATTATCTATTAAATAGCTATTAGCTCCCTAGTTAATAAAATTTTTTGGCTTGTCGTTAGGTATGCTTATCACATAAGTTCGTATTACGAATCTAAACAAAATGGATGTTTGGAAGAGAGAAAAATGAACGTGAAATCAAAAAAAAAAATATATATATATAATCTACCTCTATATCTCTTCAAAAAAAATTTTTTTTTTACACATTACATTACATGGCAAAAAAAGGGAAACAATGTTAGAAAAATGAAAATGAAAACAATATTTTTATAATTGAAACTTTGTTTTCACCTAAAATGAGGGTGCATTAAAATTTCTTTTTTTGAAACAAAAAACATTATATATCGGCCTAATCACTTGTACTTCCCATATTTAAGGGTTAGTTTGGTGATTAGTTTAGTTTAAATTAAGTTGTACTTTTTTCATTATGATTTTTATCTTTTTCTGAAAAAGTTTTTTGTCTTTTCTGAAAAAAATTTGTCTTTTCTAAAAAATTACTACTGAAACTTAAAAATCTTAAACTAAACTCATTCACTAAACACCTCCTAAATCCACGTAGGATATTGGGGCTAGACAATGGAGAAACCCGTGTGGACCCCCTTGCGCACCATCTCCAAAGATTAATGACAAAGATTCATCCGTCCGGCCAAAGTTGAATCTAGATCTGTCAACTTCTTTATGGGCTAAAGTAAGGAAAACTAAAAATCCACAACTTATTAATGAAAGTAAATTTTGTGTGGAATGAAATTATACAGCTTTTATCTATAATCTATAAAATATATAAAAAGCGCAAGTTAATTTATTGTGCACTCTCGCACGTTTAACTATTCCATTTTTTTGTCTCTCTATTTTGTCGTCTTCTGTGTTTCTTTTCAGCTCTTCTCCTGCAGCTTATATCTCTCTCTTTCTTCTTCTTTTTAATTTTTAATTTTTTATTTTTCTCTGAAGTCTTTTCTTCTAAATGAATTACATACTCTACACTTTATTAAAAAAAAATCCCATGCGTGCGAAGCACGCGTCTTAAACCAATAATATATATATATATATATATCCGTATCTTTTTTGTTGTGACAAACTTTGTGGTCATGACCAGTTATACGACTCTCATCGGCTTCACTAATAGCCTTCCACAATTATTGATTCTGGAGAACGGAAGTGAAATAATGTTTAAAAAAGAAAAAGAAAAAGAAAATAGAGGATTTGAGACTTAAGAAATTTATTTTTTTTAAGGTTTTATTTGCCTTTATTAGGTAATTAATACAAAATATCATCTATCCAGCCAAAGTTGTATTACAAATCCAAAATCTGTCAACTTTTTAAGGACTAAAATAAGGAAAGCTAAAATCCTGACTTATAAGAAAAGTAAATTTTGTGTGGAATGAAATTATATAGCTTTTATATGTTAATATTATATAAGTATACATAGTTCAATCCATTTGTTAAAATTTGGATTATCGTTTTATAAATTTTTTTATTCAGAATAATAGAAGTCTTAATTATTTTTTTATCATGTAGTAAACACAATCAAATTAACATCGTAAAGCAATATTTATTTACTTTTTAGTTTAAATAATTATTAGAATATTGTCAGTATTCATGGTCAAAATTACGAACAAACATGTTTATTCAGATTTAATCCTATTAGTTCAACATTAATATCCAACAGTAATAGTCTAAAAAAACTCCAAGTAAATAAAGTCATCAAAAAATACCAATTGTATCAAACTTAAGTATGAACATTCTCTTTTATAAAAAAAAAAAAAAAAAAAAAAAAAGTAGATAGCATAAAACGTATATTTCGTAATAAAAAAAATAGTATGTTGGTCCAATAACTTATATTCATACAGAAGCAACATATATTTAAGAAAAAAAATTAATTCAAATAAAATCAAATAGAAAACTAATTGAGGAATATAATGATAAGGATTGCAAGAAAAAATGTTTAAACATTTTTCTATTAGTACGATATTCAACGGTACTGATACTCTAAAACATTTTTCATCATTTTTAATAACAAGAGGAAACAAGGAGAGAATGTAATAGGAGAGCTATCTTTGTGTGCAAGGTTGTGAGTCGTGTGATTTGTGGGAAGCATAGCAGAACATATAATTTTATATTGGAAATAGGTGAGACAACTTTTCTTTTCGTTTTCCAATAGAAAAAGAATTGGGACAACTTTAGGAATGAGAAAATTATTTTTATTTTTATTTTTGGTCAAGTGTCGGACAATTTGGCCTCCGAAATCTATCCTTTTAGGACTTCTTTTGGCAGAGGCAACCGTGACCCAGTCCGATGGGGTCATTGAGTAAACTAAAGTGAAGTTTGGACACCACAATCTATGACTTTTCAGTTCATGACTATTTAGCTTCACTTCAGCAGGGGAAAAAAAAAAAAAAAAAAAAGAGGCTTCTGAGGATAGCTGTATAAAGAAAGTGTGCAAAAGTGCAGCAAATCTTTTTCAGCTCGTAGACAACCACCATCAAGGTCTACAAAATGAATGAAGAAGTGTTGGTTAGTCTCCAAAATCCTTATATTTTCTGCGCAAAAGTGCTGCACCTATTTATTAAATTATTATTATTATTATTTTTTTTTTTAAGGTTTGAGTGTGTATGAAATTTTCTTTGTTATACTACAAGTCTGGGTCTTACCTTTTTAACTGATTTTCACATATATTTTTCAGATTTAATATTTTCTTTCTTCATTATTATTATATTTTTTTCTTCTCTCTTCTTGACAACAAGTACGAAAAATTATTGTTTGAATAATTTTGTGTTTCCCTTCTCTGTTTTTTAAGTATAGTTGTTTTGTTATTAATATTTTAAAATAGGAAAACAAGATTGTGAAGCAAGCAAGGGAAACAATAGATGTGGAAGAGGGGGAGAAAGTTAAGAGCCTAAGGTTGGCATGGTTTTTGATTCTCTTGATCTGTTGGCTGAATACTAAAAGACATTTGGATAGGAATGGGTTTTGAAGTGAGTAAGAGGTCCTCAAGAACAGGTTGATCAATTAATTCAAAAAAGCAAGGAGAAGAGAAAACACAAGAAGTGTAATGACAACGGAATAGTAACCAAGGTAATTGAAAGAAAAATGCCATTTTTTTTTTTCTTATTTGCATTTTTTGCTGATTTAAAATTTGTTTTTGTTCTTGACGGTTTCTGAAATGGTAAAAAAAGCTGGCGATGTTTATGGGACAAAAGAAAGCATCATGCTTCAGGGCAACATACAAGTATGCAGTTGCAGTACCAGTTTGCAGAATGAAGCACTGAACAAACGACCCCAAAAAAAAAAAAAAAAACAAAACAAAACAAAAAGAAAGAAAGAAAGGCCTCTACATGATGATGCTGCAGCCGCAAACGACTTGATAGTTCTTCTTTGGTGGGTTCCAACGATTGAAACATATGGAAACTATCTCATAGTTTTTTGTTGTGTTTGAAACATTTGACAATTAATCAGTTTCTAGTCTTTTGGTTTGAAACATTCGACAAATTATGTCAGTTTTTAGTCCCTTTGCATTTAAATCACCTTTGATAATCCTTCTTTCTTTAATGATGTGAACCTATTTGAGAATTTCCCATTAACATAGGCCATCACCAGATTTTTTGTACTGAAACAAACAATAGAACAGAAGAACCAAAATGCAATCAATATGTAAATTTTTATATATTTTGATGAAGCGCATTTATACATTCAAGTATGCAATCAGGTTCCTTGAAATATATATATATATATATATCCAACTGGATATTCTAGATGAACTTTTGTATTCCAATCTTACGATCGAGTTTACCATCCACCCTTTCAACCCAAAAAAATAATGGCAAACTACGACCCAGCAGAAGCTCAAAAGCCTAAAATCGACATCGGTTATTCTTAAAATAAACAAAAGAAATAAAATAAAATAAAATCGAGAGTCGACTGAGGGGAATAAAAAAGAAAAGAAAAAGAAACACCAACAACAAAAAATGTTTGACAAATTTATTCTTACTGTAACCAAAGAGGAAATAAATATACATCACATATGACACGACCAGCTTTTATGCTTATAATAGCTCTTAATGAAATAGGATAACAGGGGAATCCATTATATATCAATAACATTAAACCCATGTGAAACAATCACTTTCCATATTCACTAAACTTCAAATTTTGTACAACTTTGATTTGTGATCTTTTTTTTAGTGGTTAAAATAATCCTAAACAATTAAAACGTGACTATAATAATTCTTTTGTTAACTTTTGGGCGGAATCCGTTTTTAATCATTATTTTTTGATCAAATTATTAATAATAGTCTAAAATTTAACAAAAATAAATATTATGGTAATATTTTAAAAATTTATGAGCATTTTAGTTATTAAAAAAAGATCAGAGATTAAAATTATACAAGATTAAAAGTTTATGAACTAAAGTGGTAATTTATTCTTAAAAAAAGAAGAAGAAGAAAAAGAAAAAGAGAAAAGTTGCTGTTGGGAAGGAACATATCCATGTAAGTGAAAGTTCTCCACAACTGGAGATATGAAAATCCAACGACAGAAACAAAGTTGCTACAAAACAAATGTTAACCACCATAATGGCTTCCGGTGACTTTGGCAGTGGCCAAAGTCTCCATATTCTCGTCATTGTCTTCAGGGGAAATGTGATCGACTGCGTCTTCTCCACTGGGTGCACAGAGCTGCTTGGGCCTCTACATCTATGTCATCTTCTTGGTGGTCATAGGTGAGAGTAGAACTGATATGGACATTCCAAGTAGGTAAAGCCAAGAGCCTCACGTTGACCAGGCCAAGAAGTGGTTCAGAATCAGAATAGAAGGATACAGAACCAAACAGAGTTTGGGGAAAGAAAGGTGAGGCGAGTAGTAAACAGCAATGTGAGGAGAGAAGTTTTGTGTTGCAAGCGAATGAGGGCTGAATTGGGCGGAGACGATGAGGGAGATGGTCATGGAAGTGAAAGAGATGAGGAGAAGCGGGAAACGTGGAAGGAGATTTTTGTCCATAGAAAGCATCAAAATCCCATGGAAGAGCTTCTGATTGGAATTTTAGCAAGTTTATGAAGATGGGAATGGTGTAACGGAGATCGAAGTTGCTCATTTTCTCTCAAATTTTGCAAGTTTCAGTGCAGATTTGGACCGTTGGGAGGTGAAACGCGAGTACGTGGGAAGGGGAAGACCACCCTTTTTATAGTGGGAAGTACAAGGAAAAAAAAAAACGAAGAAGAAGCTTCTTCCCTTTTCTTTTATTTCTTCATTTTTTTTCTTCGTTTTTTCCCCCCAAAAAATGTGGCTGACTCTAGTTTGACACACTTTGACAGCTCACCCAGCATTGCATTTGGCGTTTTTAAGGACCTTTATCCCCCCAACACCAAGGAACCCCAACATTGTATTAGGCGATTTTTAGGACCTTTACCTCGCCACAGCCTCGCACCCCTTAGAACCATACTTGAGAGTTTCCGACCTCATACGGCTCAACTGTCAAATTCTTTTGGCATCCCATTTTTAATCTACCATATCTAATTGAATGAGATTTATCGTGGATCCGTGGATCTATTCCATTTTTTTCTCTTGAGTTAACCAAAAGCAAAAGAGGTTATGGCTATAAGTTTTAAACTTGAGTTTTACTTACTAATTTAATCAGTTTTCTTTTTTCTCCCACCTTCATAAAGTGCATAGGCATCTTGGAATGTGCTGTTATCGGCATAAAGAAGGAAGAAGTCTTGGCTAAGCCAGAAGTTCCTTTGCTAGCCTTAGCTGAAGAAGACTGTTCATATGGTAGTAGGTTTGAGAACCGGTTCAAACCATTTCATAGGTCGTCATCAATACAAAAGGTCATGTCATATACAAAAATCTGAGTACTTTACCTCTGAAATGTTGGAACCCCAACATTGTATTAGGCGATTCTTAGGACCTTTACCCCCCCCCCCCCCCCCCCCAAAACCAAACAACGGTGACGTCACTCATACAAAAATCTGAGTATTTTACCTCCGAAAGATGATATCACGTTTATCAAAATTTGAGTATTTTGTCCCTGCCCGACTTCCTCCTGGTTGCGTCATCTTTTTGGCACATTTAGCTTTTCTTTAGCTTTTAGGTCTGAATATAAAGTTTTTACATCAGTTTTTATCATTTTTTTTTAAATCAACAAAAATAATAAATAAAATTTTTGAAAAGGCAATAAACTTTAATCTAAAAATGATATTCCAAACCTATACATCAACTTAAGCTTAAAATTTTTTTCTCACCCAATTATTCTTTCCAGGCAGCTCACAGCCCCTCAAGAGAAAAAAAAAATATTAATAACAAGGGGGCATCGTAGTAGAGTCCTTCTGAGAAGCACTACCGTACAGCTCATTTTTTCAGCCGTGCGATCGAAATTCAATGGTCCTGATGACGAAGAGACATTAGGTGCAGCGTAGATCTAGCTATATGTGATAACTAATTAAAAAAGAAATTAAAAAAAAAGCTAACCTTGTTTATGGGCACAAAGTCGTTGGAGGGGGGGGGTTCTTATCACTGGTTTCTAGGTGGGGGGCTCGCGCAGATCTACCATGGGTGGGGGGGCTCGTCACCAGGTGGGGGGGAAGGGTGGTTGTCGCTGGCATCGGGAGAGGGGCGCACGGATCTGGTGCGGGTGGTTGGGGAAGGGAGGGCACCTGGGTCGCATGTTGGGGAAGGGGGGTGTGGCTCGTCGTCCAGGGGAAGGAGGCCTGGGTCTCGGGGGGGGGGGGGGGGGCACGTCATCTGCGAGAAGGAGGGCCGGGGGGGGGCTCAAAGGTGGAACGAGGTCGCTGGTGTTTTTTTTTTTTTTTTTTTTTTAATTTCTTTCAATATTTTTTAATCTTTTAGCATATAATTCCATAAATTAGGGTATATTATAATTTTTATACACAATAATATCTAAGCCATTGAATTAATCAAACGGTCTATACAATAAGCTTTATCGGTATGGTATATAAAAAGAGTCCTACCACAGTCTTTCCTAATAACAATAATAAAATGAAATAATAAGTCATCTCCCCTGCAACCTCCCACCGGAAAGTCGATTAATTTACTTCCAAAGAGAAGTCATGGGGAATAGCCTTTGGGTCGCAATGTGCATAATTCTATCGATCCTCACCGTGCGTTAAGTTTTGATTATTGTCGATCCTCTAAGCTCTATATGCGATAACTGAATTCATTTCGGTCTTGGATAATATATTACATTGTTATTGTATTCTCCCTCTCCGTAAGTTGAATTTTATTACTTTGTCCTTAAAAAAAAAAAACATAAATATAACAGACATAAAACTATGTTATATTTTATAGTGTAATCAGACATAAAATTTTGTTAGGTTATGTTTGCAACAATTTATATTTTTAATTTTTGGATCAAACAAAAAGTGCTCTTTAAGGAATGCATCCAAAAGGTGGGAGCGACTAAGAACCTGAAAGACCAAAGCTCAAAAGCTTAAGAGCTCGTGTAGGTCATGTGTCAAATCCCCTAATTTAAATAATAAATTTGATGAGAAAAAATATAGTAAAAAATAATTGAATTGTGAGTTTAAAATGATGATAAAGATGGAGGTTAAATTTAAACTCGTTATTAAAATTCGAATGTTGTTCATCCAAGCTGACCAAAAAAAAAAAAAAACGCCGACAAAATATGATCAACAAATTTATTCTCACAAGCCAAAAGTGAATTACATGACATCTGACTTTTTGAGCTTTATAATAATTCGTAACACGACATAACAATCCTATAGGTCAAACCACGATCATATCCACTACCTTAAAACTATTTGAAACTTACACAACCACTTTCCTTAAAAAGAGAATAAAAATATATACAAAAAAAAAAAAAAAAACAATAACTTAGTATAACATAGGTACAAAGCGATTGTGAAGGTCCAAGCTAAAAACAAATCATTCTTATTTAAAAAAAATTAAGGAAAAAAAAAAAAAGAAAGAGCAATAATAGCATGATTGCATGAATAGTCTAGTAGTTATACTCATCTGACTCTACTAAAAGGTATAAAGTTTAGAAGAAAAAATACCCAGTATGTGTGCAGAAGCATCTTTAACGGTGATAGATCCGATTCATGATGTACATCGTTTTAGGATTCGCCAATGATAGACTCACGATACTCCATAGTCAAGAGCACGATTTTCATATTCCAAAGCACAATCCGTTGTGAATATGATCATAACGTCCTTTACTGCTCAAGGTATGTGTGGTTATTACAAAGGTGTAAACCTGAACAGCCACTAAAATCCACGGCTCAAAAACCCTATGGAAGACTATTGGAGAGAGAGAAAGAGAGAGGAGATAGTCTTACGGTGATTTCACATTTTGTGAAAGTCAACATCAGATTCGTTTAACCTATCTAGATAAATACATGCACTTCTATGATGAGGAGGAGCCGTATCTAGACAGGTGTAACATATGAAAAATATTAAGCACATTAATTGACCGAGAGTAAATATCTTGATTCACTCAATCAGCCATAATATGCCAAATTGATATTTTTCCTATTTGATTATATATCAAATAAAATCACATGTTGATTATTGGGTCATGCACCACTGTAGGGGACCCAAAAAATCGAACAGAATTTGAATCCCGCTCCCTATTTTTTTTTTCCTTAAAAAGAAACTAAAAATAGATATAACTAATGGTATCCCTTGACAGTGGCAGATCAAAGCACCATGATCTCGTCATTAGATTCCGCACCGTAGTCGCCATCTTCAGGGGAAATGTTATCTTTACTGACTTGAGGCAGGGGAACTTGAGCCTCTATATCTATGTCTGCTGCTGTTTGATGGTGATAGTAACGAGTAAGAGTGGAATTTATGTGGAGGTTCCACACAGGTAAAGCCGTGAGCTTGTGGTTGATCCAACACGAAAAGCGCCTAAGCAAGAAGATTATTGAAGAAAAGCACAAGGCAGCGGTTAAGATAGCAGGATAAGCGCCCAGAAAAGGGCCCGGAGAAGGAGGAGAGAGGCGACAAGTGAAACAGTGAGGTGAGCCGGCGAGAAGTTTCCGAACTGGAAGCGAATGAAGGCGGTGTTGTTTGGAAAATGAGGATCAACGCCGATGGGAGAACGAGGACGTTCATGGAAGTGGAAGAAAAGAGGAGAAGCATTAAAAATGGTAAGACGGAGCCTGGTTCATGTTGTTTGGTGGGGATTATAAAGTCGTGAAATGAGCTTTGGATTCAGCTTTGAGGAAGTTTATTTGAATAGGGATGGCGTACCTCAGATGGAAGTGGCTCATGGTTCTCATGAAGTTGCGGAAGCTACTGGTACTTCTCATCTTAAATGCCAAGAGCAGAAAGAGGAAAGAATAAAATAGAGGTCTCTTGTCTACAAGGGCCTGAGAAGGAAAGAAACATAACGTATTTATAACGCGGAGAAGAGACAATCGAAGAGGTAGATAGAGATTTTCCCATATGTTGGATTTTTTGTCCATGGCGGAGAGCGAAATGTTTGCAAAAGGCCGTTAAAGCCAAATTTAAAAGATGTTTTGAGCAGTCAAATCCATATCAAAATCTAAAAATTTTAGATGAATATATATTTTTTTGTTTTATTATAATTTTGATCAAATTTAACGTTCAAAAACGTAAATCATTGATGATAACATCCTATTGTAAAAAATTCCTTGAATTTTTGCATTTTTGCAAATGTTGCTGCTGGAACTTTGACAATTATTGGAGTGTAGATGGGTGATTTTGAGACTTAAAAAAAAAAAAAAAGAATTATCTGCTCCCAAATCTAAACCTAACGTAAGATCATTACTTTCTTAATGCAAAAATGTCCTCTTTTTTTTTTTTTTTTTTTCAATAAAGAAAATGGACAAGTTACACTTTTTCCCTTTGAATTTTAGGTTTTGTTACAAAATGTTACATGAACTTCAATTTATAATATTCTTTGCCCCTAAACTCTAAAGTTTAAGAATTTCCCTGCACAATTAAATTTTTGACTAAAATAATGTACATTATCCTTGTTGGAAGCATGTATTGCTGATATTAAATGAGAAACATATATGATTAAGTTAAAAGAGCAAAAATTGATGGTTGATTATCATTTTTCCCCACAATTCTATCTTATAGATAACTTCGTAATTTTATACTTAATAAGGATAACAGATACCCAAAATATTATCAATATATGTTATTTCATAATTTTATATCTAATGTACCCAATTCATGCTTTTAACCAGTGTTATGTGTATTTTTTTCATCAAAAATTTAATTGATGGAGGAAAATTTGTAAACTTTTTCAATGTTCAAGAGAAACAAATATTAAAAATTGAAATTCAGAGACATTTTACGAGAAGGTCTATAATTCATGGGGAAAAAAGTATGATTTGTCCGAGAGAAATTGTGAAAACAACATATCAAATAAATATATTTATACCCATTCAAATTTAAAAAACAAATATCTACATTTTTTTTTGTCTTGTTCTAATACTTGTCTAGATCTAGTGATCAAGTCAGAAAGTTTTATTAAGGAGGGCTAATTAATACATAGATAAATTTTGAGTGATTGAATTAGATTTTTCATTTTTTAGTGGGGGCTCTATGTAATTTTCTATATATGTTTTCGTATATATACATAGATAAATAGGAGGAAAACAAAGGTTTGCTTCCCTACCAAGCCCCACCTTACCCTTGCTTCCCTACGTCCCTGTCTACATCTAATTAGAATTTAGAGGTGTAAAAACTTACGCTATTATAACTAGGAATATAATACAAAGTTATGTTTTTGAAGAGCAATCTTACAAATCCCCACCTCCTTTTTTTTTTTTTTTTAATCCTTTTCAGATCAAATAAAAAGAAAAATAAAGAAATAACAAGTAAGTATTATAAGAATCTGATATGATGTGATCTCGTATATAACTTAATAGTAATATCATACCTGATTTATATAACAATATAGAGTTTAAATTCCTCACTCTCATAATTCAAAAGACAGAGAGAGAGGGAGAATTTGATCTTCTGAACAGCTTAAAGCCAAATTGGGCTTACAAGAGCTCAACGAAAAAATAAGTTAGGAAAAAAAAAAAAAAAGAACCCTTGTAACATGAAGTATTTATATTTAATTTCCTCATAAGCGAAGGATGATTAATGTTTTTTTAGACAAAATTATGGCATTAATACTTTAATAGACATGTTATGTTATTCTTTATATCTTCTTTAATACTGTCTTTGATTTTTATCCAATCATATTTAGAGTAGCTACAGTACAACGCTAAATTAGTGTATTAATCATAAATAATTGGCATTTGGATGAAAAGAGTTGTGAATAAAAATAGTTTCCTTGGCAGATAAGATATAAAAATAGTTGTGAATATCAGATAAGGTTTAGGCTTTAAATTGTTTCCTTGGCAGCGTAATTAGGAGCCTCCACAACAAGTTTTTTTTTCTTCTTTGTAAACATTTCTAATTTGTCAACTAAATTAATTTGAAACGTACATTTGACTATACGTGTCCTATTATAACTAATTGGCAGTTTCAATATTCATATAAACCAGTTAATTAGACTTTTTTTGGCAAAAAAGACGTTGCCTCCAAGAAGTTTCCCCCTCCAGTCAACATTCACCCTGTATATATATCCCACCACTGCTCTTCCCGAACCAAACAAATTACAAACCCAGTTTATGGTTCTGTGACCACTCTCTTTTATCTTCTCTTCTCAGCCTTGCATACACCGGGTCTGACACCATAGTCTAACCTCCCCTTTCCCGTTATAACTTGTATTGGAAATTCCAAGTTTTTCAGAAAATGAGTGGCGGCTTTGATCTCCGATTAGTTATCCTGATCTTCATAAACCTCCTCAAATCCTTCTCGAAAGCTCTTCCCTGGGACTGGGATGCTTTCAGGATGTTTGATCCGAAACAAACCTCTTGGACCAAGGTCTCTTTCCACGTTCTCCAACTTCTCTTCTTCTCTTCCACTTCCATGACTTTCATTCCCCTCTTTCGTCCTTGGCCCAACTCAGCCCTCATTCGCTTCCGATTCGGCAACTTCTCTCCCCACCTCGCCGTTTCGCATGTGTGTTCGCTTGTATTTCCACAGGCTCTCTTCTGGTATATGTATCCTGCTATACTGGTAGTGAACCACTTTCTGGACTGGTTCAATGTCAAGCTCTCAGCTTTACCTGTTTGGAATCTCCACGTAAGTTCCACTTTTACCAGTCATGAAGAAACAGATGCACATAATATTGTAGAGTCGGAAGTGCCCGTGGCTCAAGTCAGCATATCGGTTTGCCCAGGAGACGGTGACTCCATTGCAGAAGGCTAATCATGAGACCGTCTCTTTCGCCTGCCACTCCTTCCTCTGTTTTGTGCTCTTCTTTCTCCATTGTTTTCACTTTACTCTGTTTTTTTTTCCATGTTTAAGCCAAATTTTGCACAAACCAATAACATCGATAGACACTGCCTCCTCTCCAGTTATGGAATCGGAAGTTTTGATTATTGTCGATCCTCTAAGCTCTATATGCGATAACTGAATTCACCGTGCGTGCGTTATATTAGCTTAATTTTTTGTGTCGCTTGGTTTAAAGTCAGATAGCTCGTAGCAAAATCTTGTAACGCTTTTTTTTTTTTTTTTTTGAAAAGTACCAAGAAGTTTCCGCCAATCCAAGTCAGTGACAAGTTAAATGGTGTTCTAAAATCTTGATTCAATTGTGTCATTGACAAGTGCAATTGTGTGCCAAAATCTCGATCAAATTGTGTCCTTAGACAATTTGACAATGTATTCAATTGTGTCAATATCCTGGAGCAAAATTGAAAAACATATAGCAGTCACAAAGTATATACGTTGCTTTTATGTATCTTCAATCATGTCAAAACCTAGATCCATCTCATGTGAACAATAGGAACTAAAATGTAAAGGTAAACAATATCAAGTAATAAGGTTAACAACATGAATTAAAAAAATAAAATAAAAGAAAAGGAATGAGAAAAAGGAATAGAAGACAGAGGAATAGAAAAGATTCAGAAATCTATTAATTATTTGTTTCAGACCCTTTGAACCAACATAAACAAAAAATAACTTCTTTCATATTTTAAAACCCAACCCCCCCCCCCCCCCCCCCCCCCTCCCCTTTCATTTGTTCATTCTATAAAAGAAGCCACCCCAAGCAGCCAAGACATTTGCAGAAATTCCACTTTCAAACGTCATCAAATTTCCATGGGACCTTCTGTAATAAATTTTAAAAAAAAATGAAAACAAAAACAAAAATCCATTGGCCGTTTTGCAAAACATCTCTCTCCATCTCGGTCAAGGTACCGACATTTGCAAATTGTCACTCCATCACTGTCAAGGCACCGATAAGGCCCTGTTTAACCTCCGCATTATAAATGAAGCCATATTTCTGTTCTCCTTCACACACCCCTTATACACAAGGAGACCTCATCTTTTTTCGTTGTCGTCGTCGTTGCAATGGGCTACTTCGACCTGAGATACGCCCTCCCTCTTCTCATTAACTTTCTCAATTCCCAATCTTCCGAACCTCTTCTCATCTTTTTTTTTTATTTTTTATTTTTTTTATTGTTATTTTAAGGGCACTTTTGGGCAGAGAGTTTCAACTACAACTATTTTATTTAAATTTATAGATATTTTTTTAAGAATTTGTGAGAAAAATTTAGTAGCTAAAGGTTTAAACTAAAACTTTTTAGATTCAAAATCATTTGTCCAAAAGACCTTAAGAGTTCTTATAATCTTCAAAATCAGATATGTGACATAATTCTTTTTTGGACATGTGAGAATACAATTGGGAAAATAGGGGACCTGACTGCAAAAGAATAATAACACATATCCATCTTTGTCAAAGGAAATCTGATGGGAGCTTTCAAAAAATAAATGGAAACCGTTGTGGTGATCATTCTTAAATTATGGATGAACCGACCTTTTGCAGACATTTCTCTCTTCACCGTTGTCAAAATACCCAACGAGACCTTTTGCATAAATTTGACCTTTCTACTATCAAATATCTTTATTAATAGCTGGTAAAATTCCAACCATTGTATCTGATCAAAATAATATAACAAAAAATATATAAAATATTAAGAATATCAATTCTAATTTTAATTTTTGAGTACTAATTTATGTGACATTTGAGTTATCATATTTTTATTAATAAATGTTTAAAGTATTAACATATCATTTGATTATATTTTTCAATAAAGATATAATATACGAGTTGGTATTAAAAAATTGGGATTGAAATGATGTCTCTGGCATTACTAATACAAATTTTGATACAAATCAGATTATTCAAAACCAAGATGCTGATGAAAACTATTTCTTTTTTTGTGATAAACATGTTGAATAAAAAATAATTTATATGATGTTGTGAAATTCTTAAAACCTTTTACAGGAGTTTTATGTCCCCATCGTTGTCAGAGTCCTCCTCCTCTCTATTCCGTCATTGTTTGGCACTTTTTCTGCGTTGAAAATCAAAAGAGATGTTCTGCTCTCCTTCTCACAGCGTAGCACCTAAGAGACATCTCTTTTATTCTCTCCTCCTCCGACTCTTGATATTTGGGATGAGAAGTACCAGCGGGTCTCTTTGTTAAAGTCATGAAGCCTAATTAATCCTTAATAAGAAAACATCCGACGTAGAGATAGTATGTGTTGAAAAAAAATTGTGTGATTCCTCTTATAAACTTCTTGATCATAATAAAGTAATGTAACGATTGAAGCGTGACATAATCTTACCTTAAAGCAAATCTATATAGAAATTTGCATATGTTATAATTGTGTACATTCTCTTATGAATTTTATTAATTCTTGTATCTTCTTTATTAACTAAATCTCTCTGAAGGAAATGTTATAAGAATAATGAAAATCCCTACTATTAACACAAATTACTATTCAAGTTTGAGTTATGATCAAATTAGCTTAAGTTCTAAAATGAAATTTAATTCGAGAAGTTCAGTACAAAAATAACCTTATTATTTTTTAATTGTTTGGTTTATTATTGATTTCTCCAATAACTAAGATTTTTAACTTGACTTTTCTTTTAATTCTTTGAATCGGTGACATATCTGTCTCAAATGGATGGAATTTAATAGGAGTTGTTTGCTAATGTTTTAAAGTTTAAGGGATGTTTTTGCAAACATTTAATATTTATGGGCCAATTTTTTAAGTCCACGGGGCAAGGTTGAAGAGCGACCAAGTTTGGCAGTAAAAAATCTCTCCATTAAAAATTGTATGAGCAAACTGGATAGGATGAAAATATGAAAAAATTGATATCTTTTGAAATTGTGCGAGAAATTTTTTTTTTTTTGACTTTGGGTTTTTTCCCCTTCAGTACCGAATTGCAAAAACATGATTTCACAAACCATTTCAGCTGAGTTTGTATTTCATGATCGGATCAAGGTCCCATCTGCGCAAATACACGACAATGTATAAACCGAGTACATAATCTTAACAAAAGCGATGAGGTTAACAAAAAAAAAAAAAACGACAGTGAGTTAGAATACGACAGGAACTTTTGAAAAGAGGACTACTTAAATAGGCGACAACACAAGTTACAACCATTTGTAACACATCAATTTAGTAAAACGACAATCATTTGATCAACTAAACGACAATGCTTACAAATTACTGCAAAGTCAAAAAGAATGACAGATTTAAAGGTCTATTTGGTGAAACGGTTTGAATTGAAATTTTTAAATTTGAGTTGGTTAACTTTTTAAAAACTAGTTATAATTTTTGTTGATTTTTCAGGGGAAAAAAAAAAAAAAACAAAACAAAAACTAAGATAAAAAATTTGAGTTTAAGATTGTTTGTCAAACGGAGGCTAAAATGATAGACGGATTGAATTAGAAACGATAAGAAGTTCTGAAACAACAAAAGCTTAAGAAAAGACTACATTAGAAAACTTCTGAAAACAATTAGTTAAAGGGGGGAAAAAGTACAACAATCAAAAGCTCAAATTGACTAGTCTATAAACGACACAAACTTCAGAACCAACAAATTTAATGAAAACAACAGGGACTTTGAAGACGACAACAAATTAATAAATGACAATGAACGACAAGCTAACACCCCTTCTAGGAAAACGGAGATCTGCCAAACGACAGTTATTAAAATGTAAAATAAAAGAAACGACAATGTATTGGAAAACACCCGGAACTATTTTTTTAAATGATTTTAGTTTGTCCCCAGGTAATATAAGATTATTTTTGTATCTTTATGCCATAACAAACCTTTGATTGTTTTTTCCCTCCCAATTTCTTTATCTACTTTTCTTTCTAAATTTTTATTAAAACTTTTGTTTGTAATTTTTAAGAGATATATTAAGTTTAAAATTATCAAATTTTGAATATCGATTCATTTAATTTTTTATTTATTGACAAAGGGAAAAATGACGGTGTAAAATAAATAGAAGTGAAACTTAATTTTTAGTTAAAAATTTACAAACTACTTACAATAGATCATAAGTCAAAAACTTTTGTTTTGTATTATAAGACTACCATTTGAGAAAAGTTCAAGAGCAAATTTTACAATATTTTCAAAATATAAAAAATAGTAAGTAATAATATATATATATACAGATTTAACTGGAGAATTCAAATTTTACACCTTTTGATATAATCAAGTATGATATTATCATTAATTTATGTTTGGAATCAGATATATAATGCTTATTATATGATAGAATCGAGTATGATATTACTATTAGTCCACATATAAAATGTTTATTATATGTTGGGAAACGTGAAAAAAAAATATAAAATTTTTTTAAAGTAGTAAATATTAAACTTTTTATCTATATAAAGTTATTGTTTTAATTCATAAACTTTATCCTTCCACGTGTCTTTATTAAGACAAATATCCGAATCCATAATTGCATCAAAAGCAGGTCAAAGCACCATAATCTCGCCATGAGCTTCAACATCGGAGTCGCCGACTTGGGGCAGAGGAGCTTGAAGCTGGACATCTACATCTGCTTCAAATCGATGGCGATCATGTTCATGTGTAAGAGTGGAACTTATGTGGAGGTTCCAAACAGGTAAAGCAGAGAGCTTGTTGTTGAGCCATCCAAAGAAGCGCCTGAGCAACAAGAGCATTGAAGAAAAGCGAAAGGAAGAGATTAAGATGGCAGGATACGCATACCAGAACAGAGCTCTGGGGAGGACGAGAGAGGCGATGAGTGAAAGAGTAAGGTGGGGCGACAAGTTGCCGAACTGGAAGCGAATGAGAGTGGCGTTACTTGGGGAAGGAAGAGTTATGGGGATGTTAATGGAAGTGGAAGAGAATAGGAGAAGCATGACAAAGAGGAAGCAGAGTCTGGTCCAATTAGGCGTTGGGTTTGATAATAATAAGTCCGAAAACAGGGGAAGAGGTTCGGAAGATTGGGAATTGAAGTTAATGAGAAGAGGGAGGGCGTATCTCAGATCGAAGTAGCCCATTGCAACGACGACGGCAATGAAAAAAGATGAGGTCTCTTTGTGTGTAAGGGGTGTGTGAAGGATAACAGAAATATGGCTTCATTTATGATACGGAGGTTAAACAGGGCCTTTTCGGCGCCTTGACAGTGCTGGATGTCGGTACCTTGACCGAGATGGAGTCAAATGCTTTGCAAAACGTCCAATGGATTTTTTTTTTTTTGTTTTCATTTTTTTTTAATTACAGAAGGTCCCATGGAACTTTGATGACGTTTCAAAGTGGAATTTTTGCAAATTTCTTGGCTGCTTGGTGTGGCTTCTTTCGAAGAAGTTTAATTTTTCGTCCCATTTATTTTGTGCCATGCGTCCCCTCAATTACATGCTTGTGATAGTCATCTAAATTTAACAACCTCACTATTATGTTTAGTACTCAAAATCTTTTATCTAATTTTTGATATTTCAAGTGTTTTTTTTTTTTTTTTGAAAGTGATATTTCAAGTGATTTCTAATTAATTAAATTGTTTAAAAATTTCTAAATGCTTTTAACCGACTTATTTCATTCTTTAATATTTGAGTTCCTTGAATTAAAAGTAAAACAGAGTTCTTGTTTTTACTTTTGCTTTTAATGAGTAGATAAAAAATATAGCTTTTTAATAATTATTTGGGAACCACATTAAAAGAAAGAAAAAAAAAGATTCAAAATAAATTCAAAGTTTTCTAACAATTAACAAAAAAGTTAGAATATAGTTTCAAATGTCTAACTTAAATTATGAAACCAGTTTTAAAATCTTTTCTAAAGAATATTTTTCGGAAGTCATAATTTATGGCTTTGACAAGAAACTATTTTGATAGATTATTCAAACACTTTTAGAAACAATTTTTAGATTCAAAAAAGTCAAAAGCAATTTCTATGAATTTATATCAAACATATCTTAAGTAGCATGACATTTAAGAAATTAAAAATTAAAGATCTCAATTCTTAATAACACTTAGAAAAAAAAAAAAAAAAAGAAACATTGGTTTCAATATTTGATAGAGCTTTTAGTTTCACGACTATCTATGCTTATTATTTTTGGATGAAACAAAAGTGCTCTTTTAAGGAATGTAACCAAAAGACTTAAGCTTCGTATGGATCATTTGGCTAAAATTCATAATTAAAATAATAAATTTAAAATTTTTTAATAAATAACATTCTAAAAAATTTGAATTGTGAGTTTAGTGATCAAAACCAAAATCTCATATTTGGTTCATCCAATAGTCTGGCTGAGGAAAAAATTAAGGACCGACAAAATACAAATATATTCTCACAAGCGGAAAAGGAATACATCACATCCGACTTTTTTGATCCTATAATTATTCGTAGCACAACAAAACAATTCTATAGGACGACCTATAATATCCACTTCCTTGAAACTATCTGAAACTTGTGCAATCACTTTACTCATAAAGGGGGAAAAAAAACAGAAAAAACAATAACCAAGTATAACATGAGGTAGCAACAGCAATTGTGAAGGTCCAAGCGAAAAACAGAGTATAGCATAGCAGTAATATAGTGATTACACTAAAAATAGAGAGATCAAATCCACATCCCAAGTTCCCAAAAAAAAAGAAGAAGAAGAAGCTAAAAACAGAGCTAACTAATGGTTTCCCTTGGCAGTGGCAGATCAAAGCAACATTAGGTGGATTCCGCAAAGGAGTCGCCGTTTTCAGGGGAAATTTGATCAATGCTACCAAGTTGGGGCAGTGGAGCCTGATCAACCTCTATATCTATCTCTTCTTCTAGTTGATTGTAATCATGTTCATGAGTAAGAGTGAAATTTATGTGGAGGTTACACGCTGGTAAAATCCTGAGCTTGTTGTTGACCCAATTAGAAAAGCGCCTAAGCGGCACGAAGAGTAATGAAGAAAAGCAGAGGGCAAAGATTAAGATTGCAGGATAAGAGTACCAGAAAAGGGCCCTGGGAAGGACGAGAGAGGCGACAAGTGAAAGAGCGAGGTGAGGCGGCGAGAAGTTGCCGAACTGGAAGCGAATGAGAGTTGTGATATTATTTGGCGAAGGAGGTGTCAAGGGGACGTTCATTGAAGTGGAAGAAAATAGGAGAAGCATGAAAAAGGTGAACAGAGCTTGGTCCATGTTGTATGGTGGGGATTATAAGTGGTGAAAAGAGCTTTGGATTCAGATTTGAGCAAGTTTATGAAAATAGGGATGGCGTATCTTAGATCAAACTGGCTCACGGTTCTCATGACGTTGACGAAGCTACCGGTACTTCTCATTCTAAATACCAAGAACAATACAATATAGGTCTCTTGTTGTGAAGGAGAGCAAAATGCCCTGTATTTATAACGCAAAGAGGTAACAGTCAAAGCGGGACTCATTTGCCTTACGTCACATATGGTTTTTTTTCCTCCACCTTGGAGAGAGAGGTTTGCAAATGCGGTCAAGAAATTTAAAGGAAGAAAAAAAAAAACTTTTTATGGTAAGTTTTGTTTTAAACCATCAGATTTATATCAAAATTTATCAATTTTACATATATTATTTTTTACTTTAATATGATTTTGATCAAATTTATTGTTTAAAAACATAAACTGTCGATAATAATATCGTTACTATAGAGATAGGTTAAGGTCCTATTTGAATCACATATTCATTTTCGAAAAGGAAAAATATGTTTTAAATGAGAAAGCCTTTTCATTTTAAAAATCGAAGAGGTTAAGGTCTCTTGTTGCGAATGAGGGCAAAAGATCCCGTATTTATGACTCAGAGACGTAACAATGAAAGGGGGACACATTTGCCTTACGTCACACATGGTTTTTTTTCCTCCACCTTGGAGAGAGAAAGGTTTGCAAAGGCCGTCAAGAAATTTAAAGGAAGAAAAAAAACACTTTTTATAGTAGGTTTTGTTTTAAACCATAAGATCTATATCAAAATTTATCAATTTTACATATATTATTTTTTGTTTTAATATGATTTTGATCAAATTTATTGTTTAAAAACATAAACTGTTGATAATAATATCGTGACTATAAAGATAGTTTGAGGTCCTATTGGAATCACATATTCATTTTCAAAAAGAAAAAAAATGTTTTTAATGAGAAAGTATTTTCATTTTAAGAATATAAGTGGTTAAGGTCTCTTGTTGTGAAGCAGAGCAAAAGATCCCGTATTTATGACAGAGAGATAACAATCAAAGCAGTACACATTTACCTTATGTCATATACGGTTTTTTTTTTTTTTTTTTTCAGATTTGAAAAAAGCTTTGGATTCAGATTTGAGGAAGTTTATGAAAATAGGGATGGCGTATCTTAGATCAAACTGGCTCATGGTTCTCATGAAGTTGACGAAGCTACGGGTACTTCTCATTCTAAATACCAAGAACAATACAATATTAAAGGTCGCTTGTTGTGAAGGAGAGCAAAAGCATCACGTATTTATAACTCGGAGAGGCAACAGTCAAAGCTGGACACGTTTGCCTTACGTCATACGTGGGTTTTTTTTCCCTCCACCTTCGAGGTAGAGAGGTTTGCAAAGGCCGTCAAGAATCTATATCAAAATTCATCAATTTTATATATATTATTTTTTGTTTTAATATGATTTTAATCAAATCTATTATTTAGAAAGACAACTGTCAGTAATAATATCCTTACTGTGGAGACAGGTTAAGGCCTTGATCACATATTCATTTTGAAAAAGAACAAAAAAATTTTAAATGAGAAAGTTTTTTCATTTTAAGAATATAAGAGGTTGAGGTCTCTTGTTGACTTGTTGTGAAGGAGAACAAAAGAACCTGTATTTATGACTTGGAGACGTAACAATCGAAACGGGACACGGTTGCCATACGTCATTCGTGGTTTTTTTCTTCTCCAACTTGGAAAAAGAAAAAAAAAAACTTTTTTTTAGAAAATTTTGTTTTAACTCATTAGATATATATTAAAATTTATCAATTTTACATATATTATTAGGTTAAACAGGGTCAGCTCGGTACCTTGACAGTGATGGAGTGTAATTTTGAAAATGTCGGTACCTTGACCGAGATAGAGAGAAATTTTTGGCAAAACGTCCAATCGATTTTTTTTTTTTTTTTTACAGAAGGTCTCATGGAACTTCGATGACGTTTTTGGAGTTAAAGTTTTGCAAATGTCTTGGCTGCTTGGGGTGGCTTCTTTTAAAGAAGTTTAAAAATTTTCGTCCCATTTATTTTGTCCCATTTGTCTCCTCAATTACTTGCTTATGATAGTCATCTAAATTTAACAACCTCACTATTATTTTTAATACTCAAATTTTTTATCTAATTTTTTATATTTTAATTGATTTTTTTTAAGTGATATTTCAAGTAATTTCTAATCAATTAAATTGTTTAAAATTTTCAAATGCTTTTTAACCAACTCGTTTCATTCTTTAATATTTGAGTTCCTTGAATTGAAGGTAAAACAGAGTTTTTGCTTTTACTTTCAATTAGTAGATAAAAAAAGTAAAAACTATAACTTTTTAATAATTATTTGGAAACCACCTTAAAAAAAAAAAAGATTCAAAATGATTTCAAAGTTTTCTAACAATCTGTTTAATAAGAATGAATGAATAAAGAAGAAGAAGAAGAAGAGGGATTAAAAATATGAAAGAAGTTATTTTTTGTTTATGTTGTTTCAAAGGGTCTGGAGCAAATAATTAATAGATTTCTGAATCTTTTCTATTCCCCTGTCTGCTATTCCTTTTTCTCATTCTTTTTCTTTAATTTTTTTTTTTTTTTTCAATTCATGTTGTTAACCTTATTACTTCATATTGTTTACCTTTATGTTTTAATTCCTATTGTTCACATGGGATGGATCTAGGTTTTGACATGATTGAAGAGACATAAAAGCAACATATATACTTTGAGAACGCTATATGTTTTCCAATTTTGCTCTAAGATATTGACACAAGTGAATATATATTGTCAAATTGTCTAGGACACAATTTGACCGAGATTTTGGCACACAATTGGACTTGTCAATGACACAATTGAATCAAGATTTTTGAACACCATTTAACTTGTCAATGACTTGGATTAGAGGAAACTTCTTGGTTCTTTTAAAAAAAAAAAAAAAAAAAAAAGGCGTTCTACGATCTTGCTACAAGCTATCTGACTTTAAACCAAGTGACACAAAAAATTAAGCTAATATAACTTAGAATTACCGATTTTGAGAGTTAAAAAAAAAAAAAAGAATTATCTGCACTCAAATCTTAACCTAACATAAGCTAATTATTTTCTTAATGCAAAAAATTTCCTTTTTTTTATTTTTATTTTTTCTTAATAAAGAAAATGGACAAGTTACACTTTTCCCATTTGAACTTTCGGTTTTGTCACAAAATGTCTCCTAAACTTCAATTTGTAATATTCATTCCGCCCAAAACTCTAAAGTTTAAGAATTTCCCTGCACGATTAAATTTTTGACTAAAATAATGTACATTACACATGTTGGAAGCATGGGTTACGGATATTAAATGAGAAACATATATGATTAAGTTAAAAGAGCAAATATTGATGGTTGATTGTCATTTTTCCTCACAATTCTCTCTTATAGATAACTTCGTAGTTTTATACTTTATAAGGGTAACAGATACCCAAAATACTATCAATGTGTGTTATTTCATTATTTTTATATCTAATGCACCCAATTCATGCTTTCAATGAGTGTTGTGTGTATTTTTTTCATCAAAAATTTAATTGATGGGGGAAAATTCGTAAACTTTTTCAATGTTTAGGAGAAATGAATATTACAAATTGAAATTCAGGGACATTTTGTGATAATGTCTATAATTCGGGGGAAAAAAGTATGATTTGTCCCAGAGAAATTGTGAAAACAACATATCAAATAAATATATTTATACCCTTTCAAATTTAAAAAGAAAAATCTCTATATATATATATATATTTGTCTTGTTTTAATACTTGTCTAGATCCAGTGACGACATCAGAAAGTTTTGTTAAGGAGGGCTAATTAATATATAGATAAATTTCAAGTGATATAAATTAGATTTTTTATTTTTAATGGGGGCTTTATGCAATTTTCTATATATATTTTTGTACATATACATAGATAAATAGGAGGAAAACAAAGGTTTGCTTCCCTGCTAAGCCCCCCGAACCCTTGCTTCCCTACGTCCTTGTCTAGATTTAATTAGAATTTAGAGGTGTAAAAACTTACGCTATTATAATTAGGAATATAATACAAAGTTATGTTTTTGAAGAGCAATCTTACAAATCACCACCTCCTTTTTTTTTTTTTTTAATCCTTTTCAGATCAAATAAAAAGATAAATAGAGAAATAACAAGAAAGTATTATAAGCATTTGATCTAACGTGGTCTCATACATAACTTAATAGTAATACCGTACCTGATTTTATTTAATAATGTAGAGTTTGAATATCTCATCCTCATAATTCAAAGAGAGAGAGAGAGAGAATTTGATCATCTGAACAGCTTAAAGCCAAATTCGGCTTACAAAGGCTCAACGAAAAAAGAAGTTAGAAAAAAAGAACCCTTGTAACATGAAGTTTTTATATTTAATTTCCTCAAAAGCGAAGGAGGATTAATGTTTTTTTAGACAAAATTATGGCATCCAATTATATTTAGAGTAGCTACATTACAATGCTAAATTAGTGTGCTAACGATAAATATTGGCATTTGAATGAAAGAGTGTCTTCAAATGTAATGCTATCTTTATGTCAAATTTGTCATATGTTAAACTTTATGGCAAATTTACTACAAAATATAGCCAATATCAAATTTCACATTTGATTCTTATCGGTGATTGTCTCATATAATTATTACAATATTTTTACTTTTCATTTATTTAAATATTAAAAATTTACTTTTACAACTTGTAAAGCATGATAATAATGACAAAAGGTAAAACTAACATAATATATTAAAAGCATAAAGTAAGACAATGCTATTTGTAACATTATTTTGAAATAAATATAATATTGACATATACAAATGCATTAGAGATAGTCTTATATAATTAAATACCAAAAAAATTGAAAGTATTCTAATTGAGATAATAACTCATAGACATGCTTTTTTAAGTGGCATCCTAGAATTCTTTTTTTTTTTTTTTTTTATATATTCCTGGGGTAATAATGTAGAAGAAATTTCAGCACATAAAAAAAACCTGTATTGATTTGTGTATTGGGTAATCAAATAATTTCTCACGAGGAAAGTATTCACTGGATTCCGACTTTTTATCCCTCTACTTTTGGATTGATCTATAGAAACATACACCATAAAGGGAATAAGCAAAAGCCCCCCAAAAGAAAACACCAACATATATTTGTGACTTATACACACAACAAGTCGTCGGAATTACATCACATGTCTTATTTGGGACTACCACAATATGTTATACTTTATTATTATAGCTAACATGGTATATATATTGAAATACAAAGATCCTGTTTCCACCCACAAAAACAGAAAGGTCTAACTGTACTCACAACCAAAAAAAAAAAAAAACAGAGTAAAGTGAAAACAAAAAAGAAAGAAGAGCACAAAACAGAGGAAGGAGAGGCAGGCGAAAGCGACGGTCTCATGATTAGCCTTCTGCAACGGAGTCACCGTCTCCTGGGGAAACGGATATGCTGACTTGAGCAACGGGCACTTCCGACTCTACAATATTCTCTGCATATGTTTCTTCATGACTGGTAAAAGTGGAGCTTATGTGGAGATTCCAAACAGGTAAAGCTGAGAGCTTGACATTGAACCAGCCCAGAAAGTGGTTCGCTACCAGCATAGCAGGATACATATACCAGAAGAGAGCCTGCGGAAACACAAGCGAACACACATGCGAAACGGCGATGTGAGGAGAGAAGTTGCCGAATCGGAAGCGAATGAGGGCTGAGTTGGGCCAAGGACGAAAGAGGAGGATGAAAGTTATGGACGTGGAAGAGAAGAAGAGAAGTTGGAAAACATGGAAAGAGACCTTGGTACGAGAGGTTTGGTTGGGATGTTTCAACAGGCCGAAAGCGTCCCAGTCCCAGGGATGAGCTCCTGAGATAGATTTGAGGAGGTTGATGATGATCACGATGACGGATCCGAGATGAAATCCGCCTCTCATTTTCTAAGATTGAGTGTCTGCAAAGTAGAGAACAGAAGATAAATAGAGTGGTCAAAGAACTGTGAACTGCGTTTTGTTTGTTTTGGAAAGACCAGTGAGAGGGGGTTTTTATAATGGTAGAAAAGGGCCAATAATAAACGAGGAAAAAAAAATTTTGGCGAAAAGGAAACATAACAGTTGACGGAGGAAAGATCAATCAAATTGGCTAAACTGGACAGCCACGAAATATCCTCTCATCAGTGCAACTCCTCGGCGAAAAATGTACTAGTTTTTCCTCAAGTTGTAGGGTCCATTTGGGGATTTTAGAAGTCCTCGGCAAAAAACGTTTCGGCAATTTAGAAGTACTCGGCAAAAAACGTATCGGCAAAGTACGTACCAGTTTTTCCTCAAGTTGTAGGGTCCATTTGGGGATTTTAGAAGTCCTCGGCAAAAAACGTTTCGGCAATTTAGAAGTACTCGGCAAAAAACGTATCGGCAAAGTACGTACCAGTTTTTCCTCAAGTTGTAGGGTCCAGTTGGGGATTTTAGAAGTCCTCGGCAAAGTCCTAGGCAAAAAACGTATCGGCAAAATATGTATCAGTTTTTCCTCAAGTTATAATGTGTGTTTGGTTGGTTAGTTTGAGTAGAAATATTTTAGTTGTAATAGTAAATTTTTTTGAATTTTCAGAAAAGAAAAAAACTCTTTGAGAAAAAAACAAAAACTTTTTAAGAAAAAGATAAAAAATAATACGACTAGAGTTGGAATGAACTAATAAAACAAACAAACCGATGGGTCCATTTGGGGATTTTAGAAGTCCACGGCAAAAAACGTATAGTTCAAGTTGTCTATTGTAGGGTCCATTTGGGGATTTTGCCTTTTGGGATCCATTTGGTTCCCGTTGTGGGGTCCATTTGGGGATTTGGCCTTTTCAACTGTGGGTAGGGGTGGCAATTCGTGTCACGTGTCGGGTTCGTGTCGTGTTAGAGCCGTGTTGATTTTTTTCTTCTCCGACCCGAACACGACCCGCGACACGAACACGACACGAACCCATCACAGGTTGACACGACACGAACCGAAATTGACCCGCGACACGAAATTGACCCGCGATACGAAATTAACACGAAATTGACCCGTGACACGAACGTGACCCGAACTTAACCCGAAATTGACACGAAAAGTGACACGAAATTAACCTGTGACACGAACTTGACCCGAACTTGACCCGAAATTGACACGAAACGTGACACGAAAATTGACACGAGAAAAACGGGTTCAACCCGAACACGACACGATTTTTTTTGTGTCAAATTTTCCCAACCCGAACACGACCCGCCCCCTATTTTTCCCAACCCGAACCCGCAAAATTCGTATCGTTTTCGAGTCGTGTCATCGTGTCGCGACCCGTATTGCCACCCCTAACTGTGGGGTCCATTTGGAGATTTTAGAACTCCTCGAAAAATGTATCAGTTTTATCTTAAGTTGTCTGTTGTAGGGTCCATTTGGGCATTTTAGATATTAAGTTACAAATGTGTGTTTAGAGGGTAGATTTTAAAAAAAAATTCTGTAATATAAAAATTTGATATATGTTAGGAAAAAAATATATGTAAAATGAATATTATATTGTTCGTTTTTTCGTTATGAGCATTTTGATATTAACATCATTTCATTTCGATTTGCAATGAAAAAAATTATGAATTTTTAAAATTTGAGCTTATTTGAAAATAGAAGATTGAAAAAGTTATTATAAAATTGAGATTTTAAAATTTAAAATGTATTTTACCATTTGGAAATACGTTCCACCTTTGTACCATTTGCACCCGATCGGATGGTAGTGTTTTGGCAATTTCAAATAACGCGTAAAGTCTCTTCTCGCTGTCATAAAAACTCTATAAAAAAATATAAATTAATATGTTGAATAAAGTTGCGGATCCAGGCTTAGATGTGTCTGATTTTTAGTGTTAAGGGGGAAGCAAAATCGTCGGTTTTTTTTTTTTTTTTTTTAAGGAGAAAAAAATATCGTTGGTTGGATAATACATAGACACAATCAAAAAAAATTTTTTTTTTTATTTTTCAAGGAGAAAAAAAAAAAAAAAACGGAAAAGTTCCCAACCAGCCTCGTCCATCAACCAACAATTCTATGTAATTATTTAAAATTGCAAAAGTAAAAAAACGGATGTATTACACAGGCATAAGACAAGATACAACCATCAATAAACGATTGACATTGCTTGTCAATGTCAACTCTATAAGGAGCTTTTTTTACCATAGACATGATACAAGCATAAGGAGCTTTTTTGGTTGGAATATCATGAAGAATACCTGTGGAAAGCTTTGCCTTTAGCAATTGTCAAAAACGAAGTAGCAATTGCCTTTGCATTTCAAATGTAATATGATTTTATTAGATTTTGATAAAATTAGTTTTCAAATGACCTTTTATAATATCTATCCAAACATCATTTTAGAAATTCTACCTTTTTCACAATTACAAAAAAATTACACATCTAAAAAGCTATTCTAGAGTTTAAAAAAATGATTTCTCATTTTCAAGCAAGAAAATTCTTCATTTCAAAAGAAAACGGACCCTAAGTTCAGAGATAAGGAATAAACCATTTCTCGCGTACTAATATCTAAGAAATAAGTGGAAACGTCCTATCCTAAGTTATTTGAATATGTTTGAAGATGTTTGAAGAGTAAAGAGAAGATGTTTGAAGAGTAAAGAGAAGACGAGAGAGTAGAAACCGTGTAGGAGATTGACACAATTCGAGAAAGAGCGCGATACAACCTGCTAAAGAAAGAGAAAGAGAGAGCTAAAGAGAGATAAGAAGAACTCTTCCATCTGATGGTCTGACAATGCCACACAAGAGACTTCTCGTATATTTTTCAAACAAATTATTAGTGTACATTCCCACTAAAAATTACTACCGGCACGTGAGATGGCTGTTTGGGCACCCTTTAGAGGCCTTGTTGCCGCTTTGATCTTTGTTTGCTTTCTTTCTTGGGTGGTAAAAAAAATAATAAAAAAAACACTTCGCTCTCTCTCTCTCTCTCTCTCTCTCTCTGTTTCTTTTTCTTTTTCCAAACTCATTTTAGTTGTTTTAGATTGTCATTTAGTGTCAATTTTCAACTGATGTCATGCATAAATTGCTTTTCTTTTTTAAAACTTTGTTGCTTTTCAAGCTTTTCGTAGGTTGACGTTGTTAGTGAGAATTGTCGTTTTCCAAATGCTTGACGTTTTCAGTTGATGCAAGACCACTTGATGTCGTTTTTTAATTGCATGGTTGAATTGTTGTTGTCCCCTGCTCTTATTGGCAATTGTACTTTTGGTTGAATTGCAAATATTGAAAAAGGAGATATGAGCTGTAATAATTGAAATATGTAAGATAAAAAATATGTAATGTGATTAAATCTAAGCTATTGTAATTGAAATAGATCGTGAGTCAATAATTTTGAACCCTTAGAATACTTGAAACGGGTGAAGTACAAAACTCATTCACACTTCTGTAATAAGTTATAAATTATAGATATAGATGTAACAAAAAAGAAAAAAAACAAAAACAAAAACAAAATGGATAATCTTGAGGAAAAAAAAAAGAAGCAAAAAGGGTTTGATGGTCTAAGGTTTCGAGCAAAAAAAAGTCTGTTATAAGGTTTTGATGCAATTACGGATTCGGAGATTTGTCTTAATAAAAACACGTAGAAGGATAAAGTTTATAAATTAAAACAATAACTTTATATGAATAAAAGTTTAATATTTTCTACTTAAAAAAATTTATATATATATATATATATATTTTCACGTTTAAGCCATATAATAAGCATTTTATATGTGGTTCCAAGACTAATGGTAATATCATATTTGATTTTATTATATAATAAGCATTATATAAGTGATTCCAAATATAAACTAACGGTAATATCATATCTGATTCTATCAAAAAGTGTAGAATTTGAATCCTCCACTTTAAGTTAAAATATATATATATATATTTATTGTTACTTATTGTTTTTTATATTTTGAAAATATTGTAAAATTTGCTCTTCAACTTTTCTCAAATGGTAGTCTTATAATACAAAACAAAAGTTTTTGACTTATGATCTGTTGTAAGTTGTTTGTAAATTTTTAACTAAAAATTAAGTTTCACTTCAATTTATTTTACGCCGTCATTTTTCCCTTTGTCAATAAATAAAAAATTACATGCATCGATATTCAAAATTTGATAATTTTAAACTTAATATATCTCTTAAAAATTACAAACAAAAAGTTTTAATAAAAATTTAGAAAGAAAAGTAGATAAAGAAATTGGGAGGGAAAAAACAATCAAAGGTTTGTTATGGCACAAAGATACAAAAATATTCTAATATTACTTGGGGACAAACTAAAATCATTTAAAAAAATAGTTCCTGGTGTTTTCCAATACATTGTCGTTTTTTCAATTTCACATTTTAATAACTGTCGTTTGGCGGATCTCCGTTTTCCTAAAAGGGGTATTAGCTTGTCATTCATGGTCATTTATTAATTTGCTGTCGTCTTCAAAGTCCCTGTCGTTTTCATTAAACTTGTTGGTTCTTAAGTTTGTGTCGTTTATAGACTAGTCAATTTGAGCTTTTGATTGTTGTACTTTTTTCCCCCTTTAACGAATTGTTTTCAGGAGTTTTCTAATGTAGTCTTTTCTTAAGCTTTTGATGTTTTAGAACTTCTTATCGTTTCTAATTCAATATGTCATCATTTTAAATCCGTCATTCCTTTTGACTTTGCAGTAATTTGTAATCATTGTCGCTTATTTGATCTAATGATTGTCGTTTTACTAAATTGATGTGTTACAAATGATTGTAATTTGTATTGTCATCTATTTAAGTAGTTCTATTTTCAAAAGCTCCTGTCGTATTCTAACTCACTGTCGTTTTTTTGTTAACCTCGTCGCTTTTGTTAAGATTATGTCCCCGGTTCATACATTGTCGTGTATTTGCGCTGATGGGACCTTGATCCGATCATGAAATAGAAACTCAGCTGAAATGGTTTGTGAAATCATGTTTTTGCAATTCGGTACTGAAGGGGAAAAAAACCAGAGTAAATATATATATATATATATATATTTTCTTGCACAATTTCAAAAGATATCAATTTTTTCATATTTCCATCCTCTCCAGTTTGCTCATACAATTTTTAATGGAGAGATTTTTTACTGCCAAACTTGGTCGCTCTTCAGCCTTGCCCGTGGACTTAAAAAATTGGCCCATAAATATTAAATGTTTGCAAAAACATCCCTTAAACTTTAAAACATTAGCAAACAACTCCTATTAAATTCCATCCATTTGAGACTGATATGTCACTGATTTAAAGAATTAAAAGAAAAGTCAAGTTAAAAATCTTAGTTATTGGAGAAATCAATAATAAATCAAACAATTCAAAAATAATAAGGTTATTTTTGTACTGAGCTTCACGAATTAAATTTCATTTTAGAACTTAAGCTAATTTGATTATAACTCAAACTTGAATATTTATTTGTGTTAATAATAGGGATTTTCATTATTCTTATAACATATCCTTAAGAGAGATTTAGTTAATAAAGAAAATACAAGAATTAATAAAATTCGTAAGAGAATCTACATACTTACAACATATGCAAATTTCCATACAGGTTTGCTTTAAAGTGAGATTATGTCATACTTCAACCGTTGCATTACTTTACTATGATCAAGAAGTTTATAAGAAAAATCATACAATCTCTATTTAACACGTACTATCACTGCATAGGATGTTTGTCATTAAGGATTAATTGGGCTTCGTAACTTCAACAAAAAAAACCCATTGGTACTTCTCATCCCAGATATCAAGAGTAGGTGGAGGAGAGAATAAAAGAGAGGTCTCTTTGGTGCTACGCAATGAGAAGGAGAGCAGAGCATCTCTTTTGATTTTTAACGCAGAAAAGTGACAACTAATGTCGGAATGGGGAGGAGGACTTTGCAAACGATGGAGACATAAAACTTAAAAGGTTTTAAGAATTTCACAACATGATATAAATTATTTTTATCAACTTGTTTATCACAAAAAAAGAAATAGTTTTTATCAACATCTCGGTTTTGAATAATCTGATTTGGACACCACTTCAATCCCAACTTTTTGGTACCAACTTGTGTGTTATATTTTTATTGGTAAATACAATCAAATAATGTGACAATACTTTAAATACTTATCAATAAAAATATAACAATTCATATATCACATAAATTAATACTCAAAAGTTAAAATTAGAGTTGATGTTTCTAATATTTTATATATTTCTTGTTATATTATTTTGATCAGATACAGTGGTTAGAATTTTACGAGCTATCAATGAAGATATCCTATAGTAGAAAGGTCAAATTTTTGCAAAAGGTCTCGTTGGGTATTTTGACAACGGTGGAGAGAAAAATGTTTGCAAAAGGTCGGTTCATCCATAATTTAAGAATGATTACCACTACTGTTTCTATTTATTTTTGAAAGGTCCTATTAGATTTCCTTTGACAAAGATGGATATGTGTTATTATTCTTTTGCAGTCAGGTCCCCTATTTTCCCAATTGTATTCTCACATGTCCCAAAAAGAATTATATCACATTTCTGATTTTGAAGATTATTAGAAGTCTTAAGGTCTTTTGGACAAATGATTTTGAATCTAAAAAGTTTTAGTTCAAACCTAATGCTACTAAAATTTTCTCACAGATTCTTAAAAAAATATCTATAAATTTAAATAAAATAGTTGTAGTTGAAACTCTGTGCCCGAAAATGCCCTTAAAATAACAATTAAAAAAAAAAAAAAAGATGAGAAGAGGTTCGGAAGATTGGGAATTGAGGAAGTTAATGAGAAGAGGGAGGGCGTATCTCAGATCGAAGTAACCCATTGCAGCGACGATGGCAATGAAAATGATGAGGTCTCTTTGTGTGTGAAGGAGAACAGAAATATGGCTTCATTTATAATGCGGAGGTTAAACAGGGCCTTATCGGTGCCTTGACAGTGATGGAGTGACAATTTGCAAATGTCGGTACCTTGACCGAGATGGAGAGAGATGTTTCGCAAAACGGCCAATGGATTTTTGTTTTTGTTTTCATTTTTTTTTTAAAATTTATTACAGAAGGTCCCATGGAACTTTGATGACGTTTGAAAGTGGAATTTCTGCAAATGTCTTGGCTGCTCGGGGTGGCTTCTTTTGAAGAAGTTTAAATTTTCGTCCCATTTATTTTTGACCCATATGTCCCCTCAATTACTTGCTTGTGATAGCGATTTACATTTAACAACCTCACTATTATTTTTAATACTCAAATCTTTTATCCAATTTTTGATATTTCAAGTGAATTTTTTTTTTGAAAGTGATATTTCAAGTGATTTCTAATTAATTAAATTGTTTAAAAATTTCCAAATGCTTTTAACCTACTTATTTGATTCTTTAATATTTGAGTTCCTTGAATTAAAGGTAAAATAGAGTTTTTGCTTTTGCTTCTAATTAGTATATTAAAAAAATAAAAACTATAGTTTTTAATAATTATTTGGGAACTACATTTAAGGAAAGGGAAAAAAAGAAGATTCAAAATGATTTCAAAATTTTCTAACAATTAACAACAGTGTTAGGATATAGTTTAAAATGTCTAACTTAAATTATGAAACTAATTTTAAAATCTATTCTAAAAAATATTTTTCGGAAGCCATAATTTATGGCTTTGACAAGAAACTATTTTGATAAATTATTCGAACACTTTTAGAAGTAACTTTTGAATTCAAGGAGTCAAAAGCAATTTCTGTAAAGTTATGCCAAACATATCTCAAGCATCATGACATTTAAGAAATCAAAAATTAAAGATCTCGATTCTTAATAACACTTAAAAATAAAAAATAAATAAAAACATTGGCTTCCATATTTGACAGAACTTTTATTTTTACAACTACTTATGCTTTTAATTTTTGGATCAAACAAAAGTGCTCTTTAAGGAACGTAACCAAAAGACTTAAGCTGTGGTATGGATCATATGTTAAAATTCATAATTAAAATAATAAATTTAAACTTTTCTAATAAAAAAAACATTCTAAAAAATTTGGGTTTTGAGTTTAGTGATCAAAACGGAGGTTAAATTTAAATTCGTTATCTAAACAAAATCTCATATTTGGTTCATCCAATAGTCTGGCTGAGTAAAAAAAAAAAAAAGGACCGACAAAATACAAATATATTCTCACAAGCGGAAAAGGGAATCGCATCACATCCGACTTTTTTATCCTATAACAATTCGTAACATAACAAAACAATTCTATAGGACGACCTGACCTATAATATCCACCCACTACCTTAAATTCGTAACATAACAAAACAATTCTAGAGGACGACCTATAATATCCACGACCTTGAAACTATCTTAAACTCGTACATTCACTTTACTCATGAAGGAAGGGGGGGGGGGGGGGGGGGGGGGGTGAAAAAGCAGAAAAAACTGTAACCAAGTATAACATGAGGTAGCAACACAATTGTGAAGGTCCAAGCTAAAAATAGAGCATTCTTATTAAAAAGAAAAAGAAAAAGAAAAAGCTAAAAACAGAGTATAGCATAGCAGTAATATAGTGATTACACTAAAAAAATAGATATCGAATCCACATCCCAAGTTCCAAAAAAAGAAGAAGAAGAAGCTAAAAGCGGAGCTAACTAATGGTTTCCCTCGGCAGTGGCAGATCAAAGCAATATTAGGTAGATTCCGCAAAGGAGTCGCCGTCTTCAGGGGAAATTTGATCAATGCTACCAAGTTGGGGCAGAGGAGCTTGATCAGCCTCTATATCTATCTCTGCTTCTGTTTGATGGTGATCATGTTCATGAGTAAGAGTGTAATTTATGTGGAGGTTCCACACTGGTAAAACTCCGAGCTTGTTGTTGACCTAATTAGAAAGGCGCCTAAGCTGCAGGAAGAGTAATGAAGAAAAGCAGAGGGCAAAGATGAAGATTGCAGGATAAGAGTACCAGAAAAGGGCCCCGGGAAGGGCGAGAGAGGCGACAAGTGAGAGAGCGAGGTGAGGCGGCGAGAAGTTGCCGAACTGGAAGCGAATGAGAGTTGTGATATTATTTGGCGAAGGAGGTGTTATGGGGACGTTCATTGAAGTGGTAGAAAATAGGAGAAGCATTAGAAAGGTGAAACAGAGCTGGTCCATGTTGTATGGTGGGGATTATAAGTGGTGAAAAGAGCTTTGGATTCACATTTGAGCAAGTTTGTGAAAATAGGGATGGCGTATCTTAGATCAAACTGGCTTGTGGTTCTCATGAACTTGACGAAGCTACTGGTACTTCTCATTCTTAATGCCAAGAACAATACAATTTAGGTCTCTTGTTGTGAAGGAGAGCAAAAGATCCCGTATTTATGGCTTGGAGAGGTAACAATCAAAGCGGCGCACATTTGCCATATGTCATACGTGGTTTTTTTTTTTTTTTTTTTTCTCCACCGTGGAGAGAGAAATGTTTGCAAAGGCCGTCAAGAAATTTAAAGGAAGGGGGCAAAAAAAAAAAAAAAAAAAAACTTCTTTTAGTAAGTTTTGTTTTGTGGCATCAGATTTATATGAAAATTTAATAATTTCATATTTTTTATTTTTTATTTTAATATGATTTTGATGAAATTTATTGTTTAAAAACATAAAGTGTGAATAATAATATCCTTACTGTAGAGATAGTTTAAGGTCATGTTTGGATCACATGTTTATTTTTGAAAAAAAAATATTTTAAATGGCAAAGCCTTTTCATTTAAAGAATATAAGATAGTGTTTTGATGTGTAAAAAATTTCTTTTTTGAAAACAAAAAATTGTTTAAAATGAGAAAAAACAATATTGAAAATAGTACATTATGAGAAAATTTTAAAAAGATTAATTTTCTTTTTCTAAAAGGATACCATATAAAATAAATTTGAAAATGAGATGGTTTTATTTTTTAAAATGATAAAATGTCGAAAGAAGTTAGAGGGAAAAAAATATATAAGAACCAAATGGAATTGACTTCACTCTCTCTCTCTCTCTCTCTCTCTCTCTCTCTCTCTCTCTCTCTCTCTCTCTCTTCCAAACTCATTTTAGTTGTTTTAGATTGTCATTTAGTGTCAATTTTCAACCGATTTCATGCATAAATTGATTTTCTCTTTTTAAAACTTTATTCTTTTTCAAGCATTTCGTAGGTTGATGTTGTTAGTGAGTATTGTCGTTTTCCAAATGCTTGACGTTTTCAGTTGATGCAAGACTACTTGATGTCGTTTTTTTAATGCTTGGTTGACATTGTTGAAAGCTTAAGTTCTTTACTTGTTGTCCCTTGCTCTTAGTGGCATTTGTACTTTTGGTTGAATTACAACAATTAAAAAAAGGAGATATATGAGCTGTAATATTTGAATTTTGAAATGTGTAACAAAAAAAATTTGTAATGTGATTATATCTAAGCCATTGTAAATAAAATAGAACGTGAGTCAATAAATTTGAACCATTAGAGTACTGGAAATGGGTGGTTGAAGTACAAAACTCATTCACACTTTTATAATAAGTTACAGATTATAGATATAGATGTAACAAAAAAAGGATTGATATAAAGTACGGTCTAAGGTTTCGAGCAAAAAAAAGTCTGTTCTAAGGTTTTGATGCAATTACAGATTCGGAGATCTGTCTTAATAAATACAGATACAAGGATAAAGTTTTTAAATCAAAACAATAACTTTATATGAATAAAAAGTTTAATATTTTCTACTTTAAAAAATTTTTATGTTATTTTTTTCCCTGCCTACTAACATATAAAATAATTATATTTGATTCCAAGCATAGACTAATAATAATATCATACTTGATTCTATTAAAAGGAGCAGACTTTGAATAATCCACTCTATGTAAATATATATATATATATTGTTACTTATTGTTTTTTATATTTTGAAAACATTGTAAAATTTGCTCTTGAACTTTTCTCAAATGTTAGTCTTATAATACAAAAAAAAGTTTTTGACTCATGATCTATTGTAAGTTCTTTGTAAATTTTTGATTAAAAATTAAGTTTCACTTCTATTATTTTACACAGTAATTTTTCCCTTTAAAGGTGAATCATTTTGTCAATAAATTAAAAACCGCATGCATCGATATTCTAATTTTGATAATTTTAAACTTAACATATCTCTTCAAAATTACAAACAAAAGTTTTAATAAAAAGTTAGAAAGAAAAGTAGATAAAGAAATTGGGAGGGAAAAAAGAATCAAAGGTTGTTATGGCATAAAGATACAAAAATAATCTAATGTTACTTGGAGACAAACTAAAATCATTTTTAAAAAAATAGTTCTTGGTGTTTTCCAATACATCGTCATTTCTTCTATTTTACATTTTAATAACTGTCGTTAGGCGGATCTCCATTTTCCTCGAAGGGGTGTTAGCTTATCGTTCATGGTCGTTTATTAATTTGGGTCGTTTATTAATTTGCTATCGTCTTCAGAGTCCCAGTCATTTTTGTTAAATTTGTTGGTTCTGAAGTTTGTGTCGTTCATAGACCAATCAATTTGTGCTTTTGATTGTTGTACTTCCCCCAACCACACCCCCCCCCCCCCCCTAAACGAATTGTTTTCGGGAGTTTTCTAATGTAGTCTTTTCTTAAGCTTTTGTTGTTTTAGAACTTTTTATCGTTTCTAATTCAATCTGTCGTTATTTCAAATCTGTCATTTCTGTAGTGCTTTGTTAAAAAATGAAAATTCAGCTTTAAAAGTGCGTACAAGTCCACTGATTCATAGTTTTTTAAATAAAAAATACACCAGAAAAATTAACAAAATCAACAATTTACTAAACCCTAGATTTGGAGACAGAGAAATAAACCATGCACCGAAACCTACTAGAGCATCATCAGCAAGAATCGAGGAAAAAAATTTACCAGGGATCGGATAAGGACTGGTGGCTATGGTTTTGCAGTAATCTTCGTTATCGGAGCCAAGCAGATCCTTCTCTTCTTCGTAGCCACAGAGGGTCCTGTCATCGTTGCTGCTGTCGACCTCCTCTTCGCCGTTCTCCTTCTCTCCTTCGCTCACGCTTCCGCGACCGCCGCCGCTGCTCTGTTCGCCGCCTTCGCTGCCGTTGGACGACGAAGAAGCCGCCGATGACGAGTACGACGAAGAGGCGGCGGATGGAGATGATGGTGACGACGGCGAGGAGGAGCGGTTGCCGTTCTGGGTATCGTCCCTGTCCTGGCCGTCGTCGTCCTATTCGCCGAAGATGTCGACGTCTTCTTCGTAGAAATCCATGGTCGGAAGTGAAGTGTCTCCGGGAAGATTTCCTCGGCGAGTCGAGAAAACAGGGTGTCTCTGCTTCAGTGGTGCTGCTTCTGATTTTGTCCGTGAAGGGAAACAACGTATATTGGGCCCAGGCCCATTGGATTCGTACTTGGATATCCATTAGGGGCCTTTGTGAGACCCAATTCTAATTTCCATGATCTTTTTTTTTTTTTTTTGGGTTTGAAATTGAACTTTTCGCTGTATTTGAACACTTTTTTTTTTTTTTTTAATTTAATTTTTGGTTTTTCGCTTTGATCCCGTGAGATCTAGTTTTTTGACAACAAATTTGGCAAATAGAACGATGATAAAACAACGTTGAATTATTTGATTCATTTGGATATTGGAAATAATAACAATAATTACTTTTTTTTTGCTATAGAATAACAATAATTACTTGATTCTCTTGCTTTTTTCCCTCTATTTTTGGTT
>CM046386.1:24057835-24123926 GCA_025413485.1 Ficus microcarpa | reverse complement strand
TCTCTCACTTCTCTTCACTTGTGCGTCCTTTTAGTTATTGCTTCTTTTGTTCTTCACTTTTTTTTTCTTTTTTTTTAAAATAGTTTTCCCCATGGAACTCTTATTTTCTTAAACATACATCATTAAAACAAATTTAGCAAACAGAAGGATGATAAACAACAATAAATTATTGGATTTATTTGGGTATTAGTTATTCCTATTATTATTATTTGATTCTCTTTTTTTCCCCTCTTTTTTTGGATTTTTTTCCCCCCTTAAAAAAGTGCTCTAAGGAAGGTGCAGAAAAGGCGAGTAAGGACCCAGCCCAAGCTCCAAAGCTTAACCTAGATTCGTTTTTCTTATCTTAAAATTTAAGAGAGAGAAATTTGGTTTATCAAAGGAGAAAGAGAAAGGTATTAAAAAATAAAAAATAAAAAATAAAAATAAAAAATCCAAGAACACCAACAAAAATATATAGTTGACAAGTATATTCACACAAGCCGAAAGGGAATTACATCACACGTCCAACTTTTTAAACTTGAAGTGTTAAGGTTGAGGGTGGTGAGCCGTGGGTGCGGGGGAGGATGATGGGCTTTTGTAGTTTTGGGAAACTTTGGGAATTGAGAAAGAGAACAAACGAGAGAGAAGCAGTGGTTGGTCGAGCTTTGATTCTTGAATTTTCAGGTAAGATTTTGGACAGTTGAGGTGAAGAGCGAATATGGGGTAACACCTCTTGTTATATATATATATATAATAATAATAATAATAATAATAATAATCTATATTAGGCTGGTGTAAGTGAGCGAAGCCACTTTTCAGTTTTTTCATACTCTCCGGAGAATTCGTGTTATAACCCCGGCCCGCCGGAGTAGCGATTATTAGCGAAATTTAATAGAATGATTTTGTTTGTTTTGCACACATGGGCCCACTTGATATTGTTACATTTCTTTCACTGTAGATGGAGGGATGGTGAAAAAGATCAACGTTGGGTTGGTGAGCACAATCACTCTTCAAGTTTTTTTTTTTTTTTTTTTTCCTTCAGTTTTTTATATATTTTTCGGAATATATGGTATTATTGGGAGAGATGCTCTTCCAGCCCCGTCTAATTGCATGTTAGAGCCGAAGAGTTGTTTGAATCAAGAATGACAATATTTCTTGCGGGGATGGACCCTGTAGGATCCATCCCAAACAGGATGGGGATAGGGGGATAAAATTCGGAAAGAGGGATGGGAATGAGGATGAAATCTTATCCCCAAAGATTAGTGAGGTGGAGATAGGAAAAATACTCCCCACTCCGCCCTCGCCTAATATATACATGCGTGATTTTCTATACATTTTTATGTATATAGTACAATGAAAATAATTTAAACCTATATGCATCTATAGTATAAAGATTGAAACTATGAGGCATAGACAAAGAAGGAGAATCATTTTTATTTTTTATGCTCACAAGCTTTTTTTAGCTTAAGCATTTAATAAAGTTTAGTTTTTGGAGTTTGTAATGTTTTAATAAGACCTCTAATGGCTTTATGTTTAAGATTTTATTTGCATATGTTTAGAATTTGGTTGATTTATGAAATCTTTGTTTTTGAACTAAATTTATATTGCATTTCTGCTTTATTGTATTTTCATATCTATATTTATAATAGATGTGGAATGGGAAGGGTATGGGAAAAGCCCCTCCGACAGGGAATCCCCGTCCCCAACCCTATTTCTATCTAAGCAGGGATGGGGACAGAAAAACATTTCCCGACCCCGACCCACCACGTTATCATCTCTACTTTGAATAGATGCACTCATGAGCCCACTTGATATTATTACTTTTCTTTTAAGAAATGGATTATTTATCTAAATTTCTATGAAGTAATCAATATTTGAAAAAAGGGGGCCTTCAACAAATCTCCAGTTCATTTTTGGGGGACTGGTCCCCGGATAATCTTGACCATACAGGTTGCATGAGTTAATATTTTAAAGGGAATGGATGGCTCCTGTGCATTGAGGGCAAAAAGGGCGCTAAAAGGGCAGTAAAAATTTTGACTAGAGGGCTACCGGTTGTCCTCAATTAAAACATCCAAAAGCTTAATGAACAATATATCCCTTCTAATCGTGAATAAATATACCCATTGCTGATAATCACTTCGGGTCTTCAACAATTCAAAGCACTTTCAAACCAAAAACAAGGAAATCGTTGTTAATTTTGAGCCCTTTTAGAACAATAGCACCCTTTTTGGTTGTGGAACGTATGAAGAAAAAAAAAATCCATTTTTTTTTTCCTGAGAAAATGGTATCTAATGGTTTTGTTTTAAGATCTATTTTATTTAATAATTTAGTTAATTAATACTTTAAATAAATAAATTTCATATAGATTGATGTAGAGTGTAAAATCTACAGTCAATTTGTTTAAGGGCAAATTATTGAAATGAACACCTTTTAATATATATCTGTGCCTAGAATTGATACGACGAACAGACAAGAGATTTTGTAGAGACTCATTTTTAATATGAGAGTCAGTCCTCTAAAAAGTGTGTGTTTGATGGGACTTTCCACTGCGAAAATAAGAATACAAGGAGTTTCGAGAGAAAATGGCAGAGTATGGGCGTCCTCATGTGTCTTCCTTAAGCTAGGTTCTCCTCTATTTATAGCAGCTCTTCTTTCAATCAACTATTTCCTTACTTGGATTGGTAATTCTCTTAGATGCATATATTTGCCTTTTGGTTGATTGTTGACTTCCTGATATCAATTTCGTCCTCACTGTTTAGGAGTGATTAATCCTCATAATTAGCTTCTATGATTCCCGGGAATGGAGAATTTCATGGACTGTTTTGGATATCCTGGGGAGTAATCAACTAAATTCTTTGCTGTCATCTCAGCCGTATTGCAGTCGTTTCTAGTCACAAACATGCTTTGTTCTTTGCTGGTCATCTATAACATGGGATGACCCCATGTATAACAGGAATTGAGGTATGAAATTTACCCTCGAAAATTGAAAAGCATAATTTTGATATTTTAGAAAATATAACCACATCAACATTAATAATTATATAATAAAGACAAAAAATATTTTAATCAAATAACTGAGGTATTTTGGACATTTTTCTTACTCACAAAATTTAATTGCGCCATGATTATAACTCCACATAGAGAGTTTATTAGGAAAAAAAGTATCTATTATATCACCTAAATTTTCATATTTATACATTATATTATACACTGTATTCATTGCTATCAATATTTCTTAACGTATGCTTATCTATCATATTGATTCATATATATTACAGATCACATTACTAAAACCAATATCACATAGCTTTTTACAAATTAAATTCATTGCCTTCCATGAAATCGCGTTTTAAATCAGGTAGAACATTAGAATTCCATTACTTTGATCAGAAGACACATTACCCGCCTTTTCTTTGTCATCACTCTCTCAAGCGATGATAAAAAAATAATTTCAGACTTGTTTTTACGTTAGTATCCATCTATATGTACTATATCATCTGAAAATACATATACACCCTTACAAGAGTGCAATTTTACACTAGTACCTCATTAAAAAATAGTTTCTACATGCCAAGATGCTCAGGGACTCGTGAAAGGAATCACGTGTATGATTTATTGGTGCGTTTAGTAAAACAGTTTGATTTGAAATTTTTAAATTTGAGTTGATTGACTTTTTAAAAACTAGTTATAATTTTTTTGACTTTTCAGAAAGAGACAAAAATACTGTTTAATTGAAGTTGAACTTGTGAGCCAAATGCATATAACCAAAGATAACCGGTTTGCCAAAACCCTCTTCCTCGTGGAACTGACACAAGAGAGATACTGGTCCCCCAAAAATTGCAGGGGGACTGTAGAAAATGCCTTAAAAAATGTTTAAGGGTCTGTTTGGGGTAACCCTTGGAAACATTGTTTCCAAACAATTTTTTTGTCTCTTTTCTCCAATTTTATTATTCACTTTTTCAAATATTTTCAAATTTCAAAATTTAAAAATCCATGACTTTATTATTTTAAGTCGAAATGAAATAATTTTTTTTTTCAAATTGTTTAGAATTTCGAGATAAATGAAACAAGATCCATATTATTAATTTTTTTCTGAATATGTTTTAAGTTTTTACACTTTTTTATTTCAAACAGTTTATTTTCACTAAACGCATATTTTCAAAACTCAAATTATCTTCAATATCTAAAACACCGTCTCCAAATATGACCCAAAGGTCTTAACTTTTTCTTAGCTTTGTCTATAGACCACCGTTATTTTTTGGTGTCCTGCCCAGCAACACGTGGGCATGAAGAGGATGTACCTGTTGTTGCCTGTGCCATCGACCGGTTTCTTTCTTTAAGGAAAAGTTAATCAATTTTTTTAAGATATTAAGGGTAAAAGCTTGTAAAATCATTCCTTAAAAGATGATGAAAAGTTATTAGAATGAGTGCAGCTATTGGGTATAATGGTACTTTTATATTTTGTCAACATTTGATATTAATGATTGAAATCATAAAGGTTTGTTACAGAATCATAATAGAAAGACATGTAGTAATAATTTTTTTAGAAAGTGTAAGAGGAGTGTTTTGGTGTCGTTTTACGCTTTGAAGTGCAGTTATCCTAGTAATGTTTAGGCCCACGAAATTGCAAATTGCAAATTAAAAAAATATTGGGTTATTTCCATAAATACCTAAATCGAAGACAATGATTTAAAATATATATATTTTTCTTTTATTTACATGAATGTCTAAATTGATACTTTATTAAAAAGAAAAAAGAAAAAAGAAGTCTAAATTGATACTTATAAAGATCACATTACCCTTTCATCAAAAATTGAAAATAAATAAATAAATAATTGACAAAAAAATGAAAGAAAAAATCTCTAAAACATTTCAGATTAAGGAAATCTTTCATTAAAGGAAAAAAAAGATCATTTGACTTGATTTATTATAAAGAAAAGAGAAATATTAGTTGTATGACATATAAAAAACATTCAATATGATGAATAATTGGTCATTAAGATAAATTCACAACGAACATATTAAAAATGATACTGTTAAGAAATGTTAAACACTTTATTAAAACCTAAAAAAGACATCATAATGATATACTAATTATCATAAAGAAGAACATCATAATGATGTAGTAATATCATAACAAAAAAAAAAAAAAAAAACATAGCACATTTTAAAAAAACAACAAAATGATCTAGTAATTAGCATAAAAAAAAAATAAACAATTTCATGTCACATTTAAACTTTAAAAACTATCTCTTTACAAATAAAAAATAAAATTAAAAAAACTTTAGAAACTATCTATTAAAACAATATCAATAATAATATAAATAATAAATTATCAAAATAACATAATAATTATCATAAAGAAGTTAATCATTGTAAAAAAATTTATTTCTAAGAAACCTAAATCATACTAATAAGCAATCATGTAATAAAGAACTAGTAATTAAGATAAAGATAAAGATAAAAAAAAAAATGATGAACAAATAAGGAAAAAAAATATTGAATCTAATGAGGGAAAACGATGTTAAACATGGTAAAAGTCTTTCAAAATGGACATTTATCAAAAAATAAACATATATTAAAATGAGATACAAAAAATAGACTTTTTATGTAATTATTTCAAAAATATTTAATTTTAACAACGGAAGGAAATAGCAGTTGGATCAAAACTCCAACCAAGGAGACGGAGGTTGATTCTAAAGTTGCAATAAGGTGCAAATATGATCTTGTAGATGTTGTACGGACCGCGAAAACATAAAATAATAGAGGACGATAATTCCCAGGATGCAGCAGATACAAGTTTAGATTTTAGTTCATTAGTATTCTTTATAGGATGTTTAAAATGTGTAGTTGGTAACAATAATGAGGATAATACATGCAGAGAGCAAAGCTGAACATGGATGTGGGTTTGATCGATGGCTAGATGAGGCTCATTATCATTTGCCAAGGAATGTTGACGATTCGAATGATAGATCCATGAAGAGTATCGTTCGGGTGGAGGAAGAAGTTAATCAACCACGACTTCACATAGAAGCCAAAAATGACTTTGTTGGAGTTGCCTGCTAAGGTTGGTAGAAAGAACGAGGAAATTTCCAATCTTTTAATGATGATTAAAAAGCTAGAGATGGCTTTGCTATGTATTGGCTTATTTTGTTCTTATATGATGTATAACTCGGTAAAATAAGGCCTTGTTGTCCCCTAAAATTTGCAAGATAAAAATATAAATATGTATCTTCGTATACTTCACTTGGTTATGTTACTGATTTTTGGTAAATTTCTTGATTATAGAGTCCCTAGATTGCAAATTAATTTTTATAATTATATAAATATGTTTTCTAATGAATGCTTGCATATCAGAGTCGTATTCAAGCACTATTAGACGGACAAGCTTGTCCCCCTCCCTCCCCCCACCCCCCCCCCCCCCTTTTTTTTTTGGCTGAACACCCTTTTGAAAACACACCAATTTTTCTCCGTCAGAATTTGCCGCTCAGTACCCTTGCAGACTCTCAGCCATCTGATCACTTTAGTTCAGATTCCAGAAGTGACGGAAAAATTAAGGTCAAGCACCGCAACTGCAGATATGTTTATTATAATTCTAATTTTAATGCACGAGTGAATAGAAATCAACTGTATCACAGACATAACAAATATAACATGAATTTCAATATAACTGAAAGCACCCACGAAATAATTTTAGAAACCCTCTATACAAACTCCTAGACCACCAATATCCCACTACATAAACATGAATTTTTTTTTCCCCCCGTTATATGGGGCTTATGAGTCCTACTTGTTAAAGAGAATTAAAAACACTTTTAGGTTTCAAACTGAGAGCCTATGTACAAACCGCTCTCCTCTTATACAAACATAAATAGGAGCATTTACATGACACTAGTACGTAACTTAAATAAGTATACTCAAAGCCCGTCGGATAAATATCAACACTAACTTCTGGACACGGTAATATTTCCTCCCCATGGGAAATATCAAGCACTGCCTGTGCTGCAGGCGGCGGCTCTCCGTTCACCGGCTGATCCAACTCAGAGAGCTTCTCTCAGATCCAAATCAGAAGGAGTGTTTTGAGCCAGACAAGGACAGGAGATGAACAGAAGATCAAGATTAAAATGAGAGCAGGATAAGCGTACCAGAAAAGAGTTCGTGGAAGAACGACCGAACCCACCAGTGAAAGAGCGATGTGACGCAAGAAGCCGACCAACTCGAACCGAATTATAAGGGTCTGAGTTGGTGCAGAGGTAGAGCTCCATGGAAGTGAAAGAGAAGAGGATCAGAAGCAGTGAATTAACAAGGAGGTAATTGGACTTGGTCCAGCTAGTTTGGTGCAGCCGATCATTCCAAGTATGGAAGGGGTCCCACTCCCATGGCGTTGGTTTGAGCCGAACAAGGACAGGAGATGAACAGAAGATCAAGATTAAAATGAGAGCAAGATAAGCGTACCAGAAAAGAGTTAGTGGAAGAACGACCAAACCCACAGTGAAAGAGCGATGTGACGTGAGAAGCCGACCAACTGAAATCGAATTATAAGGGCTGAGTTGCTGCAGAGCTAGAGCTCCATGGAAGTGAAAGAGAAGAGGATCAGCATTGAATTAACGAGGTAATTGGACTTGGTCCAGCTAGTTAGGTACTGCCCGATCATTCCTAGAATGGAAGGGGTCCCACTCCCACGGCGTTGGTTTGAGGAAGTTCATCACCACCACGGCGGCGGCGTACCTCACATCAAAACACCTCATATTTCACCCACTCCTGTTTATACTCTGGTCTGAATTGGAATACATATACCTTATTCATTCCAATATATATGTATACACTCTAATAACAAGCATACAACATAGCGCGCATTTTTTTTTGAAGGATATGAGAAATTCTAATACCTTCGTCATTCCAACTCACTTTGGGGGTCTTACTGGTAGTTTATGAATATCTAGATATGCAACTCCATTCCTTTTGTGCACTCCCATCTCCCATGGCTCATGCCGAATATATGCAGTGGCCAGTATCTGCAGAAAACAGAGTAATTACTATAAGATGTGTGTAGCCACTAGCAAGTATAATAAATAGATCATCCAGTTCTAAAGTTCGACAAAAGTCACTATTTCTCTTCTTTGTTTCTTTTATGGAATCCTTGTCTTTAAATACCATAAAGGAAAACTGATTTTCTTTATTCAAAATCCCTAAAACTTCGAAATATATGACAGAATAAAAATGTTTTGTCAGTAACTTGCATACTTCACAACCACAAAAACAAGCCACTTCATGATCCATTACAGAATTGGTTTCTTATTTGAGAAACTTAAAAATGTTTTCTCGTTACATTACTAGAAAAACAGCATGTCAAAGAGTTAAAGTTCACAATTCGTATCCACATGAAATATGAAAGAAAATTGAATTTGGTAAAAATTAAATGAAGGAACTGGCAACTACCTTATTAAGGTTGTTACGGAAAGTCTGTCAACACACAACCCAGAAAAACTTCGTCAATAACCCATAGAGAATTCTAAACAAAATGAAGAAAGAAAATAAAGCTTAATTAGTATCGCACCACAAAATGAATGTTTTGAAGTCGAATATTTTTGTCTCTTATGCAGGCAAGAAGGTCACCAAAACCTTGAGATCCCATTTCTGGTTTAGAGCAAAAAACACAGAGTTACCTGCAAATATCAGCACCTCATATGCATAACCCCAAAGAAATGCATGCATAAACATAACAAAAGATCTTTTCTGAGTATTAAACCCTCGCACATCTCCTTAACCTAATAGGTCGTCACAATACTCCAGGCACAGTGTGTACCTTTTTTCTCAATAAAAGTACCAAAACCTTGGTTAAGATCAGCTCCAACGTCTTCAGCAATAAGCAGCGTGAAAAGCCTCCAAAATTAGGAATGATCCAAGTGAAAAAGCTCATACTCAGCATCAGATTGTAATACATGCAGCGAACATAGATTGTCACACTCAAACAGAGGCAGTAAGTCAAGAAAGGATACGCTTACCAAGCCGCGATCATCAAAGAAGACATCTCCACCTTCTACCCAACTATAGCAAGCAACTTCACATGGCTATTGGATAAAATTACCATGTCAGCAAAATATTCTGGTAAATAAGAACAGAGAATAATTTACAAGGCAGGCACCAAGTTCACGAATATTGTTTACCAAAAGTTAGCTTATAAACATGTAGGATCTTATAGCAGTTTGACAAACAAATAGCCATGTAAGGGAGATCTTAATCATGTAAAAAACACTGTTCCACCTAGTACACAGAACAATCAATTCAATTGTAGACAATAGCAAAATAGCAATCAGTTGAAAACTTTGGATTGCATAAGTGAAAGCTTAAAAAAAATTATGCAAACTATGTGGTATTCTCTGCACGAAATTGGCAAACCACAAACTGTTATACTGAAAAAAAGAACCCAGGAAAATGGAAAAAGGGGATCAACAAAATAAACAAGGAATAAGGAAAACACTTGACTTACCTCCTGAAAGGCAATACATTTTCTTGATAGCGTTTCTTCAGTTTTTGAAAGCTTTAATTCCGAAACAAAGCATTCATCATGAACATTAGCAAACTTTGAACCATAACCAAGGGTTCTGCCTCTGAGGATAAGACCCGGGTCGGGGAAGGAGGCCTGCTGCTCCTCTATCATTTTGAAGCCAACGACCCGGCCAAAATGCCCTCTACCCGGGTTGTTATTGTTATCGCGTATCACAGGCAAAACTGTATTATGAAAACAAATTTAAAGTTACAGAAGGGGATAAAAAGCAAGAAAAAGAAAAATACAAGAAAAACATTTTTCAGTGAAGTGCAACTAAAGTTCACCACTTTGAAATATTATCAGTTCATGGAGAGTTTGTAGACAAACATTGCATGCCTAATCATGCAAGTTCGTCTTAATATGAATATTACAAGCCAAAGTAACCCATTAATAACTATAAATTAACAATGAATTCGTCAACAGAAACGGAAAATTAAACTTTTGTTTTAGCTTACAATAACCAAAAGGCAATAAAAAATGAAAACTCAGCTAAAAAAGTGCGTACAAGTCCACTGATTCAGAGTTTTTTAAAGGGGGAAAAAACACCAGAAAGATTAACAAAAATCATGTATAAAAATCGACAATTTACTAAACCCTAAACTTGGAGACAGAGAAATAAGCCGTGAATCGAAACCTACTAGAGCATCATCAGAAAGAAACGAGAAAAAAAACTTACCAGGAATCGGACAAAGACTGGTGACTAGGGTTTTGCAGTAATCTTCGTTATCGGAGACAAACAGATCCTTCTCTTCTTCGTAGCCATAGTGGGCCCTATTACTGTTGCTTTGGTGACGACGGCGAGGAGGAGCGTTTGCCGTGCTGGGTATCGTCCCTGTCCTGGCCGTCGTCGTCCTATTCGCCGAAGATGTCGACGTCTTGTTCGGAGAAATCCATGGTCGGAAGTGAAGTGTCTCCGGGAAGATTGCCTCGGCGAGTCGAGAAAACAAGGTGTTTAGGCCTCTGATTTTGTCTGTGAAGGGAAACAAGGTATATTGGGCCCAGGCCCATTGGAGACGTCCTTTTGATAAGCGGTTAAGGGCCTTGGGGCGGCCCAATTCTATTTTCCATGCTCTCTCTCTCTCTCTTTGTCTTTTCCTTTTTCTTTTTTTTCTTTTTTTTTTTTTGAAATTGAACTTTTCGCTGTATTTGACCACATTTTTCTTTTTTTTTTTTTTTTTTTTTTTGGTTTTTCGCTTTGATACCGTGAGATCTAGTTTTTTGACAACAAATTTGGCAGACAGAACGATGATAAAACAACGTTGAATTATTGGATTCATTGATATTGGAAAATAATAACGATAATTACTTCTTTTTTTTTTTTTTTTGGCTATAGAATAACAATAATTACTTGATTCTCTTGCTTTTTTCCCTCCATTTTTGGTTTTTTTTTTTTTTTTTGGGAAAAAAAAGTGCTCTAAGGAAGGTGCAGAAAGGGCGAGTAAGGACCTAGCCCAAGCTCCAAAAACTCGTTATTCTATTGTTAAAATTTGACAGGGAAAGAGAGATTTAGTTAATCAAAGAGACAGAGGGGGGAAAAAGGGCAAAAAAGAAAAGTTAGAACACCAACAAAAATATAATTGACTAGTTTATTCTCACAAGCCAAAAAGGAATTACATCACAACAAGTCCAACTTTTAATAAGCTTAAAACGACACTTTAACACAACACAACGACAGGGAAAACCATACTAACCATGACACTTATTTGAAAATCTCACTTTCCTGGAAACAAGACATACAAACAAACAAACAAACAAAACAGTAGTTCAGTGCCATAACATGTTGTGAAGGCCAAAGCTAATAAACAGAGCCAAGTAATGGCTTCCCTTTGACAGCGGCATGGTCAAAGGCGCACCATAATCCCATCAATAGGCTCTGCAGGGGAGTCGCCGTCTTCATGGGAAATTTGATCACTACCACCAAGTTGGTCCAGAGAAGCTTGATCAGCCTCTATACTTATGTCTGCTTCTTGTTCATGGTGACCATGTTCATGCACATGAGTAAGAGTGGAACTTATGTGGAGGATCCACACTGGTAAACCTGTGAGCTTGTTGTTGACCCAATTCAAAAAGCGCCTACCACGCTGCAGGAAGAGTGATGAGGAAAAGCAGAGGGCGAAGATTAGGATAGCAGGATACGCATACCAGAAAAGGGTCCTGGGAAGGACGAGAGAGGCGACAAGTGAAATGGTAAGGTGAAGCGAGAAGTTGCCGAACTGGAAGCGAATGATGGCGTTTTTGTTTGGCGGAGGAGGATTTATGGGGATGTTGATGGAAGTGAGGGAAAACAGTAGAAACAGGACAAAGGTGAAACAGAGCTTCGCCAATGATGTTTGGTGGGGATTATTGTTAAATGTATGAAAAGGAGATTCCCAATCCCAAGGAAGGGCTTCGGATGATTGGGATCTGAGCAAGTTAACGAAAACAGGGATGGTGTATCGCAGATCGAAGTCGTTCCTCATGGTTCTCATGAAATTGATGAAACCACTACTCATCCTTATTTATACCAAAAGGAGACGGGAGAGACAATTTAATACGTTGCCTCTTGTGTACTGGCAAGGGTACTTTTGGTATTTTGACATGTAAGACTTTTTGTATATTCATCTACATGACAAAGCATGGTTCTTTGTGAGCAATCAACACTATTAAGCTCTCAATACTTGTAGCGTGGAATTTGAGCTCATGATTTTTTTTTTCTCTCTTTTTAATTTTCTCTTCTGGGTGGTTGAGGAGTCACTATTTTCCCTTTGTTCTGGCTCTACGGAAGAATCAGGTATTTTCAAGAATCAATATATTAATGTGTGAAAAAAGGGAGTGCAATCAACACTAATTAAACTCTTACCCAAAAAAAAAAAAAAAAAGAAAAAAGATTCTCGATACTTATAGTGTAAGAGCACTCTTCTGAACATCATATTCTTTTTATTAGTTTTTTGTATTTTGAATGGTGTTTTCATTTTAATGTTATTTTTCCCAAATCAAAAACAGACATTACACGTAGAAATCGAGAGCTTTAAAAAGGAAAAAAAATAAATTTTCAAAAAAAAACTAAAAAAAACTAAAAAAACTTAAAAAAAACTAACAGCAACTAACTGAGAAGACAACTTGACACATATTTTAAGGTTCAGGGGCACAATAGGTACATTATAAAATTCAGCGGACATATTAATACCAATAACAAAATTTACGAGGAATTTATAACATTTTTCCCTTATCTAGGATTGTGTTTGTTATTCTCTCCCTCCACTTTCTCGCTTCTCTCCCCCGTTTAAAGTTTTCTTTTTATTCTCTCTTTTCTTTTCCTTTCTTATTCGCCAGTTTTGCTTTTTCCCTCCTTTATCTCGGATTGTGTTTGTTATTCTCTCCCTCCACTTTCTCGCTTCTCTCCCCCGTCTAAAGTTTTCTTTTTATTGTCTCTTTTCTTTTCCTTTCTTATTCGCCAGTTTTGCCTTTTCCCTTTGAAAACGTGGACTTCTCGCCCTGATACTCAACAACAACAATCCCCCATTATATGATCTTCGCACATTGGTATAATTGGAGACTAAGGAGTCCGAAACTGCTATGGACTTTTTTTTTTGGTGTGCAGATATATCCTTATGATTATTTGTTCTTAGTACACGGGATTTCAATTTTTTCGGGAAACTGCTACGCCATCCTTTTCTTCTTTTGTTGATTTGTTCATGTGTTGAAATGGAAAGAAAATTAAATTCACTTGAGCAATTTCGGATATGATATGTTCATTGCATTGGAAGGGAAAACGACCAATTAATTGCAAAGAACATTGAGACAATTAATGTTATTGGGAGGAGAAATAACATCGTCAACACTTTGTTTAACATTTAAGTTTAACTCTAACTAAATTATATTTTTTCATATCAGTTTTTGTCTATTTGAAAAAATCAACAATATTTGTAACTAATTTTTTTTTGAAAAGTTAACAAGCTCCAAATTAAAAATTTCTAGTGCATTTGATTAGTAGGTTTGAGATGAAATTCTTAAGTTGAGTTGGTTGATTTTTCAAAAATTAGATATAATTTTTATTGACTTTTCAGAAAAAGATACAAATTTAGATGTTTTAAATTAGAAAATATAAAAACTAAACGGAAGCTTTATCTCTAACCGTCGAATCAAATAAAAGTTTTATTAGTTTGAGATGAAATTTTTAAGTTAAAATTGATTGATATTTTAAAAATTAGATATAAATTTGATTGAATTTTTAGGGAAAAAAAAAAAAAAAAAAGGAAAGAAGAAGAGGAAACACCACCGTGGCGGCGTACCTCATGACGAAACGCCTTATTTTTCACCGACTCCTTTTTGTACTGTGGTCTGAATTGGAATACATGCATATTCCTTATTCATTCCAATATATATATATGTGTGTGTGTGTACGTATGTATATAACTATATAAGTACAAAGGCGAAGCTTGCAGGCATCATATATGTGGCAGCAGTCCAATCTATGACTATTCGTGAAACATGCCCACTTACTCCACAGATCATGCAAAACTCACGTAGCGGTTTTTTTATTCTTTGACTTTTTCCACCACCTCCTATATCCTGAATATTGGTGATTTGGGATGGCTGTCAGCATGTAACTTTAACAACCACGTAACTTTATCAAATACCCTCTGTTTCCTTTGGCCCTTGGGACACCCATGAACTTTTGCTTATCAAACTGACCACTGACGTCACAACCGGATCTCTAATTTGTTTATTTCTGTGCGGATAAAGTCCGTGACTTCCATTTTTGAACAATACAAAACACAAACGACCATGAAAAATAAAATACAAAATACCAAACACAAAATACAAACCGATCATATCGCCATTACAAGTTATAGGGCTTGTATTTAAGGTAGTTGGTTCGGTATTCCGAGCCTACAGGTTCGTGCCACCCGCTGTCATATCTTTTAAACATAGTCACAAATGTTGATCATATTTCTAAAATTTTCATCAACATTTCCGTATTTAAGGGATACTGAAATATTTTTTTTTCATTAAAATATCAAGAAAACATTAAAAAATATTGATAAAAATATCAATATTAGTAAAACATATAATACAATTTTTATAAAAGATTGGAAATATTGAAAAAAAAAAAATCAGAAATTTCAATGAAAATTTCGGTTTGAAATTTTCAAAATTTCAGATTTCTATATTAATTTACTATATTTTTCAGTATGCTATAATTATCCTCTATTTTTTAAAAATAAATGGTCAGAAATAACAATTAGCAACTACCATGCTATAACGATTTTATAAATAAAAAAAAGGAGATAAAATAAAATAAGATAAAAGGCAACACATAAAAACTGAGAGAATATATTATCCTAGACATCTAAAAACTTTGTACAATTTCTTATTTACGAAAATACATTAAGAAGAGATCAAAAAACTTACATATAGCATGTTTGAACCTCGAAGAACTTCTTTTTGGCATTAAGAAACTAAAATGTTTCTTTTGCAAAACTTGTGTATTTATGTATATTTTAATGTTTGTATTATTCTAAAATATTAAAACTATATTTTAAATCTAATTTCGTAACTTCTAAAATTTTTTCTGATATATTTTCACCGATGTCAATTAACTCTCTGAAATTTTTGTAAAATTGAATTACTCATATTTTTACTTATACCGATATTTTCACCCTTGAGATGCTTATAAGGTAGTTGGTTCGATGTGCCGAGCCTACAAGCTCGTGCCGTGCGTCATCTTGTCTTAGAAGTTATTGGGGTTGCATAAAAGGTAATTGGGTCGGTGTTCCGAGCCTACAAGTTCGTGCCGCGCGCTGTCTTGTCTTATAAGTTATTATAGGGCATGCATACGTGTGTGTATATATATTATATATATTCCATTTAATTGGAAATCTTGTTCTTGATGCAATAGATACCCCGCCGCCGACATGGCTGTTTAGTTGACCGCAGCGATGCTCCAATATTTTGCTAAAATAAATACTGGATTTCAACATGAGTAGGAATTATCTTTATCTGATTAATGAATTACGGGTGACGTATTGTTGATTTTAGTCATTTTTTTGTCCGTTAGTTAATTCTAGACACTTCCATTAGAATTATTATAGGAAAATGACGAAATCTGAGGGTTCTTTACTTTTTAGTAACGTTCTCCTCTTTTAAAAATTCTAGAAAGAGGAGATGCGAGATCATGTATTTTAATATAGCCTGTTCTTTATTTTATTGAGATGTTAACGTCATAAGATTAATTGTTACTTACTACACAATTAATACAAAAAAAAAATTTCCAATGCTTATAATTTTTATTTTTACATTTTAAAGTAATTCAGGGAGTAACCTTAAAAAATAAAATAAAAATAAAAAAAACCCTCAGGTAGTAACCAACATCGAGGTAAGAACATAGCATCCCAAGACCCAACAAAATTGACATTAGATTAATAAAAAATGATAGTATCAAGTATTATCTCTTAATTAAACCAAATAACTAGCCATTAAAAAGAATAATATTTAAGGAATTCCATTTCAAACTAAATTATTATCAATTCTTTGTCTTTTTCTAAAAAAAATCAACAAAAATTTTAACTAGTTTTTGGAAAGTCAAACAACTTTAACTCAAATGTTTCAACTCAAATCGGCCAAATAAATAAAAGCTTGCATGTGATCTAAAAATTTTAATGTCACTTTTTAGTTACTTAAAATGTACAAGAAAGTTTCTTGACGATGAAAAGTCGCCAACAACAAATTATTTGCTCGTAACCTCATCATGAATGATCTTTAAAGTATAATAGTAAATTAACGTGCAGAAAAATAGAGAAAACAAAATATAGAGGTCGCCTTCTAAGGAACTGTTATATTCATCAAAAGGAGAGAGGGAGAGATTCGGTTCATCAAAGGAGACAGAGGAAAAAAAAAGAGGGAAAAACAAAAATTAGAACACCAACAAAATTATAGTTGACGGGTTTATTCTCACAAGCAAAAGGAAATCGCGAATTCAAAATTTTAAGCTTAAAATGACTCGTTAATACAACACAACAATGGGGGAAACCAAAATTACTGTAACGACCCGTCTTGCACAGGCCATTACACTGCTGATTCACTTACTTATAGGGCTAAAAACATAGCGGAAATTTTTTTTTTTTTTTTTTATGCACGAATTAAAACGTGTTCTTAGAAAATGTGTCTGAATAAAATATAGTTACATAATTATGAAAACTCAAAAGTCGAAACGCGTAGCGGCGTAGAGTCCCACGATTTCACAGCTTGCCTCGCCACGCCTCACCACCTTGTATCACGCATTATTGACTGGCTGCTTACCTACAGCATAAACGTAAGACAGTGAGCTTTCGCTCAGCAAGTACAACTGTCTCATCCGCGACTTACATATAACCATATCGAAAATACATTTCTAACTTAACATACATATCCATTCATAATCATGTAAAATCATTCATACTAGCATAAACTCACAATGCCTAAACATGCATGGTCCAGTTATGCTCATATTTACTTACTTTGCTTATCTCTCTTTTAGGGCCCTTACCTTGGTGTTCGTACCCGGCGCGCGACTATGGAGTGGTTGGGGCGGCCAGCCCATTCCAACTCAAACCATAATCCTACCCGACCTCGGACGGGTGGTACTACACCGGCAAGCTCGCTTGCCTTCTTATGTTTTCTTATATTTTCTTAACTCAATCTTGAGTTTATTTATCTTGTAGAAATTTAGTGAACATGCAAACGTGATGTCACATAATCCTAACTTATACTGAATATTAATTCATATTTGACCGTGCTTTCTATACATGGCATACTAGCACAATTGACATGGCAATTAACTTATAGCACAACATCACATAGCATACAATATCATACACCCTTAGCATGCATCTAATCTTACTTTAGTAAGCATCAACTAGAGCCTATGCTGTAGGCGGAGTTGTACTTACCTCTAGTGCTAATTCCTTTACTGTCGCTGTCTTGTCTCGAAGCACAGCTACACGTCCTCTCCTGCTTGAGAAAGGACATACGTGAGTTTCTGTTTCTTGTGTAGAATGTTGGTACTTTAACCAACATACCTACTAAAACCTAGTTGTATGTCCCCGTCAGATAAATGACTTGTCCTAGATTGGTCTTTTACTGTTGGGGATTAATTTGAACTGGATTGATCCCTTAAGAGACTACGTTGGATAACCTCTTAATTATCTCATTGATCTACCATTGGATTACTTCTTAATACTTTGGGCTTACCATTCTGTTATAGCATATTGGGTCAATGGCCTTGACCCATTTTGCTTGGCCTATTAAACTTATGGTGTTCCTTAGGGTCACGTTGGATAACCCTTAAGGTTACCTCTTTCTTGTTGTGGGTCAACCAAAGTTGACAATTGGTCAACTACTGGTTAACCCTTGTCAATCTTGGGCTCTTTGGGCCTAAGCCCAATAACTCGGGTCCCATCCCGGCTACGGCCCGTAATCGGCTTAATTACCGTTTTCTTTTATTTTGAAAATACATCTTCTTATTCTAGATTTTTACTTTCTTAATTAAAAATCACATTTCTTCCTTTTGCACCTTTTCAAGATTCTTCTCAAAAACCCGTAAAATTCTTTATAAAATCCCGACCCTTGAAATAATTCCCTATAAATTTCATTTAAGGTCGAAACCCGCCTTTGGAACGGTTTTCGCAGTTAAAATAACGGTTTAGAACACTTTACAAATTTTTTGAAAAAAAACACTTTGTAAAACTTTGGTGAAGGAATTTTCGGATTCCTTGCACACCTCTCATTAAACACGTCTATTTTAAAAATCCGTCGGGAATTTGAAAAACTTGTCTTCACGAAAGTTGTAGCTATCGAAAAATGCTAAAACTTTCGTGTTTTGCAAAAAATCAAATTCTGCCTAGATTGATACCAGTTTTGTTTTTAAAACCGGCTGACTCCGAAAAATCCGGTGGGACTGCGCCCAGGGGTCAGCCACGGGTTTCATCGAAAACGAAGGCCTTTGGAGCCTTATTTTGGTATTCCGTCCACGTTGTCCTCTAGAAAAACTTGTTCCGAGGAACTTTCGTGTTTTGAGTTTTTACCCATTCGGCCTCTAGAGGCCTTAAAATCTCACTTTTCCAAAACTGGTCAGGTTCAACCCGAATCTGGACAGTTTCGGTTTCGTTTTCGGTTTGCGTCCTATTTCGTGAATCTAACTCGACCGAACACTTCGGGAGCCTAAGATTCAAACACACAACGTTTTCTAGCATGAAATTCATACAAAAATTATCACAAACCAAGCAAGAATTTAAAGCCAAACCAACCCTAGAGCTAGAAATCAAGCATACACACCAACTAGAGCACAAAATCATAAATGGACTTAAGTCCTTACAACCATATTGAATCCTCAAATTGAACCCCAAAATAAGCTCAAAATAAAGAGGATTAGGGTTGAGAAATTTCCTAGAACCAAGGTTAGTTTGGTTGGAAAAGAATTTCTTCCTCCTCCTAGCTCACCAAAGCTCACGGCTAACCTAGGAAAAATGGAGATCCAAGAAAAAAAATTGTTGGCTCTTCTTGCATCTTCCAAAGCCGAACCTCAAGAGCAAAACCCCAAGAAAAAAATCAAGAATCACTCACCTCTTGTTCTCCTTCTCTTTGGTCGGCCACAACAAGGGAAGAACACAAAAAAAAATTTCTCAATCTCTCTTGCTCTCACTCCTTGAAGAACCGGACTCTAAGACCTCAAACTTCAAAATTTTTCTTTGATTTTCTCTCTTCTCTCTCCTCTCCCTTGGCTGCCGAAAATGTGAGGGGAAAGCAATGGTTTGGTTCATAAATTTTACTACAAAGAAAAGAGATAATGGAGGGGATTTGATTAGACAAGTGGTTGGCTTCTATCCCTTAAATCTTGGCTTGTGTCTCCCTCTTTTTTTTCAAGCAAAACCGTGTATGTGTGTGAGTGGAGGGCTGCCGAAGATATGGTGAGAGAAAGGGCTGAACTTTGCATTAAATGCATGGAAAGGTGATAGACAAGGTTAGGTGAAGACTTGCCTTAATATAAGGCCTTTCTTTTCCATCCATCTTTTCCATCTCTTTTTTTTCTTTGTTCCCATATCTGCTGCAGCCGGCTGGAAGGAGGGTGGAGGGCAGCTAATAGGTTGCTTTGGTTGGTGGAGAAAAGTTGACATGCAACTAGAGTGGTGGTTTAGTTTAGTTAGGTTCTAATTTGGCTAGTTACCTTCCAAAACTCATTTTTTTTCTTCCCCTTTTTGCTACACAGATAATTTTAATATTGTGATTTTTCAAAACACAATATTTTTATCTTATATTGAAGTACAAGATTTATCTGTGTGAATTTCGGATCAAAAAAATATTTTTCTCAAATTTTTCCGAACCCTTTTTGCCCTTAAACTCTAACTCGGTGTGCTTGATTTTCTAGGGACGTTTTACGGCTTATTTTTGCTATCTAGATCACAAAACTCATTCTCGGAACTCGTTCCGCACTGAACTCGAAAAAATCTCGAAAAGTCAAAGGGTTGACTTTCTGTCGGTCAAACTTTGACTTTTTCGGTCAAAGTTGACTTTCGTAAAATTTCGTACCGTTTCGACCGTTTCTTCTTGAAAGGTCCGTTTCCGAGTTTAGAAATAAATTTTGAGTATTCTCGACCCATTAAATCTCACAAATCTTTTCAAAAGCCCTAAATCGAGCTTTTTCACGAAAATTTTCATAAAGTGAAAATAATTCCTTAAAAGGGAAATGTACATGGAAAAATTCGAATATTACAATTACCATGACACTTAGGGGGAAAAGAAAAGGAAAAAAAAAAAAGGGACAAACAGATAAAACAGTACAAACAGACCATGTTGTAAATGGCTAAAGGCCAAAGCTACAAACAGGGCTAAGTAACGGTTTCCCTTGACAGTGGCAATCGCATGGTCAAAGCACCATAATATTTTCGAGGTGGTTTATGGATGCCATGAAGTTTAGGAAGCGAAGCTACTTATCATTCTAGTTACCAAAAGGAAACGAGGAGAGAATTTAAGTACAAAAAACCAAAGCAACAAAACGACGAGTATTGGGTCTATCTGGAATAAACAAAGAAAAAAATTTTTCAAAAGAAAATGAATATAGCTAAAACAAAAGATAGAGAAATAAACGGAAGAGATTAATCAGCAAATAAATAAAAGAGTTAATCTCTTTTATTTATTTCTCTATCTTTTATTTGCGCTATTTTTATTTCTCTAAAATATGTTGTCGTAGTTTTGGCGAAAGAGGGAAGACTTTGGGGAGCAACAGAGAAATAACAGAATTTAGGGTGATTGTAGTGAATTATAGCATAAATTTTAGAGATTAGCAAATTATAGCACATATGTAAATAAAATTGTAAAAAATCCTAAAAATACCCCTCCGTCAACAGTCCTCACCATCGTCATCGTTCTCGAAGATCATTGCTGTTACATTTTTTTTTTCAGTTTTAACTATTTACAATTTCTTATTATAATTTTGCAACTCAAATTTTAAAAGTTCATAATTTTGCATATGTAAATTTTTTTTTAATTACATAAAATTTTGAGATAAACGAAAAAAGCTTCGTATCAATATTTCTTTTGAACACATTTCAAGTTTTTACATTATTCAATTCCAGTCATTCAAATCCGTACATCAAACACATAACAATTCAACTCACATCTAACGAAAAAAACTCAATTCAAATTTATGCACTAAATGCATGCTAAATGCATGCATATATGAATAAATAGAAATATTAAAGTTAGGGATTTTGACCATGTTACAGCTCTCTTGAACGAGCAACAATTTTACAACGAACATTCAGATGTGCTTTATTTTATTTACTACTAGTAATGGTAAAACCCGTCTGTAAGAAGGTAAGAACGAGAAGCACAACACCAGCAATAGACGAAATCAGTGCCCAGGGGTTATAGAAGTACTCACGCTTAAGCTCTCTCCGGTAAGTTGGCCAACGGCGCTGAAAATGATTCCTCTTCCAGTAATAGTACTTGAAAACCTCATTTGTAAGTCCCAGATAATAGTTGTCTTTAAGAAAAGTTCCCTGGTAGAGTCGGTAGAAGATAGCCGTTGTCTCCTCGATGTTCAGCCAGGAATCGACCACGCCGTTGTTGCAAAGTATCTCCACGTCCTTGGTGGTCTTAATTAGGTCGGCCATTAGAGTAACGTAGCAGGTGATCACAGAGGCACAGTTGGGGAGACACTGCTCTAATCCGATGAGGTTTCGGAACAGGCATTCCGTGGTCATGTCCTGAAAGAACAGCAACGGGATTACGAGAACGCCGTCTTTGAACTCGATATCCAATATGGAGACTCCTTCTCTGCCCTTCTTGAATTTCATCCCCATCTCGTCGAGAGCGGTGACTGGAGGCAGTCTCTGCCACCCCCAATTCTTGTCTTTCGCCTTCTCCGAAGACGAAACCAGTGAGTTCCTCAGCAGACTCAGAATATGCTTGCTCTCAAATTCTTTGTTAGTGAGAAGGGGTAAAATTGAAGGCGGCGAGAAATGGAATATGTTGAAGAAATCGATGGCGAGTCGAGTCAATGACTTGTAGTACTTATTAGGGTTTATCACGTTTGTCATGTCGAACAGACGGTCAAGCACCAGCCAAGGGATTTGGTTCTCCAGCAGGATCAAATCATGGTACAGAAATTGGAGAACACAACTGGTGGAAAACACCGGGTCGTTGTCGTTGTCTCCTCGAAGATCCTCGTACGCGTTCTTGCGAAAGAGCTCGACAATGAAGCACCCGTCGAGTTCCAAAACCTTCACAAACTCCTCGACGCACATGTCTACCGGTTCGGCATAGCATGCTCGAGCCTCTTCCTCAATGCCCTGAATGGTGTTGGCGATGTCCCTTAGAGTGATGCCTGCAGAAGATAGTCGGGAGATGAGGCCGTGCAGATATCTCAGCTTGATTTTCTGTGGGGTACTTTTGTGGTATTGTTTGGCGTAGTGGTATGGCCCGATGGAAAACGCCTCAGGGACATGGCTTTTTCGTTGTGGCAATCGATAAGCTTTTCGGGATTCAAAAGATGCAGTGCCGGGAAGATGATGATGATGCTGATGAGTTCAGGTTCAGATCAGACATCATAGCTTCTAAGTCAGTTACAGATGGATCATGATCATGATAACCAACGTCAATCGCAACGTGATCTCTTAGAGCCTCAGACATTTTATGAATCTGACCGCTTTCCCTTCATTTTCTTCAACATGATCATCAGAATTTTCCATATGTATGTATGTATGCATGTATAAGGTATTTTGATAATGATCTACAAACAAATCGAGAAACAAAGCTTATCGAATATATGACAATTAAACAAATATTCTACTTAAATTACTACAGGTTTGGTTTCTTTGTTCCTTCTAGTAACTAAGTTTTTTTCCTTCAGCAAAATCCTTTAAGAAAATTCTATGCTAATCCAATATAACAAGTTTTATATTCCAAACAACATAGGATGCAAAACACATTATGATTTTCTAACTTTCCTTTAATTTCGTAAAGTATTTCTTTCTCCAGCTAGCTAGATTTCATATTTATGTTCTATTATAGTATGTGTGTAATTTAGATGCTATAAAACACCAAATTTGGCACCAAACTTTGCTTTTTGGATGAAATAATTTTCCCAACAAGAGTTAAATATTTTAAGATATGAAAAGCAAACTAATTCAAGAGGAAACGTTTTTTTTTCATGATCATTAGTTAATTGTTATTGTTTCTATTCCCATCATCAGGTCGGTGTTCATTTTTTGAAAGAAAATTAAAAATTATATGAAGTGCTAAACCCAATAAAAATAATAGATCGAAAATGTATGGCAACTAAGAAATCGAAATTTCGAGTAATATAAAGGCACTGCGATTCAAAATCATGCTGCTACTAGAACCGATTTCTGCGATACAGCTATCTGTAGAAATTCATTCTTAATGTCATCATATGCTAGCAAGAGAGCGTGCCTTTTGGTTCTACAAGAATGAGTCTTTTTTTTATTTTATTTTATTTTATATCAATCACTAGACCTTGATTAAATAACGAGAATTTATACCTCACTTCACAACAATGCAAAGAGATGTCTGTCATGTTTCGTTTGGATATCTCATTCAACTTGGTATTATATTTCAATAGAATAGATATATTTCAATGTGTTTAAATGTCCTTTTTAACCATTATATTTAAATGTGATCAGTGTTTGAATTGTTAAAATTGAATAATCACTTCAATAGATATTGGTGAGAAAGAGATAAGTACTTATGACGTGATTGGTAAAACTAAATAGAAAAAAAAAAAAAAAGGAATATATGAATAGTAAAATGGATAGATATACTATTCAAATGGAGGTGTCTACAAATACAATTGAGAAACCTAAATGAATATTATATTGTATTCAAGTTGAATAGGAGATCCAAATGAAGCATAGAGAGCAACCAAAGATGGTCTCTCATCATTAGGCTTCGGCAAGGGAGTCTCCGTCTTCTGAGGAAATGGAGATGCCGACTTGGGGAACAGGCCCTTGTTGTGACTTTGTATATATGTCTGCTTGTTCTCGAGGGCAAATGGTGCAGCTTATCTGGAGATTCCAAACAGGTAGAGCTGAGAGTCTGACATTGATCCAACCCTGAAAGGGGTTCAGAATCAACATAGTAGGGTACAAAAACCACAAAAGAGACTGCGGAATTACAAGTGAACACACAAGTGAAACTGTCATTTATTTGAGCTAACGATTGCCGTTTTAGTTAATTGATATGTTAAATGGTTGTATTGTTGCCTCTTTTAGTCGTTGTCTTTTCAAAAGCTCCTGTCATCTCCAACTTTCTGTCATTTTTTGTTAACGTCGTGGCTTTTCTTAAGACTAGTTTTTGGACACGTATTGATTTATAATTGAAATTTTAATAGCATAAATATGGATAACAATTTGCAGAAAGAATAATTATAAGAAAATTTTCACTCAGATTAAAAAGTAGTACACATTGATAATAGTGTGAATCAAAATACGTTGAAAACAAGTTGCAAAAAATAGCAACAATCTCATCATTTGTTAATTAGTAACTTGTTAAACTCAATTATGTACATCTCACAAAGATGTTTCAGCAGCACCTAATTTGCTTTATTATTAGAGTGACTTGATATGGAAATATAACTCTTTTTACTTTGCTTATAAATTGTTCCAGTAGCATTTAACTTGTTTGATTCTCTGTGGAGAGTCCAACGAATTTTGAAATGATGACATATTTTGTAGTCGTCGATTTTGTGGTCATTTTTTTTTTTTAAAGTAATGTTGAGTTAAGAATGACCTCATTTTCATTAGATAAACGAATGATTTCATTAACCTTCACATTTCTTTATCTTGAAAGAAGGAAAATAAAGTACAGCAAAATTAACAAAGATGACAAACGAAATATTTTATATTATCAGTATCTTGTCGTACATTGGAAAAATTTTTCAGTTGGTTGTCCAACGATTGGTACTTTGATCAAGCTCAAAAAATATTGGAATTCAACATTAGTACTAGCTCGTCTAGACTCAAGATGTAAAATGAATTCATAAAATAGTTGTGTAAACTCGATAAATGATTATAATTTGCAACTTTATTTTCAGAAAAAAAATCACAAATATGATCTCATTATTGTCAATAATCTCATAAAGCTGTATCTCAGCATGTCTTAAGTTTATATATATATATATATATATATCAATTTATACATATTGTTGTAAAGGTCGAATGTAATAAAATTGACTATGTGAATATCTTACTTGAAATTTATAACAATAGTATTCACTGAACTAAACTTGCATCATTTTCCGATTCTTTTGTAAAACTGAGAAGAGATAAAAATATAATTAAAGACAAATAAAGCTAATACAAACAACCAAATTAGTAGAGGTCAATTAATTATGTTATTATGCACCTTTTGCTCACTATCTATCAAATGTGAATGACGCTAATTTGTTGTGTATCAACTAAGTCTTCTTTTTCCAAAAAAAGCTTGCTTCTACAGTCTTTCAATACCCTCATACCAACCACTATCACAGTGTGGAACAAGAGACAAGAGCGGGTACTGAGGAGGATTACACTTAAAATAATATTGGACTTGGTAACGATTGGTCTTTTATCTCCCAATCTTCTCCTATATATATATATATATATATATTTATATATTATCCCTCTTTCATTATTTCTCCATTAGAAAGGTCAACCTAATTTTCGTCTGGCTTTATCCCCCAATCTTGCCATACCTTATCATGATGAACTCTAAACTACTCAATAGGGTCGTAAAAATAATCATTGGAAAAACATGCAAGGTGCAAAACACCAGCATTACAAAACATACTAAGTATAACCTTTGTCAGTTGTGACAACAATGTTGTCGTAGAAGTTTCAAATCAGTATTGAATATTGAAACAAAGTAGCTCATCATTGCCCAATCTTTTTTTTTTTTTCCCAATGAATTTCTTTGTTCCCGTTTAAAAAATATTGGAATTTCAATATCAAATCAACATAATAAAGAAACAGTCTCTAATACAGTCTGCCAAGAAAAGAAAAATAAAAAGAAATAACTGCAAAAGAACACATTCAAGTGATGTATAAACATATACAATCCATTATTCTTATAAACATGCCAAAAGTAAAAACTTTACACCAAACCTGCAAGAAAAATGGAACTAATCATAACAAAAACCTTCAAGCATTTTTTTAAAATATTTTTTGTTAAAAAAAAACCGTCAAAGGAAAGGAAAAAAAAAAAAAAAAAAGGAGGAGAACAAACATTGCTGCAATACACAAAAGAAAGAGCTCCAAACTGAGAAAAAGTTCGTCAAATCCAATAGAAAAACCCAACAAATATATTAAAATAACCAAAAAAATCAATCAAAAGGGAATATTCGAAAAGGAAAAATAAATACCAACACTGATGCACCTAAAGGCATACAAAAAAATCGGCAAAAAAAAAAAAAAAGAAAATCCACTCTGGAAAAAAAAAAAAAAAAAAAGAACACCAAACAATGAAACAAGAACATAACGAACGGAAATGAAATATTAATTGACCCTCAAAAACACCCAGAAGGAGCCCTAAATTTCCTGCACCTGAAAGTTGAAGAGTCAAAAACCACCTTGAACTCAGATGGCAAAGCGATCCGTGTAAAAACTCTCTCTCTCTCTCTAAACTTTCTCTCTTATCAATGCGAAATGAGAGCTATGTGTTTATCCGTGGCAGTGTACCGAATAATAGAAGCAATACTGTGGTAGCGTTTTGGGATACTTAGAGAAATTTTGCAAAAAATAATAATAAAAGACGCATTAAAGCGGTGCGTTTTGACGACAACAAATGAACAGGAGGTCTACCATCTACCCTTTTGTATATTAGGATTATGTACCCGGTTATACATTGTCATCTATTTGAGCTAATGGACCTTGATCCAATCATAAAATACAAATTCAGCTAGGAGTGTTCAATCAACCAATTAATCTGATAAATCCAATCCGATCCAATATATTTTTTACAAATAAACATTCGCTATTGGATGTCAATTCTTCAAAACCGATCTAAATTCAAACGGTTACACTTTTAACCTATAAAACATCCCATTAGTCCAATCTAACCTTTGTATATATATATTTTCTTTAAAAAAAAAAAAAAACTTCGTGTATATCTTATGTAAAAATATACATATATAAAAGTATTCACAGTTCATACAATTGATCGAAACTATAGTATTTTTTTTCACCTACAATAGATAGGCCGAACAGGATCCAAGGCCGGGTCGGGGAAGGAGACCTGCTGCCTTCGACCCCAGCCAAAATTCCTTCTAACTGGGTTATTATTATTATCATTGCATATCACAGCCAAACTTGGATTGGAAAACAAAAACTAGAGTTTCAGGAGGATAATAAATGCCAAAAATAAAATAGGGTTCAACGACAATTTTTAAGTTACTTCCATAAGACAAATATCATGTCTACAGCAAGGTCAGATTAGTAGTATTGAATAATGATTCTACCTAAATTAAGCAGTAAGACCTACTTAATAATAATAATAATAATAATAATAATAAATTTATGAACAGAAATAACAAATTAAACACATCTTTGAGCTTACAACAATCAATAAACAAGAAAAAAAGAGAGAAAATTCAGCCAAAAAGGGGTAAAACCGACAAGTTCACTGATTCAGAGCTTTTAATGCAAAAAGATAGCAGATAATATTTTTTATTTTTTAAATCAGATAAAATAGCAAAAATTTATAAAAACACAACGGCGAAGAATTCAAAACCCTAAATTTGGAGACATGGAATAAACCAAGAATTGAAACCTGCTCGAGCATCATCCAAAAGAAACGAGCGAAACATTGTACCAGGAATCGGGTTTTTCAGTAATCTTCGTAATCGAAGCCAAACAGATCCTTCTCCTCGCCGTTTTCGCTCACGCTTCCGCCGCCGCCGCCGCCGATGACGATGATGAGGCGGCGGATGAAGATGATTGTGACGACGGCGACGAGGGGCGGTGGCCGTGCTGGTTGTCATCCTTGTCTTGGTGGTCTTCATAGTCTTCGCTGAATATGCCGACGTCTTGTTCGGAGAGATTCATTATCGGAAGGGAGGTGTCTCCGGAGAGATTTTGTCGGCGAGCGGAGAAAAGCAGGGTGTTCAACTTCAGATTTGCTGCTTCGGATTTTGTCTGGGAAGGAAAAATAAAGGTTCTAGTGGGCCCAAGTTCAGTGCATTTCGGCCGGTCCAATATGCACTGCTCTCTCTCTCTCTCTTTTTTTTTTTTTTAACTGGTCTACAAAAGGAACATGAACGATAGATTTGCTGAGCGAATAAAATCTCCATTTCCTTTAGAACGAGGAGAGGCCATTCATGTCATGTCATGTGTCAGATTTGTATTATGTTAGAATTGTATTGATTTTTATCTTTCCCAACCTATACATGATTTGTGATACGAAAATTTCTTCAAACCGCAACATGAATATGACACGAATTGAAATTAACACGTAATTCAAAATTGATCCGCGACACGAATTTGATCCAAATTGAATCTGCAACTTGAATTTGACACAAAAACCGATTCAATTTAAGCAAAATTATATCTCAAATTTATAAAAAACCTAGAAAAATAATAATTTACCTTCAACAATAACATACCATTGACAAAACAACAAGTTTTCAAGTTTGTTTTTAAATCCACAATTATAAATTTAAAGTTCCAACTCAAGTACAAAAAGCTTATCAAACACTATTTTCGGGTTGGACACATGTCGTGTTCGGATTGGACCCGAAATTGACACGAAATTAACTCGTATGAAATATACAGGTCATGTTCGGGTTAGAATGGGTCCAATCCAAAATTGACCCCCGTTTTTTCCCGTGTCCAATTCAAGTCATCCGAATTTGATCCTATCCTTATTTTCCCTAATTTGAACCCACAAAATTCGTGTCATTTTCGAATCGTATCGTCGTATTGTGACTTATATTGTCGGCCCTATTTAGAATCAACTAGAAAGTGACTTAAAAGAGTCAGGATCCAGGAACATCTACCAAAAGGAAAAATCAAAATCATAATAAAACAGAAAAGGAAAAAAAAAAAAATTGGCGAAGAACTACCAAAAAGTCTTTTGTTCTGGGCAGCATAAAGCCAAATTAAGGTTAATACATGGGGCAATGAAAAACAACAACCTTATTGAACAAAAAAAAAGGGAGGGGGGGCAACGAAAAGATTATCTGAAAAAGAAAAGGAAAAACAAAAAAGAAAACCAAAACTCCAGCAAGAAAATTTATTTATGATTAATTTTCACGGACGAAAGAGGAGTACATCATACAACCGATTTCCCCTGAATAATTCTCCCTTAAAAACAATAAAAAACTAAAAAACACGTTTATTTTATTTTATAGTATTACATCATATATAATATCTCCCTACTCCCTTCACCAAATTTTTTAATGTATAATATCTTCCTTAAAAAATAAAAAACTAAAATATTTTTTTCTTTTTAGGATTGCAACATATAAGCCGATTCCCAACTCTATAATATCTCTTACTTTTCTTTTTTCTTTTTTTTTTTTTTTTTTTTTCATATAACCGATTTCCACTCTTTAGTATCTCCCTTAAAAAAATAGCACACTTTTTTTTTTTTTGGGTATTACTCAGATAACCGATTTCCACTCTATAATATCTCCGTTAAAAAAAAAAAAAGGTTGTATAAATAATCCATAACAATATTATTGCCGAGATTTTCTTTAAAAAAAAAAAATTTATTGCAGAGATAGTAAGTAGATAAAAATTAACACGAGTACTTGCATTGACAGATCAAGCTTCCACAGGGTCTTCAGGAGGAATTTGCACAACGACTTCGGGCACAGGGACTTCTGGGTCCAAGTCTATTTCTGCGTCGTCGTCGCTGTCGTGGTGGTGGTGGTGGGTAAGAGTGGAGCTTATATGGAGTTTCAAAAGAGGCAAGGCCGAGCGCCTGAGATTGAGCCAACTCAGAAAGCGGCTCAGTATCAGTACAGCCGGATATGCATAAAAGAAAAGAGGCGGAGGAAAGATGAGAGAACCCAGAAGTAGAACAAAGAGTTGAGGCGAGAAGTGGCCAAACTGGAGGCAAATGTGGGGCGTGGTATTGGGCGTAGGACAAGTGTGGGACATATTCACGGATGTGAGAGAGAAGAGGAAAAGCAGTAAAACTTGGAAGCAGGTGGTCCAGTTAGGGGCAATGTTGAGAGAATCCCAATTGCAATTTGCCGAAGACATTAACATACATGATGTTGCACTTGTAGTACCTTCTGATTGGGAATTGAGGGCGTTTATAATGATGGGGATTAAGTATATTGCGTCAAAGCGGCCCATGCTTCTCATCAAGTTTGGGAACCGAAACATGGTTCCACCTACTAGTTTACAGATTTTTTTTTTTTTTTTTTTAAATGAATTGTATGCTCGAGCCCGACTTGAGAGGGTCACGAAGCAAGAGGATGAAAAGACAGAGATTTGTGGTCGATAAAGGTTGAGAATCCCCATATTTATAACCAATCCGACAAGGTTCCGACCCCAGTGTTAAGGGGCGGAATATCATTAGCTTTTTTTTTTTTTTTTTTTTTAATTTTTAATTTTTAATTTTTAATTTTTTTAATTTTGTGGCTCGGAGACTAGCTTTCATTTTTTAATAATAGTAGTAGAAGATCTGTGCTCTCCTCTATTCCGCTAGGTGGGCGCCAAATGTGAAAATGCGTTACACTGGACGCGTTGGAGAAAGTATTTTTCTAAAACAATAAAATATTTTGAGTTCAGCAAAAAAGAAAGAAAGGGAAATTGGACTATCTAGTATTTTTTAATGGTCAGGGAAACTGCACTATCTAGTATATTTTATCGGGAGTTTGGGAAGCTGAGTTTGTTAGAAAAAAATTTACTGCTTTGGTTCAACATTTTCATTCCTTCGAATTTAGTTGGATTCGTAGGACAGGTAATGTTGTTGCCCATAAGCTTTGTAAATGGTATTTGGTCGCTTCCCTGGGGAGGCTTTCTCCATCCCTCCTTCCTTGTACTGCTGTTTCTGTTAAAGCTCCTTCGAGTTTTTTTTTTTTTTTGGGTGGCCCTGTTCTTGGTGGCCTGGTAATGAAATCTTATTTAAAAAGAAAAAAAAAGAAAAAAAAAAGAGAGAGAATAAATTCATATAATTGAAGAAAAATCTATCAAAAGTTTAAATAGTGACCTTTTTAAATATGATTGAGATGATTTTTTTTTTTATGCGTTCGGAGCGAAAAAGAAGAAAAAAAATTCTCATCTATATACACCATTAAAATCTACCTTGGACATTGAGGTTTTGTAAGGTTTAGTATACTTGGTGAGAAATTTACAACTTACTACATCAACTATCAATTTTAACATGAGAAATAACACTACATTGGAGAGTGCTTTTCCTAACCAAGTATCAAATTTTCGGATTGGCACCAAATTAGAGATGCTATGAGGAATTAGACTTTAGGATTTGGAATTAGAATTAAAGTTGTTTTAAGACTTGCCTCTGATAAATAGGATACTTATACATGTTTATTTTATTTTCAAAGAATGTTATACTAATAAATAATAATATTGGATTTTCTTCCTCTTGAATTCTAGTTGTTCTCATGAATTTTTGATTTCTATCTTTAGATATATTTCTCTTCTTTATTATGTCTCTCCTATTTCTTCTTGATTTTGTCTCTTTTATCTTTGTTCCATGGGCGAAGCCACAAACATGTGAGCCCTGATCGGCATATTGTCTTAGTTGAAAATTTTGGATTTGAAATGAATCGGTGTTTGGGATAAAGAAAAATAAGTGTAGCATAGATTTCAAAACAAAAAAGAAAAGAAAAGAAAAGAAAAGAAAAAGTGGAGTTGGATTTGAAATGAATTAAAAATTAAAAAAAAAATTAAAATGATGTGTCAAACACATACTGATTGAAGGCACATGCCCCCACTCATATTTTTGAAAATTTTGATTTTATTCATAATTTTATTCAAACACATACTGATTAATGTTATGCCCTCACTTGTCTTGGTTGTGTTCTCATTTTATAAGAAAAATTATGATAATGTCTCACTTGAAGTTTAAAGAGTTAGGATGATTTTTTAAAAATTAGTTAAAATTTTTATTGATTTTTTAGAAAAATACAAAAACTGAAATGAAATTTTTAAATTCAAACTTAAAGCCGAACAAATGTTTGAAATATATAATTAGATCTTTATATTTAATAATAGTATTATTTTTTTATTTGATGTATTAAACACCAAGTGAAAAATTATAATAGCACAGGTCATAACCTTTCGAGTTGACGTAGAGCTAAAAGTTTTGTTTTCCTAAGCTGCAGCCCAACAGTCCAAAGTAGTTTATTTTTTTTTGTTTTGGCAAAAAGGGTTTTCTGCGATCAGCATTACACTGCAATCGATGTGTTCTTATGATTATATTAGCAGAAGTTGGATTATTCACTTCCAAAGTTTCCACCTACAAAGAACTTTTTGTCTCCCTAGTTGGTGGGCTTCATCTTCACGAGCAAAGATTAATTTGTAAAATCACCTTTAGAATTTTTTGTTGGACTGTTCGGATAGAGATGAAAGCACTATCATTCAAGAACAAAAAAATATTTATTTTTATTTTTTTGAAGGGAAAAGGTACTTATTTTTTTTAACAAAGAAAATCAAAAAAGTATTAATCAAATTTTTTTTAATAAATGGGAAAGTATTTATCTTTAAAATGGTAATACACGCAGATTTCCAACACGCGAGGACTTTCTTGGATAAGGCCACGCGTATGATGGAGCCGTTGCGAATTTGAAGTATGCGATGCGGAGTAGCAACTCTCCCATGGTTATTTCGCATAAAACCTGGTACCAGTGGCCCCGTTTACAGATTCCCATTTACATTTTGTCTCCTTATATATCTTAAGGTTTTCTAGAGCATACACTTTAATTAAAGTTTCTTAAATATTTTGATTAAAAATAAATAAATGTTTAAAGTTATACGTTTAGTTAAAAATAAAATATTTTAAGTTAAAAAATCTCAAGACTTTAAATATATTTTAAAATAATAAATTGTTATTTTTAATTGGTAAACATTTAAATAACTGTTAAATGAATTAAATTAAAAAGATTATGGCTTTATTTAGCAATTAAGTTTAGCTCCAACTAAACTGTACTTTTCATCCTATTTTTTTTTTTTTTTTTATCTTTTTCTAAAATATTAACAAAACTATAATTAGTTTTTGAAAAGCTAACCAACTCCAACTTAAAAATTTCATCTCCAACGGGCGAACCAAACACAAGTTGTATTTTCATTTGGTTCGTCAATTGAAGATAAAATTTATAAGTTGAAGTTGGTTGGTTTTTCAAAAACTAGTTATAATTTTTATTAATTTTTCATAAAAAGAAAAAACTCGACATGAAAATTTTGAGTTGAAACTTAAGTTCCAAATGCACCCTACGTTTATTAAAGAAGACAACTCCTCAGTGTCAGATTTTGAATTTGTTCCATATTGCCAAGTTCTTAGGTTGTTATGGGGTTCATATATATATTGGACACGTTTTCCCCTTGAGTTTGAGTTTGCTTTTTAGAGGTTGAGTTTTATCTAAAGCTTATTTAACATTGTATCAAAGTCAAGTTGTGCAGGTGATGGTAGGTTTGGACTCGATCCATTTACGTGAATGAGGGTGTTAGATTGTGAACTTATATCATATTACGAAGTTATTGAATTGTTATAATGCTTATATGTGAATTAAATGTCCTAGTTTTTAAAAATGAATTTTATTACAATATTACATTTTTTTTAAGGAATACAATATAACATTCTACCAAAGAAAAAAAAAAAACATTACAAAAAAATGTTGCAATATAAAAATAAAATGTTATTAGCACAGCAAATTCAAATTTTAAAAAGAAATAAAAATGTAGAGTACTTCATAAATGTTACATGTATGAAAATGACATAGCAAATTCAATTTTTTTCTATGTTATAAACATAGAAAAAATTACTCGATCCCATTCCATGTGTGAAAATGGTACATGTCCACGTATGACAACGAAATAAAAAGAAACAAAAAACAATTATCGAGCAAACCTTCTAAATTCTAATATGTCAAGTTGATAATGGGACAACCTGTAGTAAAATTCTTTAATTTTTATGGTTTCTATTAATGAGTTGGGTAAACAGTATAATTTCTAAAACACTTCTGTCCTTATGAGTAATTTTATTAATGGATAACTAAGCAATAAAAAAATTTATTCGGAGTAAACTAAGATTTATATATATACATATGTATATGTAAAAAAAAATGTAAATATTACATTCGGTGTTGTTATGTTTAAACACTAGTCCCCACTCCCAAGAATGCAAATACATGTTTTTCTTTCCTTCCGTTTCCAAACAACAAAAAACCACGGCGTTGTTTACATTTAATATCTACTATCATTCATAATATATATTTGTCATTAGAGCAAATTGTATTTTTAAGTTTCTCCTTTTTTGTTTTGTTTTTGTTTTTGTTTTTGTTTTTTTTTTCCAGAAAGCATTCAAAATTGTAGGTTTGTGGTTTTTACAACGTTAAATTGTAATTGTGTTCTTGATGCATTAATATATAAGTTTCTTTTCTTCTTCTTCTTTTTTTTTTTTTTTTTTGGTCCTTTTTCCATAGAGCTAGCAACCTGTTTTGTAAGAATTATTTAGAAGACAATATTATTATTATTATTTTTAAATTTTCATGGAATTGGGAAATATAGTTTAATTCTATATGTTCGAAAAAACAAATGTTAATTTGGATAACATTACAAGCCAAACAAACTAGAAAATATATGTAAGGAAACAATATTAAGAAATGAAAAGAAACATAATTTGTATTTATATAATAGAAACTTTATTTTAACTTAATATGAGGCTGTATTAAAAAATTAATTTTTTAATTAGATGGTATAAACTAAGAATCTTTTTCTAAGAATTATACGATTCAATGATTCGTTGAGGGTTTTTATTTTTATTTTTTTAATTTTTTATATAGAAAACCAACTCAACTCCTCATCTCGCTAGAACGTAGACGTTAGGTTTTATTTGATGTCTTAAAACTAAAAAAGTTAATTGATCTCTAATTTAGATACCTTAATGTTAGAGAAGTTCATAAATAGAGAGAACAATTACTCAAGTTTTAATCAAAAGTTTTGTTGTAATTTGTATCATAATTCTCTAACAAATCGAGAGAACAATTATTCAAGTTTTAATTGAGAATCTTGTCTTGTTGTAATTTGTATCATAATGATATCAGCAAAGCAAAACAAAAAAGAATAGTAAAGCAAAAGTTACCAAGAGATTAGAGAGAAATAAAGTGCTAAAGCAAGGAAAAGAAAAAGGGGAGGAAGAGAGACAATTTGTGAATATTGTGATCTATGAATCAAGTAAAAAGAATAACGACAAAGGGAAATCCGTGGAGAATGCTTTAGCTCCCTCAGTCGTCCGTACCATGAGCAGGATGCAACACAGATGACTTTTGTTCTGTGGCTTCCACTGAATAATGAGATTATTACGAATCGGATTCCTTTGAAGCCGCAACATTAATTTAGATAAAAAGCACAAACAGAGTACAACTCAGAATTCATTGTTGACTATCGCATTTACATACGATACAATTGGTTGTCCCCTTTTATATATTCAATTATTTTATTTTATCTTTGAATGTAGGTAATGCTAATAAGGCTACGCGATGAACTTGTTGGTCAAGAAAATAAATAAGGTGTCCGTTCAGGGATGGAGGGAATTAATGAAGACCAAGCAACTTTACTATTACATAGCTTATAATTTTGAATAAGATTTCTTACGTAATGATCCACCCTAAAAATGAAAATTAGATCATAATAGCCCTTAATTATCTATTACATAGTTATTAGCTCCCTAGTTAATAAAATTTTTTGGCTTGTCATTGGGTATGCTTAGCACATGAATTCGTATTACGAATCTAAACAAAATGGCAGTTTGGAAGAGAGAAAAATGAATGTGAAATCAGAAAAAAAAAAATATATAATCTACTTCTATATCTCTTTAAAAAAAAAAAAATTTGCACATTACATTACATGGCAAATAAACCAGAAAAAAAAAAAAAAGAGGAAACAATGTTAGAAACTGAAAATCAAAAAATATTTATATAATTGAAACTTTATTTTCAACTAAAATGAGGGTGCATTAAAAAAAAAATTTTTTTTTTGGAAACAAAAAACATTCTATCGGCCTAATCACTTGTACTTCCCAGATTTAAATCCATATAGGATATCGAGGCCAAACAATGAAAAAAAGTCGTGTGGACCTCCCTGTGCACCATCTCCAAAGATTAATAAAAAAATTCATCCGTCCAGCCAAAGTTGGAATCTAGATCTATCAACTTTTTTATGGGCTAAAGTAAGGCAAACTAAAAATTCACAACTTATTATGAAAGTAAATTTTGTGTGGAATGAAATTATATAGCTTTTATCTATAATCTATAACATATATATAAAGCGCAAGTTAGTTTATTGTGCGCTCTCTCACATTTAGGGGAGTTTGGTATTTAAACTCATTTTAAACTAAACTGTACTTTTTTATATCAGTTTTTGTCTTTTTCTGAAAATTTTTTTTGTTTTTTCTGAAAAGTCAACAAAAATTACTATTTAAACATAAAAATTTTAAACTAAACTCATTTACCAAACACCCCCTTAACTATTCCATTTTTTTTGTCTCCCTATTTTGTCGTCTTCTGTGTTTCTTTTCGGCTCTTCTCCTATAGCTTATATCTCTCTCTTTCTTCTTCTTTTTTATTTTTTATTTTGTATTTTTATTTTTTCTCTAAAGTCTTTTCTTCTAAATGACTTGCATAATGTACACTTTATTCAAAAATGCCCATGCATGCTAAGCACGCGTCTTACACCAGTTATATATATATATATATATATATATATATATATATCTTTTTTGTTGTGACAAACTTTGTGGTTGTGACCAGTTATACAACTCTCATCGGTTTCACTACCATTTGGATAGCCTTCCACAATTATTGATTCTGGAGAAAGTAAGTGAAATAATGTTTAAAAAAGAAAAAGAAAAAGAAAATAGAGGATTTGAGACTTAAGAAATTTATTTTTTTAAAGGTTTTATTTGCCTTTATTAGCTAATTAATACAAAATATCATCTATCCAGCCAAAGTTGTATTACAAATCCAAAATCTGTCAACTTTTTATGGACTAAATTAAGGAAAGCTAAAATCCTGACTTATAAGAAAAGTAAATTTTGGGTGGAATGAAATTATATAGCTTTTATATATTAATATTTATATACATATATATAGTTCAATCCATCTATTAAAATTTGGATTATCAGTTATAATTTTTTTTATTCTGAATAATAGAAGTCTTAATTATTTTTTTATCATGCAGTAATCACAATCAAATTAATATCGTAAAGCAATATTTATTTACTTTTTAGTTTAAATAATTATTAGAATATTGTTAGTATTCATGGTCAAAATTACGAACAAAAATGTTTATTCAGATCAAATCCTGTTAGTTCAACATTAGTATCCAACAGTAATAGTCTAAAAAAACTCCAAGTAAATAAAGCCATCAAAAAATACCAATTGTATCAAACTTAAATAAGAACATTCTATTTTTTAAGGTTTGAGTGTGTATGAAATCTTCTTTGTTATACTACAAGTCTGTGCCTTACCTTTTTAACTGATTTTCACAGATATTTTTCAGATTTAATATTTTCTTTCTTCATTACTATAAGATTTTTTTTTCTCTTCTTGACAATAAGTACGAAAATTATTCGTTTGAATAATTTTGTGTTTCCCTTCTCTGTTTTTTAAGTACAGTTGTTTTGTTATTAATATTTTAAAATAGGAAAATAAAGATTGTGGAGCAAGGAAAACAATAGATGTGGAAGAGGGGGAGAAAGTTAAAGAGCCTAAGGTTGGCATGGTTTTTGATTCTCTTGATCTGTTGGCTGAATTCTAATCTGTTGGCTGAATAAGAGGTCCTCACGAACAGGTTGATCAAATAATTCAAAAAAGCAAAGGAGAAGAGAAAACACAAGAAGTGTAATGACAACGGAATAGTAACCAAGGTAATTGAAAGAAAAATGCCATTTTTTTTTTCTTATTTGCATTTTTTGCTGATTTGAAATTTGTTTTTGTTCTTGACGGTTTCTGAAATGGTAAAAAAAGCTGGCGATGTTTATGGGACAAAAGAAAGCATCATGCTTCAGGGCAACATACAAGTATGCAGTTGCAGTACCAGTTTGCAGAATGAAGCACTGAACAAATGACCCCCAAAAAAAAAAAAAGAAAGAAAGAAAGGCCTCTACATGATGATGCTGCAGCCGCAAACGACTTGATAGTTCTTCCTTGGTGGGTTCCAACAATTGAAACATATGGAAACTATCTAATAGTTTTTTGTCGTGTTTGTAACATTTGACAATTAATCAGTTTCGTCTTTTGGTCTGAAACATTCGACAATTATGTCAGTTTCTAGTCCTTTAGCATTTATATCACATTTGATAATCCTTCTTTCCTTGATGATGTGAACTTATTTGAGAATTTCCCATTAGCATATGCCATCACCAGATTTTTTATACTGAAACAAACAATAGAATAGAAGAACCAAAATGCAATCAATATATAAATTTTTATATATTTTGATGAAGCGGGTTTATACATACAAGTATGCAATCAGGTTCCTTGAAAAAAAAAATATATATATATATATATATATATCTCCAACCAGATATTCTAGATGAACTTTTGTATTCCAATCTTACGATTGAGTTTACCATCCACCCTTTCAACCCAAAAAAATAATGGCGAACTACGAACCCAGCAAAAGCTCAAAAACCTAAAATCGACATCGGTTATTCTTAAAAAAAACAAAAGAAATAAAATAAAATAAAATCGAGAGTCTGACTGAGGGGAATAAAAAAAAAAAAAAAAAAAGAAACACCAACAACACAGAATGTTTGACAAATTTATTCTCACTATAACCAAAGAGGAAATAAATATACATCACATATGTCATGACTAGCTTTTACGCTTATAATAGCTCTTAATGAAACAGGATAATAGGGGAATCCATTATATATCAATAACATTAAAGCTATGTGAAACAATCACTTTCCATATTCACTAAACTTTAAACTTTATACAACTTTAATTTGTGATCTTTTTTTAGTAGTTAAAATAATCCTAAACAATTAAAACGTGATTATAATAGTTCTTTTGTTAACTTTTGTACATGATCCATTTTTAATCATTATTTTTTGATCAAATTATTAACGGAATCCGTCTAAAATTTAACAAAAATAAATATTATGGTAATATTTTAAAAGTTTATGAGTATTTTAGTTATTAAAAATAGATCAGAGATCAAAATTATACAAGATTAAAAGTTTATGAGCTAAATGGACAATTTATTCTTAAAAAAAGAAGAAGACGAAGAAAAAGAAAAAGAGAAAAGTTGCTGTTGGGAAGGAACTTATCCATGTAAGTGAAAGTTCTCCACCAACTGGAGATATGAAAATCCAACGACAGAAACAAAGTTGCTACAAAACAAATGTTAACCACCATACTGGCTTCCGGTGACTTTGGCAGTGGTCAAAGTCTCCATATTTTCGTCATTGTCTTCAGGGGAAATGTGATCAACTGCGTCTTCTTCCACTGGGTGCACAGGAGCTGCTTGGGCCTCTATATCTATGTCATCTTCTTGGTGGTCATAGGTGAGAGTAGAACTGATACGGAGATTCCAACTAGGTAAAGCCAAGAGCCTCACGTTGACCCGGCCAAGAAGGTGGTTCAGAATCAGAATAGAAGGATACAAGAACCAAAACAGAGTTTGGGAAAAGAAAGGTGAGGCGAGTAGTAAACAGCAATGTGAGGAGAGAAGTTTTGTGGTTGGAAGCGAATGAGGGCTGAATTGGGCGGAAGACGAATGAGGGAGATGGTCATGGAAGTGAAAGAGATGAGGAGAAGCAGGGAAACGTGGAAGGAGATTTTTGTCCATAGAAGAGCTTCTGATTGGAAATTGAGCAAGTTTATGAAGATGGGAATGGTGTAACGGAGATCGAAGTTGCTCATTTTCTCTCAAATTTTGCAAGTTTCAGTGCAGATTTGGACCGTTGGGAGGTGAAATGCGAGTATGTGGGAAGGGGAAGACCACCCTTTTTATAGTGGGAAAGACAAGGAAAAAAAAAAAAAACGAAGAAGAAGCTTCTCCCCTTTTCTTTTATTTCTTCTTTTTTTTTCCTTCATTTTTTCCCCCCAGAAAATGTGGCTGACTCTAGTTTATCACACTTTGACAGCTCACCCAACATCGCATTTCGCGTTTTTTAGGACCTTTATCCCCCCAACACCAAGGAACCCCAACATTGTATTAGGCGATTTTTAGGACCTTTACCCTGCCTCAGCCCCACACCCCTTAGAACCATACTTGAGAGTTTCCGACCTCATACGACTCAACTGTCAAGTTCTTTTGGCGTCCCTTTTTTAATCTACCATATCTAATTGAATGAGATTTATCGTGAATTCGTGGATCTATCCCATTTTTTTTCTCTTGAGTTAACCAAAAGAAAAGGAGGTTATGGCTATAAGTTTCAAACTTGAGTTTTACTTACTAATTTAATCAGTTTTCTTTTTTCTCCCACCTTCATAAAGTGCATAGGCATCTTGGAATGTGCCGTTATCGGCGTAAAGAAGGAAGAAGTCTTGGCTAAGCCAGAAGTTCCTTTGCTAGCCTTAGCTGAAGAAGACTGTTCGTATAGTAGTAGGTTTGAGAACCAGTTCAAACCATCTCATAGGTCGTCCTTAATACAAAAGGTCATGTCATATACAAAAATCTGAGTACTTTACCTCTGAAATGTTGGAACCCCAACATTGTATTAGGTGATTCTTAGGACCTTTACCCCACCCCCCCCCCCCCAAAACCAAACAACGGTGACGTCACTCATACAAAAATCTGAGTATTTTACCTCCGAAAGATGATATCACGTCTATCAAAATTTGAGTATTTTGTCCCTGCCCGACTTCCTCCTGGTTGCGTCATCTTTTTGGCACATTTAGCTTTTCTTTAGCTTTTAGGTCTGAATATAAAGTTTTTACATCAGTTTTTATCCTTTTTTTTAAATCAACAAAAATAATAAATAAAATTTTTGAAAAGGCAATAAACTTTAATCTAAAAATGATACTCCAAACCTATACATCAACTTAAGCTTAAAATTTTTTTTCTCACCCAATTATTCTTTCCAGGCAACTCACAGCCCCTCAAGAGAAAAAAAAAATATTAATAACAAGGGGGCATCGTAGTAGAGTCCTTCTGAGAAGCACTACCGTACAGCTCATTTTTTCAGCCGTGCGATCGAAATCAATGGTCCTGATGACGAAGAGACATTAGGTGCAGCGTAGATCTAGCTATATGTGATAACTAATTAAAAAAGAAATTAAAAAAAAAAAGCTAACCTTTTTTATGGGCACAAAGTCGTTGGAGGGGGGGTTCTTATCACTGGTTTCTAGGTTGGGGGCTTGCGCAGATCTACCATGGGGTGGGGGGGCTCGTCACCAGGTTGGGGGGGAAGGGTGGTTGTCGCTGGCATCGGGAGAGGGGCGCACGGATCTGGTGCGGGGTGGTTGGGGGAAGGGAGGGGCACCTGGGTCGCATGTTGGGGAAGGGGGGTGTGGCTTGTCATCCAGGGGAAGGAGGCCTGGGTCTCGGGGGGGGGGGGGCACGTCATCCGGCGAGAGGGAGGGCCGAGGGGGGGCTCAAAGGTGGAACGAGGTCGCCGGTGTTTTTTTTTTTTTTTTTAAAGTTTCTTTCAATATTTTTTAATCTTTTAGCATATAATTCCATAAATTAGGGTATATCATAATTTTTATACACAAGTAATATCTAAGCCATTGAAATTAATCAAACGGTCTATACAATAAGCTTTATCGGTATGGTATATAAAAAGAGTCCTACCACAGTCTTTCCCTAATAACAATAATAAAATGAAATAATCAAGTCATCTCCCCTGCAACCTCCCACCGGAAAGTCGATTAATTTACTTCCAAAGAGAAGTCATGGGGAATAGCCTTTGGGTCGCAATGTGCATAATTCTGTCGATCCTCACCGTGCATTAAGTTTTGATTATTGTCGATCCTCTAAGCTCTATATGCGATAACTGAATTCATTTCGGTCTTGGATAATATATTACATTGTTATTGTATTCTCCCTCTCAGTAAGTTGAATTTTATTACTTTGTCCTTAAAAAAAAAAAAAAAACATAAATATAACAGACATAAAACTATGTTATATTTTATAGTGTAATCAGACATAAAATTTTGTTAGGTTATGTTTGCAACAATTTATATTTTTAATTTTTGGATCAAACAAAAAGTGCTCTTTAAGGAATGCATCCAAAAGGTGGGAGCGACTAAGAACCTGAAAGACCAAAGCTCAAAAGCTTAAGAGCTCGTGTAGGTCATGTGTCAAATCCCCTAATTTAAATAATAAATTCGATGAGAAAAAATATAGTAAAAAATAATTGAATTGTGAGTTTAAAATGATGATAAAGATGGAGGTTAAATTTAAAGTCGTTATTAAAATTCGAATGTTGTTCATCCAAGCTGACCAAAAAAAAAACGCCGACAAAATATGATCAACAAATTTATTCTCACAAGCCAAAAGTGAATTACATGACATCTGACTTTTTGAGCTTTATAATAATTCGTAACACGACATAACAATCCTATAGGTCAAACCACGATCATATCCACTACCTTAAAACTATTTGAAACTTACACAACCACTTTCCTCAAAAAGAGAATAAAAATATATACAAAAAAAAAAAAAAACAATAACTTAGTATAACATAGGTACAAAGCAATTGTGAAGGTCCAAGCTAAAAACAAATCATTCTTATTTAAAAAAAATTAAGGAAAAAAAAAAAAGAAAGTGCAATAATAGCATGATTGCATGAACAGTCTAGTAGTTATACTCATCTGACTCTACTAAAAGGTATAAAGTTTAGAAGAAAAAATACCCAGTATGTGTGCAGAAGCATCTTTAACGGTGATAGATCCGATTCATGATGTACATCGTTTTAGGATTCATCAATGATAGACTCACGATACTCCATAGTCAAGAGCACGATTTTCATATTCCAAAGCACAATCCGCTGTGAATATGATCATAACGTCCTTTACTGCTCAAGGTATGTGTGGTTATTGCAAAGGTGTAAACCTGAACAGCCACTAAAATCCACGGCTCAAAAACCCTATGGAAGACTATTGGAGAGAGAGAAAGAGAGAGGAGATAGTCTTACAGTGATTTCACATTTTGTGAAAGTCAACATCAGATTCGTTTAACCTATCTAGATAAATACATGCACTTCTATGATGAGGAGGAGATGTATCTAGACAGGTGTAACATATGAAAAATATTAAGCACATTAATTGACCGAGAGTAAATATCTTGATTCACTCAATCAGCCATAATATGCCAAATTGATATTTTTCCTATTTGATTATATATCAAATAAAATCACATGTTGATTATTGGGTCATGCACCACTGTAGGGGACCCAAAAAATCGAACAGAATTTGAATCCCGCTCCCTATTTTTTTTTCCTTAAAAAGAAACTAAAAATAGATATAACTAATGGTATCCCTTGACACTGGCAGATCAAAGCACCATGATCTCGTCATTAGATTCCGCACCGTAGTCGCCATCTTCAGGGGAAATGTTATCTTTACTGACTTGAGGCAGGGGAACTTGAGCCTCTATATCTATGTCTGCTGCTGTTTGATGGTGATAGTAACGAGTAAGAGTGGAATTTACGTGGAGGTTCCACACAGGTAAAGCCGTGAGCTTGTGGTTGATCCAACACGAAAAGCGCCTAAGCAAGAAGATTATTGAAGAAAAGCACAAGGCAGCGGTTAAGATAGCAGGATAAGCGCCCAGAAAAGGGCCCGGAGAAGGAGGAGAGAGGCGACAAGTGAAACAGTGAGGTGAGCCGGCGAGAAGTTTCCGAACCGGAAGCGAATGAGGGTGGTGTTGTTTGGAAAATGAGGATCAACGCCGATGGGAGAACGAGGACGTTCATGGAAGTGGAAGAAAAGAGGAGAAGCATTAAAAATGGTAAGACAGAGCCTGGTTCATGTTGTTTGGTGGGGATTATGAGTCGTGAAATGAGCTTTGGATTCAGCTTTGAGGAAGTTTATTTGAATAGGGATGGCGTACCTCAGATGGAAGTGGCTCATGGTTCTCATGAAGTTGCGGAAGCTACTGGTACTTCTCATCTTAAATGCCAAGAGCAGAAAGAGGAGAGAATAAAATGGAGGTCTCTTGTCTACAAGGGCCTGAGAAGGAAAGAAACATAACGTATTTATAACGCGGAGAAGAGACAATCGAAGAGGTAGATAGAGATTTTCCCATATGTTGGATATTTTGTCCATGGCGGAGAGCGAAATGTTTGCAAGAGGCCGTTAAAGCCAAATTTAAAAGATGTTTTGAGCAGTCAAATCCATATCAAAATCTAAAAATTTTACATGAATATATATTTTTTTGTTTTATTATAATTTTGATCAAATTTAACATTCAAAAACGTAAATCATCGATGACAACATCCTATTGTAAAAAATTCCTTGAATTTTTGCATTTTTGCAAATGTTGCTGCTGGAACTTTGACAATTATTGGAGTGTAGATGGGTGATTTTGAGACTTTAAAAAAAAAAAAAAAGAATTATCTGCTCCCAAATCTAAACCTAACGTAAGATCATTATTTTCTTAATGCAAAAATGTCCTTCTTTTTTTTTTTTTTTTTCAATAAAGAAGATGGACAAGTTACACTTTTCCCCTTTGAATTTTAGGTCTTGTTATACATGAACTTCAATTTATAATATTCTTTTCCCCTAAACTCTAAAGTTTAAGAATTTCCCTGCACAATTAAATTTTTGACTAAAATAATGTACATTATCCTTGTTGGAAGCATGTATTACTGATATTAAATGAGAAACATATATGATTAAGTTAAAAGAGCAAAAATTGATGGTTGATTATCATTTTTCCCCACAATTCTATCTTATAGATAACTTCGTAGTTTTATACTTAATAACGATAATAGATACCCAAAATGTTATCAATGTGTGTTATTTCATAATTTTATATCTAATGCACCCAACTCATGCTTTTAACCAGTGTTATGTGTATTTTTTCATCAAAAATTTAATTGATGGAGGAGAATTTGTAAACTTTTTCAATGTTCAAGAGAAACAAATATTACAAATTGAAATTCAGGGACATTTTATGACAAGGTCTATAATTCAGGGGGAAAAAAGTATGATTTGTCCGAGAGAAATTGTGAAAACAACATATCAAATAAATATATTTATACCCATTCAAATTTAAAAAACAAATATCTACATTTTTTTTTGTCTTGTTCTAATACTTGTCTAGATCTAGTGACGAAGTCAGAAAGTTTTATTAAGGAGGGCCAATTAATACATAGATAAATTTTGAGTGATGAATTAGATTTTTCATTTTTTAGTGGGGGCTTTATGTAATTTTCTATAAATGTTTTCGTATATATACATAGATAAATAGGAGGAAAACAAAGGTTTGCTTCCCTACCAAGCCCCACCTTACCCTTGCTTCCCTACGTCCCTGTCTAGATCTAATTAGAATTTAGAGGTGCAAAAACTTACGCTATTATAATTAGGAATATAATACAAAGTTATGTTTTTGAAGAGAAATCTTACAAATCCCCACCTCCTTTTTTTTTTTAAAATCCTTTTCAGATCAAACAAAAAGAAAAATAAAAAAATAACAAGTAAGTATTATAAGAATCTGATATGACGTGATCTCGTACATAACTTAATAGTAATACCGTACCTGATTTATCTAAGAATATAGAGTTTAAATTCCTCACTCTTATAATTCAAAAGACAGAGAGAGAGAGAATTTGATCTTCTGAACAGCTTAAAGCCAAATTGGGCTTACAAGAGCTCAACGAAAAAATAAGTTAGGAAAAAAAAAAAAAAAAAAAAAAGAACCCTTGTAACATGAAGTATTTATATTTAATTTCCTCATAAGCGAAGGAGGATTAATGTTTTTTCAGACAAAATTATAGCATTAATACTTTAAAAGACATGTTATGTTATTCTTTATATCTTCTTTAATACTGTCTTTGATTTTTATCCAATCATATTTAGAGTAGCTACAATACAACGCTAAATTAGTGTATTAATCATAAATAATTGGCATTTGGATGAAAAGAGTGTTTTCAAATGTAATACTATCTTTTATGTCAAATTTGTTATATGCTAAATTTTATAGTAAATTTATCATATGATATAACCAATGTTAAATTTTACCTTTGATTATTATTGATGGCTGTCTCATATAATTATTACAATATTTTTACTTTTTATTTATTTAAGTGTTAAAAGTTTACTTTTACAACTTGTAAAGCAAGATTAGAATAACAAAAAGTAAAAATAACATAATGTATTAAAGCATAAATAAGATAATACTATTTTTTAGATTATTTTGTAATAAATACAATATTGACATGTACAAATACATTAAAATGGTCTTGTATGATTAGATACTAAAAAAATTAAAATTATTATAATTGAGATAATAACTCAAAGATATGCTTTTTAAGTGGCATCCAACAAATCATTTTTTTTCCTCGGGTAATATTGTAGAAGAAATTTCATCACATAAAAAAACCTGCATAGATTTATGTATTGGGTAAACAAATAATTTCTCAAGTGGAAAGTATTTACTAGATTCCGACGTGTTCTCTCTATTGATATATAGAAACAAATACAAAAAAGGGAAGAAGCAAAAGCCCCCCAAAAGAAAACACCAACATATATTTGTAACTTTGCACGAAAGAAGTCGTCGGAATTACATCACATCTCTTATTTGGGACTACTACAACATGGTATACTTATTATTATAACTAACATAGTGTGATACAAAGATCCCGTTTCCACCCACAAAAACAGAAAGGTCTAACTGTACTCACAACCAAAAAAAAAAAAAAAAACAGAGTAAAATGAAGACAATAGAGAAAGAAGAGCACAAAACAGAGGAAGGAGTGGCAGGCGAAAGTGACGGTCTCATGATTAGCCTTCTGGGCCAAGGACGAAAGAGGGGGATGAAAGTTATGGAAGTGGAAGAGAAGAAGAGAAGTTGGAGAACGTGGAAACAGACCTTGGTCCAAGAGGTTTGTTTCGGATCAAACATCCTGAAAGCATCCCAGTCCCAGGGAAGAGCTTTCGAGAAGGATTTGAGGAGGTTTATGAAGATCAGGATAACAAATCGGAGATCAAAGCCGCCACTCATTTTCTGAAAAACTTGGAATTTCCAATACAAGTTATAACTGGAAAGGGGAGGTTAGACTATGGTGTCAGACCCGGTGTATGCAAGGCTGAGAAGAGAAGATAAAACGTCACAGAACCATAAACTCGGTTTGTAATTTGTTTGGTTCGGGAAGAGCAGTGGTGGGATATATATACAGGGTGAATGTTGAGTGAAGGGGGAAACTTCTTGGTGGCAAAGTCTTTTTTGCCAAAAAGACTTTAGAACTTTAAGATGCACCGAAACTTTTCAAAAAATATTTGAGGTATACTTGAGTCGTTTTCATTCCGGAAACGTGGTCGTTTCATAAAATGAAAACTTGGAAACGTGGTCGTTTTATGGGTCAAAAATAAATGGGACGAAAATTTAAACTTCTTCAAAAGAAGCCACCCCGTGCGGCCAAGACATTTGCAGAAATTCCACTTTCAAACGGCCAAGAAGACATTTGCCGTAAAACGTCATCAAAGACCTTCTTGGCCGTAAAGTGGAATTTTTGATTCGCATGTGTGTTCGCTTGTATTTCCGCAGGCTCTCTTCTGGTATATGTATCCTGCTATACTGGTAGTGAACCACTTTCTGGACTGGTTCAATGTCAAGCTCTCAGCTTTACCTGTTTGGAATCTCCACGTAAGCTCCACTTTTACCAGTCATGAAGAAACAGATGCACATAATATTGTCGAGTCGGAAGTGCCCGTGGCTCAAGTCAGCATATCGGTTTGCCCAGGAGACGGTGACTCCGTTGCAGAAGGCTAATCATGAGACCGTCACTTTCGCCTGCCACTCCTTCCTCTGTTTTGTGCTCTTCTTTCTCTATTGTCTTCATTTTACTCTGTTTTTTTTTTTTTTTTTTTTTTGGTTGTGAGTACAGTTAGACCTTTCTGTTTTTGTGGGTGGAAACGGGATCTTTGTATCACACTATGTTAGTTATAATAATAAGTATACCATGTTGTAGTAGTCCCAAATAAGAGATGTGATGTAATTCCGACGACTTCTTTCGTGCAAAGTTACAAATATATGTTGGTGTTTTCTTCTGGGGGGCTTTTGCTTCTTCCCTTTTTTGTATTTGTTTCTATATATCAATAGAGAGAACACGTCGGAATCTAGTAAATACTTTCCACCTGAGAAATTATTTGATTACCCAATACACAAATCTATGCAGGTTTTTCTTATGTGCTGAAATTTCTTCTACAATATTACCCCAAGAAAAAAAAAAAAAAACGATTTGTTGGATGCCACTTAAAAAGCACATCTTTGAGTTATTATCTCAATTATAATAGTTTTAATTTTTTTAGTATCTAATCATACAAGACCATTTTAATGTATTTGTATATGTCAATATTATATTTATTACAAATTAATCTAAAAAATAGTATTATCTTATTTATGTTTTAATACATTATGTTATTTTTACTTTTTGTTATTCTAATCTTGCTTTACTAGTTGTTAAAGTAAACTTTTAATACTTAAATAAATAAAAAATAAAAATATTATAATAATTATATGAGACAGCCATTAATAATAATCAAAGGTAAAATTTAACATTGGTTATATCATATGATAAATTTACTATAAAATTTAACATATAACAAATTTGACATAAAAGACAGTATTACATTTGAAAACACTCTTTTCATCCAAATGCCAATTATTTATGATTAATACACTAATTTAGCGTTGTATTGTAGCTACTCTAAATATGATTGGATAAAAATCAAAGATAGTATTAAAGAAGATATAAAGAATAACATAACATGTCTATTAAAGTATTAATGCCATAATTTTGTCTAAAAAAACATTAATCCTCCTTCGCTTATGAGGAAATTAAATATAAATACTTCATGTTACAAGGGTTCTTTTTTTTTTTTTTTTCCTAACTTATTTTTTCGTTGAGCTCTTGTAAGCCCAATTTGGCTTTAAGCTATTCAGAAGATCAAATTCTCTCTCTCTCTCTCTGTCTTTTGAATTATGAGAGTGAGGAATTTAAACTCTATATTATTAGATAAATCAGGTATGATATTACTATTAAATTATATACGAGATCATGTCATATCAGATTCTTATAATACTTACTAGTTATTTCTTTATTTTTCTTTTTATTTGATCTGAAAAGGATTTTTAAAAAAAAAGGAGGTGGGGATTTGTAAGATTGCTCTTCAAAAACGTAACTTTGTATTATATTCCTAATTATAATAGCGTAAGTTTTTACACCTCTAAATTCTAATTAGATCTAGACAGGGACGTAGGGAAGCAAGGGTAGGTGGGGCTTGGTAGGGAAGCAAACCTTTGTTTTCCTCCTATTTATCTATGTATATATACGAAAACATATATAGAAAATTACAAAAAGCCCCCACTAAAAAATGAAAAATCTAATTCATCACTCAAAATTTATCTATGTATTAATTAGCCCTCCTTAATAAAACTTTCCGACTTCGTCACTAGATCTAGACAAGTATTAGAACAAGACAGAAAAAAAAAATTGTAGATATTTGTTTTTTGAATTTGAATGGGTATAAGTATATTTATTTGATATGTTGTTTTCACAATTTCTCTCGGACAAATCATTTTTTTCCCCCTGAATTATAGACCTTGTCATAAAATGTCCCCGAATTTCAATTTGTAATATTTGTTTCTCTTGAACATTGAAAAAGTTTACAAATTTTCCTCCATCAATTAAATTTTTGATGAAAAATACACATAACACTGGTTAAAAGCATGAATTGGGTGCTTTAGATATAAAATTATGAAATAACACACATTGATAATATTTTGGGTATCTGTTATCCTTATTAAGTATAAAACTATGAAGTTATCTACAAGATAGAATTGTGGGGAAAAATGATAATCAACCATCAATTTTTGCTCTCTTAACTTAATCATATATGTTTCTCATTTAATATCAGCAATGCATGTTTCCAACAAGGATAATGTACATTATTTTAGTCAAAAATTTAATTGTGCAGGGAAATTCTTAAACTTTAGAGTTTAGGGGAAAAGAATATTATAAATTGAAGTTCATGTAACCTTTTGTAACAAGACCTAAAATTCAAAGGGAAAAAGTGTAACTTGTACATTTTCTTTATTGAAAAAAAAAAAAAAAGGAGGACATTTTTGCATTAAGAAAATAATGATCTTACTTTAGGTTTAGATTTGAGAGCAGATAATTCTTTTTTTTTTTTTTTTTTTTAGTCTCAAAATCGGACAATTCCAAGTTATATTAGCTTAATTTTTTGTGTCGCTTGGTTTAAAGTCAGATAGCTCATAATAAGATCCTGCAACGCTTTTTTTTTTTTTTTTTTGGGAAAGTACCAAGAAGTTGCCGCCAATCCAAGTCAGTGACAAGTTAAATGGTGTTCTAAAATCTTGATTCAATTGTGTCATTGACAAGTGCAATTGTGTGCCAAAATCTCGATCAAATTGTGTCCTAGACAATTTGACAATGTATTCAATTGTGTCAATATCCTGGAGCAAAATTGAAAAACATATAGCAGTCACAAAGTATATACGTTGCTTTTATGTCTCTTCAATCATGTCAAAACCTAGATCCATCCCATGTGAACAACAGGAACTAAAATGTAAAGGTAAACAATATCAAGTAATAAGGTTAACAACATGAATTTAAAAAAAATAAATAAATAAAAGAAAAAGAATGAGAAAAAGGAATAGAAGACAGAGGAATAGAAAAGATTCAGAAATCTATTAATTATTTGTTTCAGACCCTTTGAACCAACATAAACAAAAAATAACTTCTTTCATATTTAAAACCCCCCCCCCCCCCCCTTCATTCGTTCATTCTACAAAAGAAGCCACCCCAAGCAGTCAAGACATTTGCAGAAATTCCACTTTCAAACGTCATCAAAGTTCCATGGGACCTTCTGTAATAAATTTAAAAACAAAAACAAAAATCCATTGGTCGTTTTGCAAAACATCTCTCTCCATCTCGGTCAAGGTACCGACATTCGCAAATTGTCACTCCAGCACTGTCAAGGCACCGATAAGGCCCTGTTTAACCTCCGCATTATAAATGAAGCCATATTTCTGTTCTCCTTGACACACCACTTATACACAAGGAGACCTCATCTTTTTCATTGTCGTCGTCGTTGCAATGGGCTACTTCGATCTGAGACACGGCCTCCCTCTTCTCATTAACTTTCTCAATTCCCAATCTTCCGAACCTCTTCTCATCTTTTTTTTTTTTTTTTTTTTTTAATTGTTATTTTAAGGGCACTTTTGGGCAGAGAGTTTCAACTACAACTATTTTATTTAAATTTATAGATATGTTTTTAAGAATTTGTGAGAAAAATTTAGTAGCTAAAGGTTTAAACTAAAACTTTTTAGATTCAAAATCATTTGTCCAAAAGACCTTAAGAGTTCTTATAATCTTCAAAATCAGATACGTGACAGAATTCTTTTTTGGACATGTGAGAATACAATTAGGAAAATAGGGGACCTGACTGCAAAAGAATAATAACACATATCCATCTTTGTCAAAGGAAATCTGATGGGACCTTTCAAAAAATAAATGGAAACCATTGTGGTGATCATTCTTAAATTATGGATGAACCGGCCTTTTGCAGACATTTCTCTCTCCACCGTTGTCAAAATACCCAACGGGACCTTTTGCATAAATTTGACCTTTCTACTATCAAATATCTTTATTAATAGCTGGTAAAATTCTAACCATTGTATCTGATCAAAATAATATAACAAAAAATATATAAAATATTAAGAATATCAATTCTAATTTTAATTTTTGAGTATTAATTTATGTGACATTTGAGTTATCATATTTTTATTAATAAATGTTTAAAGTGTTAACATATCATTTGATTATATTTATCAATAAAGATATAATATACGAGTTGGTATTAAAAAATTGGGATTGAAATGATGTCTCTGGCATTACTAATACAAATTTTGATACAAATCAGATTATTCAAAACCAAGATGCTGATGAAAACTATTTCTTTTTTTGTGATAAACATGTTGAATAAAAAATAATTTATATGATGTTGTGAAATTCTTAAAACCTTTTACAGGAGTTTGATGTCCCCATCGTTGTCAGTGTCCTCCTCCTCCCCATTCCGACATTGTTTGTCACTTTTTCTGCGTTGAAAATCAAAAGAGATGTTCTGCTCTCCTTCTCACAGCGTAGCACCTAAGAGACATCTCTTTTATTCTCTCCTCCTACTCTTGATATTTGGGATGAGAAGTACCAGCGGGTCTCTTTGTTAAAGTCATGAAGCCTAATTAATCCTTAATAAGAAAACATCCGACGCAGAGATAGCATGTGTTAAAAAAAGATTGTGTGATTTCTCTTATAAACTTCTTGATCATAATAAATTAATGTAACGGTTGAAGCGTGACATAATCTTACCTTAAAGCAAACCTACATAGAAATTTGCTTATGTTGTAATTGTGTACATTCTCTTATGAATTTTGTTAATTCTTGTATCTTCTTTATTAACTAAATCTCTCCGAAGGAAATGTTATAAGAATAATGAAAATCCCTACTATTAACACAAATTACTATTCAAGTTTGAGTTATGATCAAATTAGCTTAAGTTCTAAAATGAAATTTAATTCGAGAAGTTCAGTACAAAAATAACCTTATTATTTTTTAATTGCTTGGTTTATTATTGATTTCTCCAATAACTAAGATTTTTAACTTGACTTTTCTTTTAATTCTTTAAATCGGTGACATATCAGTCTCAAATGGATGGAATTTAATAGGAGTTGTTTGCTAATGTTTTAAAGTTTAAGGGATGTTTTTGCAAACATTTAATATTTATGGGCCAATTTTTTAAGTCCACGGGCAAGGTTGAAGAGCGACCAAGTTTGGCAGTAAAAAATCTCTCCATTAAAAATTGTATGAGCAAACTGGATAGGATGAAAATATGAAAAAATTGATATCTTTTGAAATTGTGCGAGAATTTTTTTTTTTTTTTTTTGACTTTGGTTTTTTTCCCTTCAGTACCGAATTGCAAAAACATGATTTCACAAACCATTTCAGCTGAGTTTGTATTTCATGATCGGATCAAGGTCCCATCCACGCAAATACACGACAATGTATAAACCGAGTACATAATCTTAACAAAAGCGATGAGGCTAACAAAAAAAAAAACGACAGTGAGTTAGAATACGACAGGAGCTTTTGAAAAGAGGACTACTTAAATAGGCGACAACACAAGTTACAACCATTTGTAACACATCAATTTAGTAAAACGACAATCATTTGATCAACTAAATGACAATGCTTACAAATTACTGCAAAGTCAAAAAAAATGATAGATTTAAAGGACTATTTGGTGAAACTGTTTGAATTGAAATTTTTAAGTTTGAGTTTGTTGACTTTTTAAAAATTAGTTATAATTTTTGTTGACTTTTCAGAAAAAAAAAAAAAAAAAAAAACAAAAACTGAGATGAAAAATTTGAGTTTAAGATTGTTTGTCAAACGGAGGCTAAATGATGACGGATTGAATTAGAAACGATAAGAAGTTCTGAAACAACAAAAGCTTAAGAAAAGACTACATTAGAAAACTTCTGAAAACAATTCGTTAAAGGGGGGAAAAAGTACAACAATCAAAAGCTCATATTGACTAGTCTATAAACGACACAAACTTCAGTACCAACAAATTTAATGAAAACTACAGGGACTTTGAAGACGACAACAAATTAATAAATGACAATGAACGACAAGCTAACAACCCTCCTAGGAAAACGGAGATCTGCCAAACGACAGTTATTAAAATGTAAAATAAAAGAAACGACAATGTATTGGAAAACACCCGGAACTATTTTTTCAAATGATTTTAGTTTGTCCCCAGGTAATATAAGATTATTTTTGTATCTTTATGCCATAACAAACCTTTGATTGTTTTTTCCCTCCCAATTTCTTTATCTACTTTTCTTTCTAAATTTTTATTAAAACTTTTGTTTGTAATTTTTAAGAGATATATTAAGTTTAAAATTATCAAATTTTGAATATCGATTCATTTAATTTTTTATTTATTGACAAAGGGAAAAATGACGGTGTAAAATAAATAGAAGTGAAACTTGATTTTTTGTTAAAAATTTACAAACTACTTACAATAGATCATAAGTCAAAAACTTTTGTTTTGTATTATAAGACTACCATTTGAGAAAAGTTCAAGAGCAAATTTTACAATATTTTCAAAATATAAAAAATAATAAGTAATAATATATATATATATATTTAACTTAGAGTGGAGAATTCAAATTTTACGCCTTTTGATATAATCAAGTATGATATTATCATTAATTTATGTTTGGAATCAGATATATAATGCTTATTATATGATAGAATCGAATATGATATTACTATTAGTCCACATATAAAATGTTTATTATAGGTTGGTAAACGTGAAAAAAAAATATAAAATTTTTTTAAAGTAGAAAATATTAAACTTTTTATCTATATAAAGTTATTGTTTTAATTTATAAACTTTATCCTTCTACGTGTCTTTATTAAGACAAATATCCGAATTCATAATTGCATCAAAAGCAGGTCAAAGCACCATAATCTCGCCATGAGCTTCAACATCGGAGTCGCCGACTTGGGGCAGAGGAGCTTGAAGCTGGACATCTACATCTGCTTCAAATCGATGGCGATCATGATGATGAGTAAGAGTGGAACTTATGTGGAGGTTCCAAACAGGTAAAGCAGAGAGCTTGTTGTTGAGCCAACCAAAGAAGCGCCTGAGCAACAAGAGCATTGAAGAAAAGCAAAAGGAAGAGATTAAGATGGCAGGATACGCATACCAGAACAGAGCTCTGGGGAGGACGAGAGAGGCGATGAGTGAAAGAGTAAGGTGGGGCGAGAAGTTGCCGAACTGGAAGCGAATGAGAGTGGCGTTACTTGGCGAAGGAAGAGTTATGGGGATGTTCATGGAAGTGGTAGAGAATAGGAGAAGCATGACAAAGAGGAAGCAGAGTCTGGTCCAATTAGGCGTTGGGTTTGATAATAATAAGTCCGAAAACAGGGGAAGAGGTTCGGAAGATTGGGAATTGAGAAAGTTAATGAGAAGAGGGAGGGCGTATCTCAGATCGAAGTAGCCCATTGCAGCGACGACGGCAATGAAAAAAGATGAGGTCTCTTTGTGTGTAAGGGGTGTGTGAAGGATAACAGAAATATGGCTTCATTTTTAATGCGCAGGTTAAACAGGGCCTTTTCGGTGCCTTGACAGTGCTGGATGTCGGTACCTTGACCGAGATGGAGTCAAATGTTTTGCAAAACGTCCAATGGATTATTTTTTCTGTTTTCATTTTTTTTTTAATTATAGAAGGTCCCATGGAACTTTGATGACGTTTCAAAGTGGAATTTTTGCAAATTTCTTGGCTGCTTGGTGTGGCTTCTTTCGAAGAAGTTTAATTTTTCGTCCCATTTATTTTGTGCCATGCGTCCTCTCAATTACATGGTTGTGATAGTCGTCTAAATTTAACAATCTCACTATTATGTTTAGTACTCAAAATCTTTTATCTACTTTTTGATATTTCAAGTGATTTTTTTTTTGAAAGTGATATTTCAAGTGATTTCTAATTAATCAAATTGTTTAAAAATTTCCAAATGCTTTTAACCGACTTATTTCATTCTTTAATATTTGAGTTCCTTGAATTAAAAGTAAAACAGAGTTTTTGTTTTTACTTTTGCTTTTAATTAGTAGATAAAAACTATAGCTTTTTAATAATTATTTGGGAACCACATTTAAAGAAAGAAAGGATAAAAAAAAAAAGATTCAAAATGATTTCAAAGTTTTCTAACAATTAACAAAAAAGTTAGAATATAGTTTCAAATGTCTAACTTAAACTATGAAACCGGTTTTAAAATCTTTTCTAAAGAATATTTTTTGGAAGCCATAATTTATGGTTTTGACAAGAAACTATTCTGACAGATTATTCAAACACTTTTAGAAGCAATTTTTGGATTCAGAAAGTCAAAAGCAGTTTCTATAAAATTATGTTAAACATACCTTAAGTAGCATGACATTTAAGAAATCAAAAATTAAAGATCTCAATTCTTAATAACACTTCAAAAAAAAATATATTGGCTTCAATATTTGACAGAGCTTTTACTTTCATGACTATCTATGTTTTTTATTTTTGGATCAAACAAAAGTGCTCTTTTGAGGAATGTAACCAAAAGACTTAAGCTTCCAAATGGATCATATGTCTAAAATTCATAATTAAAATAATAAATTTAAAATTTTCTAATAAATAACATTCTAAAAAAATTTGAATTGAGTTTAGCGATCGAAACGGAGGTTAAATTTAAATTCGTTATCTAAACAAAATCTCATATTTGGTTCATCCAATAGTCTGGCTGAGGAAAAAAATAAGGACCGACAAAATACAAATATATTCTCACAAGCGGAAAAGGGAATACATCACATCCGACTTTTTTGATCCTATAATTATTCGTAACATAACAAAACAATTCTATAGGACGACTTATAATATCCACTTCCTTGAAACTATCTGAAACTTGTGCAATCACTTTACTCATAAAGGGGAAAAAAAAACAGAAAAAACAATAACCAAGTATAACATGAGGTAGCGACAGCAATTGTGAAGGTCCAAGCTAAAAACAGAGCATTCTTAGTAGAAAAAAGAAAAAGAAAAAGCTAAAAACAGAGTATAGCATTGCACTAATATAGTGATTACACTAAAAACATAGAGATCAAATCCACATCCCAAGTTTAAAAAAAAAAAAAACAAAAACAAAAACAAAAACAAAAACAAAAACAAAAACAAAAAAAAGAAGAAGAAGAAGAAGAAGAAGAAGAAGAAGAAGAAGAAGAAGCTAAAAACAGAGCTAACTAATGGTTTCCCTTGGCAGTGGCAGATCCAAGCAACATTAGGTGGATTCCGCAAAGGAGTCGCCGTCTTCAGGGGAAATTTGATCAATGCTACCCAGTTGAGGCAGAGAAGCCTGATCAGCCTCCATATCTATCTCTTCTTCTAGTTGATTGTAATAATGTTCATGAGTAAGAGTGTAATTTATGTGGAGGTTACACGCTGGTAAAATTCTGAGCTTGTTGTTGACCCAATTAGAAAAGCGCCTAAGCGGCACGAAGAGTAATGAAGAAAAGCAGAGGGCAAAGATTAAGATTGCAGGATAAGAGTACCAGAAAAGGGCCCTGGGAAGGACGAGAGAGGCGACAAGTGAAAGAGCAAGATGAGGCGGCGAGAAGTTGCCGAACTGGAAGCGAATGAGAGTTCGTGATATTATTTGGCGAAGGAGGTGCCAAGGGGGACGTTCATTGAAGTGGTAGAAAATAGGAGAAGCATTAGAAAGGTGAAACAGAGCTTGGTCCATGTTGTATGGTGGGGATTATAAGTGGTGAAAAGAGCTTTGGATTCAGATTTGAGCAAGTTTATGAAAATAGGGATGGCGTATCTTAGATCAAACTGGCTTACGGTTCTCATGAAGTTAACGAAGCTACTGGTACTCCTCATTCTTAATACCAAGAACAATACAATCTAGGTCTCTTGTTGTGAAACTGAATTTTTTACGTTAGAATTGAGTTGAGTTGAATTTAACGTGCCTTTAATGAAATGTTTGAACTGTCAGAATTAAAAAGTGTAAAAATTTAAAATATATTCGGAGAAAATATCATTATGGAGTTTGTTTCATTCGTCTTGAATCTATACAATTTAAAAAAAATTCATCTCATTTAGACTTATAATATAAAATTATGAACTTTTGAAATTTGAATTACAAAAACTATGAATAGTAAAATTAGGTTGATTTAAAAAAAAAAAAAACCAAAAGGAATTGAATTTTTTTTAGTTTAGATTGAGTTGAACCTTGATACCAAACAAGCTAGTAGCATAAAAGCTTTTTCAGTTTATCAAAATTATAAAAGTTTTTTTTTTTTTTTTTGTTTTTGGCTAAAAGGTTGCCTCTGGAACTACGACAATGGTGGCTGAAAATGGGCAATGTAGTGGAAATGGGTAAAATGTAGTGGAAATTCTCCAATAAAGTTTTTAGTGGAACTTTGACAAGGCCAGATGGAAATCGGTGATGTAGCAGAAAAGCTCCTTGAATTTATTTCAAATTTGGTCCTTCAAAAGTAGAGATTGTCTAACTTTGGACCCAATAATTTAAAACATAGCAAAACTTGTCATTCATCTTATCATTTATTTCAATTTTGATATTTTCTTCTTTAAAAAGTCAATTTTTAACGACGTTAATCACCTGTGGCTGTATGTCATATGTTTGGTTAGTAATCGATAATTTTTTTATTTTTTTTATGATTTTAATCACGTGTTGGTAAACTGATAAACAAGTGTGATAAAAACTATCTGAAAATCAATTTTATAATGACTAAAGTATGAAAGTTGCAATTAATGATAGGTTTAAGAGGGATTTTAATTATATTGTATATTGTATGTAGCAAAATGAGACAAAGCTTATTATTTGGAGTCAAATTGAAAATTAACCCTGAATTTTTTGCCAAAGGATGCTGATGGAACTTCAACAACATAAAAAATGTTGATTAAGGAAAATCATGGATTTTCTGTGGTGGATTCTACCTTATACTTTTATTGATAAAGGTCATACGTGATATGAATTGTACTCGTGATAATATTAGTATAAATATTAGGACCCAGCCAAACACATTTGTTTCCTTTGAAGAATCATTTTTCCTACGTAGTTAAGAAAAACAAATCAATATATATATGTAGGAAGTCAGACATAAATTTCAGTGTAAGTATATGTTTATTTTAATAAATAAAAATAATTTCAAAGTATAAAAATTAAAGAATATACGTAAGGATTTTTAATTTTTAATGAAGGTATGGCAGAAAACCATAAAATGTTTGGGCTAGAATTAGCTTAATGAAGATTATATGAGAACTTTAATTTTCGAAGGGTGCAAAATAAAATAAAATAAAATAAAAACTATGAAAATTTTTTAGATAAAATTAAAAGAAAAAAAATTTTAATAAAGACTACAGCGGGTGGAACTTCGACAACGATGGGGGTGTAAAGCTTCTTGAATTATTTTACAAAAGGACAACTACAAAGAGTGTATGTTTGCTAATTAAGGTCGGTACTCGGTACATCCGAAATTCAACAATCCACCTTATCTTGTGAATAGGGACCTGATTTTACTTGAATTTCCTAGTCAAAGCGTCAAAGCGCTGAGCATTTGCAATTTTGCATAGATTTGCAAATATGTGTGTTAAAGTTTTGATCTTCATCTTTTTTTCCCCCATACTTATTGGTTAGTTAAATACATAGTTAACGCTAATATTTATTCTTTTTTTATTTTATTTTTCCTTTCAATAGAGGGAAGGGAGAAGAGAAATCAATTATGATACTTTTCATTTTGTCATTAACAATCCGTTTAATAAAAATGAATGAAAAAAAAAAAAAAAAAAAAGGAGAGGGATTAAAAATATGAAAGAAGTTATTTTTTGTTTGTCTTGTTTCAAAGGGTCTGAAACAAATAATAAATAGATTTTCTGAATCTTTTCTATTCCTCTGTCTTCAATTCTTTTTTCTTTTTCTTATTCTTCTATATATATATATATATATATATATATATATATTTTTTTTTTTCAATTCATGTTGTTAACCTTATTACTTGATATTGTTTACCTTTACATTTTAATTCCTATTGTTCACATGGCATGGGTCTAGGTTTTGACATAACTGAAGAGATATAAAAGCAATATATATATATATATGTACACATTGTGAATGCTATGTGTTTTTCAATTTTGCTCTATGATCTTGAAACAATCGAATACATTGTCAAATTGTCTAGGACACAATTTGATCGAGATTTTGGCACACCATTGGACTTGTCAGTGGCAGAATTGAATCAAGATTTTATAACACCAACTAACGTGTCAATGACTTGAATTAGCGGAAACTTCTTCGTTCAAGGAAAAAGAAAAAAGAAAAAAGAAAAAAGAAAAAAGGAAAAAAAAAAGCGCTCAAGGATCTTACTACAAGCTATCTAACTTTAAACCAAGTGACATAATTATGGCATTAATACTTTAAATATATTTCTCTTTATATCTTCTTTAATACTATCTTTGATTTTTGCCCAATCATATTTAGAGTATCTACAATCCAATGCTATATTAGTGTGTCAATGATAAATTTTGACATTTAGATGAAAATAGTGTTTTCAAACAAAGTGATAACTTTCATGTTAAATTTATCATATGCTAAACTTTATTACAAATTTATCACAATATAAAATCAATGTCAAATTTTACTTTTTATTCTTATCAATGGTTGTCTCATATAATTATTACGATATTTTTATTTTTCATTTATACAAATACTAAAAGTTCATTTTTACAGCTTGCTTGTAAAGCACGATAATAATGACAAAAAATAGAATTAGAATTATAAATAAAATAATGCATTAAATGATAAAGTAAGATGTTGTAATAAATATAGCATTCACGTGTATAAATGCATTGGAGATAATCTTATACAATTAGATACCAAAAAAATTAAAACTAGTATAACCGAGATAATAAATCAAAGATGTGCTTTTTAAGTGGCATCCTACAAATAACCTTTTTGTTTTCCTTCCTTTCTTCCTGGGGTAATATTGTTGAAGAAATTTCAGCACATAAAAGAACCTGCATAGATTTGTTTATTGGACGATCAAATAATTTCTATGAGGGAAGTATTTCCTAGATTCCGACTTTTTCTCTCTCTACTTTTGGATTGATCTATAGAATCATGTGTACCAAAAAGGGAAGAAGCAAAGTCCCCCAACAGAAAACACCAACATATATTTATGACTTGTCCACACAATAAGTCGTCGGAATGACAGCACGTCTTATTTGTGACTACCGCATGGGATACTTTTTTTTTTTTTTTTTTGGGCTAGAACACAACTGGATTTACTTATTTTAACTAACATCGTATCTATACTGTAATACAAAGATCCTATATCCACCAACGAAAAGACTGTACTCACAACCAAAAAAACGGGGTAAAGTGAAAACAATAAAGAAAGAAGAGCACAAAACAGAGGAAGGAGTGGCAGGCGAAAGCGACGGTCTCATGATTAGCCTTCTGCAACGGAGTCACCGTCTCCTGGGGAAACGGATATGCTGACTTGAGCCACGGGCACTTCCGACTCTACAATATTTTCTGCATCTGTTTCTTCATGACTGGTAAAAGTGGAGCTTATGTGGAGATTCCAAACAGGTAAAGCTGAGAGCTTGACATTGAACCAGCCCAGAAAGTGGTTCACTATCAGTACAACAGGATACATATACCAGAAGACAGCCTGCGGAAATACAAGCGAACACACATGCGAAACGGCGAGGTGAGGAGCGAAGTTGCCGAATCGGAAGCGAATGAGGGCTGAGTTTGGCCAAGGACGACGAAAGAGGGGGATGAAAGTTATGGAAGTGGAAGAGAAGAAGAGAAGTTGGAGAACGTGGAAAGAGACCTTGGTCCAAGAGGTTTGTTTGGGATCAAACATCCTGAAAGCATCCCAGTCCCAGGGAAGAGCTTCTGAGAAGGATTTGAGGAGGTTTATGAAGATCAGGATAACTAATCGGAGATCAAAGCCGCCACTCATTTTCTGAAAAACTTGGAAATTCTAATACAAGTAGCTATAACTGGAAAGGGGAGGTTAGACTATGGTGTCAGACCCGGTGCATGCAAAGCTGAGAAGAGAAGATAAAAGAGAGTGGTCACAGAACCATAAACTGGGTTTGTAATTTGTTTGGCTCGGAAAGAGCAGTGGCGGCGGGGGTTATTTATAGGGTGGGGAGGGGCGAGAAGCCTGAGAGAGAAATGTTGGGGAGGGAGGAGAGAGAAATGTTGATGTTGGAGGAGAGAGAAATGTTGGCGGGGAGAAGAGAGAAATGAGGAGAGAGAAATGAGAAATGTTGGGGGGAGAAGAGAGAAATGTTGATGAGAGAGAAATGTTGGGGAGGGAGGAGAGAGAAATGTTGCGGAGTTTGTAAAATGAACTTTGAAAAAGTTCAGGATCCGTTTAGTTTAGTTGGTTAGTTTGAGTTGAAATTTTTAGTAGTAATAGTAAATTTTTTTGAATTTTTAGAAAAGAAAAAAAAATATTTGAGAAAAAGATAAAAATTTTTTGAAAAAAAGATTAAAAAAAAATACAGTTTGAGTTGAAATGAGATAATAAGGCAAACAAAACCTTAATTAGCAAAATGAGAGATAAATGTTGTGGAGGGAGAAATGTTGCGGAGTGAGGAGAGAGAAATGTTGAGGAGTTTGTAAAATGACCTTTAAAAAAGTTTAATGAGCAAAAGGAGAGAGAAATGTTGATGAGAGAGAAATGTTGCGGAGGGAGGAGAGAAATGTTGGCGTGGAGGAGAGAGAAATGAGAAATGTTGGAGGGAGGAGAGAGAAATGTTGCGGAGTTTGTAAAATGAACTTTGAAATAGTTTAATTAGCAAAATGAGATAGAAATGTTGCGGAGAGAGAAATGTTGATGTTGGAGGAGAGAGAAATGAGAAATGTTGGGGAGGGAGGAGAGAGAAAAGAGAAATGAGGGGGGGGGGGGGGAAGAAGAGAGAAATGTTGATGAGAGAGAAATGTTGCGGAGTTTGTAAAATGAACTTTGAAAAAAGTTTAATTAGCAAAATAAGAGAGAAATGTTGCGGAGAGAGAAATGTTGGGGAGGGAGGAGAGAGAAATGTTGATGTTGGAGGAGAGAGAAATGAGAAATGTTGGCGTGGAGGAGAGAGAAATGAGAATGTTGGGGGGAGAAGAGAGAAATGTTGATGAGAGAGAAATATTGCGGAGGGAGGAGAGAGAAATGTTGCGGAGTATGTCAAATGAACTTTGAAAAAGTTCAGGTCCGTTTAGTTGGTTAGTTTGAGTTGAAATGTTTTAGTTGTAATAGTAAATTTTTTTGAATTTTTAGAAAAAACAAAAAAATTTTTGAGAAAAAGACAAAAATTTTTTGAGAAAAAAATTAAAAAAAATACAGTTTAAATTGAAATGAGATAATAAGGCAAACAAAACCTTAATTAGCAAAACGAGAGAGAAATGTTGTGGAGGGAGAAATGTTGCGGAGGGAGGAGAGAGAAATGTTGAGGAGTTTGTGAAATGACCTTTAAAAAAGTTTAATTAGCAAAAGGAGAGAGAAATGTTGATGAGAGAGAAATGTTGCGGAGGGAGGAGAGATATGTTGGCGTGGAGGAGAGAGAAATGAGAAATGTTGGGGGAGGAGAGGGAAATGTTGGGGGGAGAGAAATGTTGCCGAGGGAGGAGAGAGAAATGTTGCGGAGTTTGTAAAATGAACTTTGAAATAGTTTAATTAGCAAAATGAGAGAGAAATGTTGCGGAGAGAGAAATGTTGATGTTGGAGGAGAGAGAAATGAGAAATGTTGGGGAGGGAGGAGAGAGAAATGAGAAATGTGGGGGGGGGGCAGAAGAGAGAAATGTTGATGAGAGAGAAATGTTGCGGAGTTTGTAAAATGAACTTTGCAAAAAGTTTAATTAGCAAAATGAGAGAGAAATGTTGCGGAGAGAGAAATGTTGGGGAGGGACGAGAGAGAAATGTTGATGTTGGAGGAGAGAGAAATGAGAAATGTTGGCGTGGAGGAGAGAGAAATGAGAAATGTTGGGGGGAGAAGAAAGAAATGTTGATGAGAGAGAAATCTCGCGGAGGGAGGAGAGAGAAATGTTGTGGAGTTTGTCAAATGAACTTTAAAAAAGTTCAGGTCCGTTTAGTTGGTTAATTTGAGTTGAAATATTTTAATTGTAATAGTAAATTTTTTTGAATTTTCAGAAAAGATAAAAAAATTTTTAAGAAAAAGACAAAAATTTTTGGGAAAAAAGATAAAAAAAATACAGTTTGAATTGAAATGAGATAATAAGGCAAACAAAATCTTAATTAGCAAAATGAGAGAGAAATGTTGCGGAGGGAGAAATGTTGCGGAGGGAGGAGAGAGAAATGTTGAGGAGTTTGTAAAATGACCTTTAAAAAAGTTTAATTAGCAAAAGGAGAGAGAAATGTTGATGAGAGAGAAATGTTGCGGAGGGAGGAGAGAAATGTTGGCGTGGAGGAGAGAGAAATGAGAAATGTTGGGGGGAGGAGAGGGAAATGTTGGGGGGAGAGAAATGTTGCGGAAGGAGGAGAGAGAAATGTTTCGGAGTTTGTAAAATGAACTTTGAAAAAGTTTAATTAGCAAAATGAGAGAGAAATGTTGCGGAGAGAGAAATGTTGATGTTGGAGGAGAGAGAAATGAGAAATGTTGGGGAGGGAGGAGAGAGAAATGAGAAATGTGGGGGGGGGGGGGGTGGGAGAAGAGAGAAATGTTGATGATAGAGAAATGTTGCGGAGTTTGTAAAATGAACTTTGAAAAAAGTTTAATTAGCAAAATGAGAGAGAAATGTTGCGAACAGAGAAATGTTGGGGAGGGAGGAGAGAGAAATGTTGATGTTGGAGGAGAGAGAAATGAGAAATGTTGGCGTGGAGGAGAGAGAAATGAGAAATGTTGGGGGGAGAAGAGAGAAATGTTGATGAGAGAGAAATGTCGCGGAGGGAGGAGAGAGAAATGTTGCGGAGTTTGTCAAATGAATTTTGAAAAAGTTTAGGAGGTGTTAGGTTGTTAGTTCATTTTGAATTAAATTGTATTTTTATTATCATTATTTTTGTCTTTTTCTAAAAAATTTTTTTATCTTTTCTGAAAAATTATTATTGAAACTTAAAAATTTTAAACTAAACTCATTCACCAAACACCCATTTAATTAGCAAAATGAGAGAGAAATGTTGTGGAGGGAGGAGGGAGAAATGTTACGGAGGGAGGAGAGAGAAATATTGAGGAGTTTGTAAAATGACCTTTAAAAAAGTTTAATTAGCAAAAGGAGAGAGAAAATGTTGCGGAGAGAGAAATGATGCGGATGGAGGAGAGAGAAATGTTGAAGAGTTTGTAAAATGACCTTTAAAAAAGTTTAATTAGCAAAAGGAGACAGAAATGTTGATGAGAGAGAAATATTGCGGAGGGAGGAGAGATAAATGTTGAGGAGTTTGTAAAATGACCTTTAAAAAAGTTTAATTAGCAAAAGGAGAGAGAAAATGTTGCGGAGAGAGAAATGATGCGGATGGAGGAGAGAGAAATGTTGAAGAGTTTGTAAAATGACCTTTAAAAAAGTTTAATTAGCAAAAGGAGACAGAAATGTTGATGAGAGAGAAATATTGCGGAGGGAGGAGAGATAAATGTTGAGGAGTTTGTAAAATGACCTTTAAAAAAGTTTAATTAGCAAAAGGAGAGAGAAATGTTGCGGAGGGAGGAGAGAGAAATGTTGAGGAGTTTGTAAAATGACCTTTAAAAAAGTTTACAAAAGGAGGGAGAAATGTTGCGGAGGGAGGAGAGAGAAATGTTGAGGAGTTTGTAAAATGACCTTTAAAAAAGTTTAATTAGCAAAACGAGAGAGAAATGTTGCGGAGGGAGGAGAGAGAAATGTTGCGGAGGGAGAAATGTTGCGGAGCGAGAGGAGTGTTATAGTAAAATAAACTTTTGACTTTTTAAAATTTGCAAAATGACCGTTAAAAAAAGTTTAATTAGCAAAATAATTTTTGTTTTAAAAAAAAGGGGAGAGTTGTGGTAGAGACCTTTGAGGGTCATTACCAATAGAGTCTCCTTTTGGACCGTTAAGATTCAATCGAACGATTGAAAAGTTATTAGTGTACCCTAGTTACCATACACCTTATCTCATAAAACTTTCCCACAC
>CM046386.1:24030254-24057735 GCA_025413485.1 Ficus microcarpa | reverse complement strand
CTCTCTCTCTCTCTTTCTCTCTCTCCAATAGTCTTCCATAGGGTTTTTGAGCCGTGGATTTTAGTGGCTGTTCAGGTTTACACCTTTGCAATAACCACACATACCTTGAGCAGTAAAGGACGTTATGATCATATTCACAGCGGATTGTGCTTTGGAATATGAAAATCGTGCTCTTGACTATGGAGTATCGTGAGTCTATCATTGATGAATCCTAAAACGATGTACATCATGAATCGGATCTATCACCGTTAAAGATGCTTCTGCACACATACTGGGTATTTTTTCTTCTAAACTTTATACCTTTTAGTAGAGTCAGATGAGTATAACTACTAGACTGTTCATGCAATCATGCTATTATTGCACTTTCTTTTTTTTTTTTCCTTAATTTTTTTTAAATAAGAATGATTTGTTTTTAGCTTGGACCTTCACAATTGCTTTGTACCTATGTTATACTAAGTTATTGTTTTTTTTTTTTTTTGTATATATTTTTATTCTCTTTTTGAGGAAAGTGGTTGTGTAAGTTTCAAATAGTTTTAAGGTAGTGGATATGATCGTGGTTTGACCTATAGGATTGTTATGTCGTGTTACGAATTATTATAAAGCTCAAAAAGTCAGATGTCATGTAATTCACTTTTGGCTTGTGAGAATAAATTTGTTGATCATATTTTGTCGGCGTTTTTTTTTTGGTCAGCTTGGATGAACAACATTCGAATTTTAATAACGACTTTAAATTTAACCTCCATCTTTATCATCATTTTAAACTCACAATTCAATTATTTTTTACTATATTTTTCTCATCGAATTTATTATTTAAATTAGGGGATTTGACACATGAACCTACACGAGCTCTTAAGCTTTTGAGCTTTGGTCTTTCAGGTTCTTAGTCGCTCCCACCTTTTGGATGCATTCCTTAAAGAGCACTTTTTGTTTGATCCAAAAATTAAAAATATAAATTGTTGCAAACATAACCTAACAAAATTTTATGTCTGATTACACTATAAAAATATAACATAGTTTTATGTCTGTTATATTTATGTTTTTTTTTTTTTTTAAGGACAAAGTAATAAAATTCAACTTACGAGAGGGAGAATACAATAACAATGTAATATATTATCCAAGACCGAAATGAATTCAGTTATCGCATATAGAGCTTAGAGGATCGACAATAATCAAAACTTAATGCACGGTGAGGATCGACAGAATTATGCACATTGCGACCCAAAGGCTATTCCCCATGACTTCTCTTTGGAAGTAAATTAATCGACTTTCCGGTGGGAGGTTGCAGGGAGATGACTTGATTATTTCATTTTATTATTGTTATTAGGGAAAGACTGTGGTAGGACTCTTTTTATATACCATACCGATAAAGCTTATTGTATAGACCGTTTGATTAATTTCAATGGCTTAGATATTACTTGTGTATAAAAATTATGATATACCCTAATTTATGGAATTATATGCTAAAAGATTAAAAAATATTGAAAGAAACTTTAAAAAAAAAAAAAAAAACACCGGCGACCTCGTTCCACCTTTGAGCCCCCCCTCGGCCCTCCCTCTCGCCGATGACGTGCCCCCCCCCCCCGAGACCCAGGCCTCCTTCCCCTGGATGACAAGCCACACCCCCCTTCCCCAACATGCGACCCAGGTGCCCCTCCCTTCCCCCAACCACCCCGCACCAGATCCGTGCGCCCCTCTCCCGATGCCAGCGACAACCACCCTTCCCCCCAACCTGGTGACGAGCCCCCCCACCCATGGTAGATCTGCGCAAGCCCCCCAACCTAGAAACCAGTGATAAGAACCCCCCCTCCAACGACTTTGTGCCCATAAAAAGGTTAGCTTTTTTTTTTTAATTTCTTTTTTAATTAGTTATCACATATAGCTAGATCTACGCTGCACCTAATGTCTCTTCGTCATCAGGACCATTGATTTCGATCGCACGGCTGAAAAAATGAGCTGTACGGTAGTGCTTCTCAGAAGGACTCTACTACGATGCCCCCTTGTTATTAATATTTTTTTTTTCTCTTGAGGGGCTGTGAGTTGCCTGGAAAGAATAATTGGGTGAGAAAAAAAATTTTAAGCTTAAGTTGATGTATAGGTTTGGAGTATCATTTTTAGATTAAAGTTTATTGCCTTTTCAAAAATTTTATTTATTATTTTTGTTGATTTAAAAAAAAGGATAAAAACTGATGTAAAAACTTTATATTCAGACCTAAAAGCTAAAGAAAAGCTAAATGTGCCAAAAAGATGACGCAACCAGGAGGAAGTCGGGCAGGGACAAAATACTCAAATTTTGATAGACGTGATATCATCTTTCGGAGGTAAAATACTCAGATTTTTGTATGAGTGACGTCACCGTTGTTTGGTTTTGGGGGGGGGGGGGTGGGGTAAAGGTCCTAAGAATCACCTAATACAATGTTGGGGTTCCAACATTTCAGAGGTAAAGTACTCAGATTTTTGTATATGACATGACCTTTTGTATTAAGGACGACCTATGAGATGGTTTGAACTGGTTCTCAAACCTACTACTATACGAACAGTCTTCTTCAGCTAAGGCTAGCAAAGGAACTTCTGGCTTAGCCAAGACTTCTTCCTTCTTTACGCCGATAACGGCACATTCCAAGATGCCTATGCACTTTATGAAGGTGGAGAAAAAAGAAAACTGATTAAATTAGTAAGTAAAACTCAAGTTTGAAACTTATAGCCATAACCTCCTTTTCTTTTGGTTAATCAAGAGAAAAAAATGGGATAGATCCACGGATCCACGATAAATCTCATTCAATTAGATATGGTAGATTAAAAAAGGGACGCCAAAAGAACTTGACAGTTGAGTCGTATGAGGTCGGAAACTCTCAAGTATGGTTCTAAGGGGTGTGGGGCTGAGGCAGGGTAAAGGTCCTAAAAATCGCCTAATACAATGTTGGGGTTCCTTGGTGTTGGGGGATAAAGGTCCTAAAAAACGCGAAATGCGATGTTGGGTGAGCTGTCAAAGTGTGATAAACTAGAGTCAGCCACATTTTCTGGGGGGAAAAAAACGAAGGAAAAAAAATGAAGAAATAAAAGAAAAGGGGAGAAGCTTCTTCTTCGTTTTTTTTTTTTTCCTTGTCTTTCCCACTATAAAAAGGGTGGTCTTCCCCTTCCCACATACTCGCATTTCACCTCCCAACGGTCCAAATCTGCACTGAAACTTGCAAAATTTGAGAGAAAATGAGCAACTTCGATCTCCGTTACACCATTCCCATCTTCATAAACTTGCTCAATTTCCAATCAGAAGCTCTTCTATGGACAAAAATCTCCTTCCACGTTTCCCTGCTTCTCCTCATCTCTTTCACTTCCATGACCATCTCCCTCATTCGTCTTCCGCCCAATTCAGCCCTCATTCGCTTCCAACCACAAAACTTCTCTCCTCACATTGCTGTTTACTACTCGCCTCACCTTTCTTTTCCAAACTCTGTTTTGGTTCTTGTATCCTTCTATTCTGATTCTGAACCACCTTCTTGGCCGGGTCAACGTGAGGCTCTTGGCTTTACCTAGTTGGAATCTCCGTATCAGTTCTACTCTCACCTATGACCACCAAGAAGATGACATAGATATAGAGGCCCAAGCAGCTCCTGTGCACCCAGTGGAAGAAGACGCAGTTGATCACATTTCCCCTGAAGACAATGACGAGAATATGGAGACTTTGACCACTGCCAAAGTCACCGGAAGCCAGTATGGTGGTTAACATTTGTTTTGTAGCAACTTTGTTTCTGTCGTTGGATTTTCATATCTCCAGTTGGTGGAGAACTTTCACTTACATGGATAAGTTCCTTCCCAACAGCAACTTTTCTCTTTTTCTTTTTCTTCGTCTTCTTCTTTTTTTAAGAATAAATTGTCCATTTAGTTTATAAACTTTTAATCTTATATAATTTTGATCTCTGATCTTTTTTTTAATAACTAAAATACTCATAAACTTTTAAAATATTACCATAATATTCATTTTTGTTAAATTTTAGACGGATTCCGTTAATAATTTGATCAAAAAATAATGATTAAAAATGGATCATGTACAAAAGTTAACAAAAGAACTATTATAATCACGTTTTAATTGTTTAGGATTATTTTAACTACTAAAAAAAGATCACAAATTAAAGTTGTATAAAGTTTAAAGTTTAGTGAATATGGAAAGTGATTGTTTCACATAGCTTTAATGTTATTGATATATAATGGATTCCCCTATTATCCTGTTTCATTAAGAGCTATTATAAGCGTAAAAGCTAGTCATGACATATGTGATGTATATTTATTTCCTCTTTGGTTATAGTGAGAATAAATTTGTCAAACATTCTGTGTTGTTGGTGTTTCTTTTTTTTTTTTTTTTTTATTCCCCTCAGTCAGACTCTCGATTTTATTTTATTTTATTTCTTTTGTTTTTTTTAAGAATAACCGATGTCGATTTTAGGTTTTTGAGCTTTTGCTGGGTTCGTAGTTCGCCATTATTTTTTTGGGTTGAAAGGGTGGATGGTAAACTCAATCGTAAGATTGGAATACAAAAGTTCATCTAGAATATCTGGTTGGAGATATATATATATATATATATATATTTTTTTTTTCAAGGAACCTGATTGCATACTTGTATGTATAAACCCGCTTCATCAAAATATATAAAAATTTATATATTGATTGCATTTTGGTTCTTCTATTCTATTTTTGTTTCAGTATAAAAAATCTGGTGATGGCATATGCTAATGGGAAATTCTCAAATAAGTTCACATCATCAAGGAAAGAAGGATTATCAAATGTGATATAAATGCTAAAGGACTAGAAACTGACATAATTGTCGAATGTTTCAGACCAAAAGACGAAACTGATTAATTGTCAAATGTTACAAACACGACAAAAAACTATTAGATAGTTTCCATATGTTTCAATTGTTGGAACCCACCAAGGAAGAACTATCAAGTCGTTTGCGGCTGCAGCATCATCATGTAGAGGCCTTTCTTTCTTTCTTTTTTTTTTTTTGGGGGTCATTTGTTCAGTGCTTCATTCTGCAAACTGGTACTGCAACTGCATACTTGTATGTTGCCCTGAAGCATGATGCTTTCTTTTGTCCCATAAACATCGCCAGCTTTTTTTACCATTTCAGAAACCGTCAAGAACAAAAACAAATTTCAAATCAGCAAAAAATGCAAATAAGAAAAAAAAAAATGGCATTTTTCTTTCAATTACCTTGGTTACTATTCCGTTGTCATTACACTTCTTGTGTTTTCTCTTCTCCTTTGCTTTTTTGAATTATTTGATCAACCTGTTCGTGAGGACCTCTTATTCAGCCAACAGATTAGAATTCAGCCAACAGATCAAGAGAATCAAAACCATGCCAACCTTAGGCTCTTTAACTTTCTCCCCCTCTTCCACATCTATTGTTTTCCTTGCTCCACAATCTTTATTTCCTATTTTAAAATATTAATAACAAAACAACTGTACTTAAAAAACAGAGAAGGGAAACACAAAATTATTCAAACGAATAATTTTCGTACTTATTGTCAAGAAGAGAAAAAAAAATCTTATAGTAATGAAGAAAGAAAATATTAAATCTGAAAAATATCTGTGAAAATCAGTTAAAAAGGTAAGGCACAGACTTGTAGTATAACAAAGAAGATTTCATACACACTCAAACCTTAAAAAATAGAATGTTCTTATTTAAGTTTGATACAATTGGTATTTTTTTGATGACTTTATTTACTTGGAGTTTTTTTAGACTATTACTGTTGGATACTAATGTTGAACTAACAGGATTTGATCTGAATAAACATTTTTGTTCGTAATTTTGACCATGAATACTAACAATATTCTAATAATTATTTAAACTAAAAAGTAAATAAATATTGCTTTACGATATTAATTTGATTGTGATTACTGCATGATAAAAAAATAATTAAGACTTCTATTATTCTGAATAAAAAAAATTATAACCGATAATCCAAATTTTAATAGATGGATTGAACTATATATATGTAAATAAATATTAATATATAAAAGGTATATAATTTCATTCCACACAAAATGTATTTTTCTTATAAGTCAGGATTTTAGCTTTCCTTAATTTAGTCCATAAAAAGTTGACAGATTTTGGATTTGTAAGACAACTTTGGCTGGATAGATGATATTTTGTATTAATTAGCTAATAAATGCATATAAAACCTTAAAAAAATTAAATTTCTAAAGTCTCAAATCCTCTATTTTCTTTTTCTTTTTCTTTTAAACATTATTTCACTTACTTTCTCCAGAATCAATAATTGTGGAAGGCTATCCAAATGGTAGTGAAACCGATGAGAGTTGTACAACTAGTCATGACCACAAAGTTTGTCACAACAAAAAAGATACGGATATATATATATATATATATCTGATTTAAGACGCGTGCTTCGCATGCATGGGCATTTTTTGAATAAAGTGTACAGTATGCAAGTCATTTAGAAGAAAAGACTTTAGAGAAAAAATAAAAAATACAAAAAAGAAGAAGAAAGAGAAGAGCCGAAAAGAAACACAGAAGACACAAAATAGAGAGACAAAAAAATGGAATAGTTTAATGTGAGAGAGTGCACAATAAACTAACTTGCGCTTTATATATATGTTATAGATTATAGATAAAAGCTATATAATTTCATTCCACACAAAATTCACTTTCATAATAAGTTGTGGATTTTTAGTTTTTCTTACTTTAGCCCATAAAGAATTTGACAGATCTAGATTTAACTTTGGTCGGACGGATGAATCTTTGTCATTAATCTTTGGAGATGGTGCACATGGGGGTCCACGCGGGTTTCTCCATTGTCTAGCCCCGATATCCTACGTGGATTTAAATATGGGAAGTACAAGTGATTAGGCCGATAGAATGTTTTTTGTTTCCAAAAAAAAAATTTTTTTTTTAATGCACCCTCATGTTAGGTGAAAATAAAGTTTCAATTATATAAATATTTTTTCATTTTCAGTTTCTAACATTGTTTCCTTTTTTTTTTTTTTTTTTCTGGTTTATTTGCCATGTAATGTAATGTGCAATTTTTTTTTAAAGAGATATAGAAGTTGATTATATATATTTTTTCCAATTTCACATTCATTTTTCTCTCTTCCAAACACCCATTATGTATAGACTCGTAATACGAATTTATGTGCTAAGCCTACCCAATGACAAGCCAAAAAATTTTATTAACTAGGGAGCTAATAACTATGTGATAGATAATTAAGGACTATTATGATCTAATTTTCATTTTTAGGGTGGATTATTACGTAAGAAATCTTATTCAAAATTATAAGCTATGTAATAAGAAAGTTGCTTGGCCTTCATTAATTCCCTCCATCCCTGAACGGACACCTTATTTATTTGCTTGATCAAAGAAAAAATAAATAGCATTGTCGGTTTGTGCTTTTTTTCTAAATTAATGTTCGGGCTTCAAAGGAATCCGATTCGTAATAATCTCATCATTTAGTGGAAGCAACAGAACAAAAGTCATTTGTTTTTTTCATGGTACGGACTACGGAGCGAGCTAAAGCATTCTCGGATTTCTTTTTTTCATTATTCTTTTTGTTTGACTTATAGATCATAATTATATTCACAAATTGTCTCTCTTCCTCCCCCTTTTCTTTTCCTCTCTTTACTACTTTATTTCTAATCTCTCTAATCTCTTGGTATCGTTCAACTTTTGCTTGACAACTCTTTTTTGTTTTGCTTTGTTGATATCATCACGATACAAATTCCAACAAGACAAGATTCTCGATTAAAACTTGAATGATTTGTTCTTTCGATTTGTTGGAGAATTATGATACAAATCACGACAAAACTTTTGATTAAAACTTGAGTAATTGTTCTCTATTTATGAACTTCTCTAACATCAAGGTATCTAAATCAGAGATCAACTAACTCTTTTAGTTTTAAGACATCAAATAAAACCTAACGTCTACGTTCTAGCGAGATGAGGAGTTGACTTGGTTTTCTAAATAAAAATTAAAAGTAAAAATAAAAACCCTCAATGAATCATTGAATCGTATAATTATTAGAAAAAGATTCTTAGTTTATACCAATCTAAGTAAAATTAAATTAAAAAATTAAATTTTTACTACACTCTCATATTAGGTTAAAATAAAGTTTCTATTATATAAACAAAAATTGTGTTTCTTTTCATTTCTTAATATTGTTTCCTTATACTTTCTAGTTTGTTTGGCTTGTAATGTTATCCAAATTAACATTTGTTTTTTCGAAGATATAGAATTAAACTATATTTCTCAATTCCATAAAAATTTAAGAAAAAAAATTAATGTTGCCTTCTAAATAATTCTTACAAAACAAGTTGCTAGATCTATGGAAAAATGACAAAAAAAAAAAAAAAAAGGAAAAGAAACTTATATATTAATGTATCAAGAACACAATCATAATTTAACGTTGTAAAAAACAAAAACCTACAATTTTGAATGCTTTCTGGGGAAAAAAAAAAAAGGGAGAAACTTAAAAGTACAATTTGCTCCAATGACGAATATTATGAATGATAGTAGATATTAAACAACGTCGTGGTTTTTTGTTGTTTGAAAATGGAAGGAAAGAAAAACATGTATTTGCACTCTTGGGAGTGGGGACTGGTATTTAAACATAAACAACACCGAATGTAATATTTACATTTTTTTTTTACATATATATACATAAATCTTAGTTTACTCCCAATAAATTTTGTAATTGCTTAGTTATCCATTAATAAAATTACTCTTAAGGACAGAGGTGTTTTAGAAATATTACTGTTTACCCGACTCATTAATAGAAACCATAAAAATTAAAGAATTTTATTACTACAGGTTGTCCCATTAAAAACTTGACATATTAGAATTTAGAAGGTTTGCTTGAAAATTGTTTTTTGTTTCCTTTTATTTCGTTGTCATACGTGGACATGTACCATTTTCACATATGGTTGGGTTCGAGTAATTTTTTCTACGTTTATAACGTAGAAACAAATTTGAATTTGCTATGCCATTTTCATACATGTACCATTTATGAAGTACTCTTAATTTTTATCTCTTTTTAAAATTTAAATTTGTTATGTTTACAACATTTTATTTTATTATTTTTTTTTTTTACAAATAAATCTTTGCACGTGACGCCCACAGACCAGGGAGACAAAAAGGTATTTGCAGGTGGAAACTTTGGAAATGAATAATCCAAATTCATTTAAAACCCGCGCAGAATTTGCACCTCGCAGATCACAAACTTGGAGGAGGAATGCGTCCACGTCAGCGAAAGTCAACATATTCGATCCCACTTCTGCTCATACAATCATAAGAACACATCGATTGCAGTGTAGTGCTGATTGCAGAAACCCCTTTTTGCCAAAACAAAAATCAATAAACTAATTTGGACTGATGGGCTGTAGCTTATTAGGAAAACAAAATTTTTGTTCGGTAAATGAGTTTAGTTTAAGATTTTTAAATTTTAATAGTAATTTTTCAGAAAATAAAAAAAAATTTCAGAAAAAACAAAAATCTTTTTAAAAAAAAGACAAAATCATGAAAAAAAGTATAATTTAATTTAAAATAAATGTGAAACCAAATACCTCTAATTTTACGGATCTGACGTGACTGCGGACAGATTTACTCGTAAGAAATATCTGAGAAGTTTGCAATGTGGAATTTCCCGGGAAAACAAATATTACGTACTTGCACGAACAGTCCCGCTCACATAGACATGTATAAAATGACTATTAATTACTCTAATTCCATAGACTTTCTTATATTTTGCGCCGCAAAATGCGACCCTTTTCTGATTTATATTGTGATTATTTGTATGCTTGCAGGATACAAAGGGCAATTGTTAGTTTCATGTCTTGGTAAATAGTGCTAGGGATATTTTCAATTTTCCTTTTAACTCCATCATGTCGCCCCTTTAGTGCCTTGGTCGTGAAATAATTTTTTGATATTCTCTCTTTGAACATGGTTGAAAATTGCATCAATATTCTAAGTATTAAAAATGACCCAAAAAAAAAAAAAAAGCGATGTGGCAATTACTGTGTTACTTGTTTTTTTATTTTTTAATCCAAAAAGATTACACATCCAATTTCAGGGTAGTTGGAATTCTTATGTACTTTAGTAAAATTTAGGGCGTGTTTGAAACTTAGGTTCCAACTAAAAACTTTCATGTAGGTTTTATTTTTTTCTGAAAATCAACAAAAATTATAATTAGTTTTTAAAAGTCAACTAACTCCAATTTAAAAATTTCAATTCCAACCGTAATACTAATTAGAGGCTTAGATTGTCAATCATGCATTCAAAATTTTTATAAGCTAAAGAACGAATTACTAACCAATTATAAGTTTAAGGGCTTTGTTGTTGATTACTGAAACAAATAAATAAAAAAACTGTGTTTATTAATTGGTTTTGAATCCCTTTGTCACAAAAAGGGGGGGGGGGGGGGGGGGGGGTTTGTCTTGATTCCTTAGCAGTCACAACATGAGTTTGAGATTCATTATTGACATTGTCCGGCGCACGAATCAACCATCTTCAGCTCATAAAAGACCTTTTCGTTTTCACCCGCCGATATTAGAGACTTTTCTCATCGTGTCATACATATATGATATATCTATGCATATATAGAGTTATACAAGCATACACGCTTGTATTTATCAATACACATATATTGTTTGTGTCCGGCCGATGTTACAGACTTTTAGTTTCGGTAAAATCTCCCATCCTGTCTTGTATGTGACGTATCTCCATGTATATACATACATATATATATAGACACACACACACACACCACACACCACACACCACACAAGTATCAGCTATATATTCTGGGTCCGTCGCTGATTGTTGTACATGTCGACGTGGAGCATCATTCCGGTCAACTAAGCAGCCACATCGGTGGAATATCTATTGCATCAAGAAGAAGATTCCCAATTAAATGGAATTTAAAACTATAGGAAGAGCTTTCTATTCATATGGAAGTTTCACGAACATAAATATCGAAATTGCTTTTTGGACTTTTAGGTCCGACGGGGTCATTGAGACGGGGTCATTGAGCAAACTAATGTGATGTTTGGACACCGCAATCTAAGACCTTTCAGTTCATGACTATTTTAGCCTTACTTCAGCAGGAAGGAAAAAAAAAAAGGCTTCTGAAAATAGCTGTATAAAGAAAGTGCGCAACAGTGCAGCTAGTCTTTGTCAGGTCGTAGACAATCACTATCAAGGTCTACAAAATCCTTATATTTTATGTGCAAAATTATTATTATTATTTCAAGGTTTGAGTGTGTATGAAATCTTCTTTGTTATACTACAAGTCTGTGTCTTCCCTTTTTAACTGATTTTCCCATATATTTTTCAGATTTAATATTTTCTTTCTTCATTATTATTAGATTTTTTTTTTATCTTCTTGACAATAGGTACCAAAAATTATTCGTTTGAATAATTTTGTGTTTCCCTCTTCTCTGTTTTTTAAGTACAGTTGTTTTGTTATTAATATTTTAAAATAGGAAAACAAAGATTGTGAAGCAAGGAAAACAACAGACGTGGAAGAGGGGGAGAAAGTCAAAGAGCCTAGGGTTGGCATGGTTTTTGATTCTCTTGGTCTGTTGGCTGAATACTAAAAGACATTTGGAAAGGAATTGGGTTTTGAAGTGAGTAAGAGGTCCTCAAGCAGAGGTTGATCAAATAATTCAAAAAAGCAAGGAGAAGAGAAAACACAATAAGTGTAATGACAACGGAATAGTAACCAAGGTAATTGAAAGAAAAATGCTTTTTTTTTTTTTGGTTCTTATTTGCATTTTTTGCTGATTTAAAATTTGTTTTTGTTCTTGAAGGTTTCTGAAATGGTAAAAAAGGCTGGCGATGTTTATGGGACAAAAGAAAGCATCATGCTTCAGGGCAACATACAAGTGTGCAGTTGCTGTACCAGTTTGCAGAATGAAGCACTGAACAAATGACCCCAAAAAAAAAAAAAAAAAGAAAAGGCCTTTACATGGTGATGCTGCTGCCGCAAACGACTTGATAGTTCTTCTTTGTTGGGTTCCAACAATTGAAACATATGGAAACTATCTAATAGTTTTTTTGTTGTGTTTGAAACATTTGACAATTAATCAGTTTCTAGTCTTTTGGTTTGAAACATTCGACAAATTATGTCAGTTTTTAGTCCTTTAACATTTAAATCACCTTTGATAATCCTTCTTTCCTCAATGAAGTGAACCTATTTGAGAATTTCCCATTAGCATATGCTATCACCAGATTTTTTGTACTGAAACAAACAATAGAACAGAAGAACCAAAATCCAATCAATATATAAATTTTTATATATTTTGATGAAACGCGTTTGTACATGCAAGTATGCAATCAGGTTCCTTGAAAATATATATATATATATATATATATCCAACCGGATATTCTAGATGAACTTTTGTATTCGAATCTTACGATCGAGTTTACCATCCACCCTTTCAACCCACAAAAATAATGGCAAACTACGAACCCAGCAGAAGCTCAAAAGCCTAAAATCGACATCGGTTATTCTTAAAATAAAAAAGAAGAAATAAAATAAAATAAAATTGAGAGTCAACTAAGGGGAATAAAAAAGAAAAGAAAAAGAAACACCAACAACAAAGAATGTTTGACAAATTTATCCTCACTACAACCAAAGAGGAAATAAATATACATCACATATGACATGACCAGCTTTTATGCTTCTAATAGCTCTTACTGAACCAGGATAACAGGGGAATCTATTATATATCAATAACATTAAAGCTATGTGAAACAATCACTTTCTATATTCACTAAACTTTAAATTTTGTACAACTTTAATTTGTGATCTTTTTTTAGTAGTTAAAATAATCATAAACAATTAAAACGTGACTATAATAGTTCTTTTGTAAACTTTTGGACGGAATCCGTTTTTAATCATCATTTTTTGATCAAATTATTAACGGAATCCATCTAAAATTTAACAAAAATGAATATTATGGTAATATTTTAAAAGTTTATGAGCGTTATAGTTATTAAAAAAAGATCAGAGATCAAAATTATACAAGATAAAAAGTTTATGAACTAAATGGGTAATTTATTCTTAAAAAAAGAAGAAGACCGAAGAAAAAGACAGAGAGAAAAGTTGCTGTTGGGAAGGAACTTATCCATGTAAGTGAAAGTTCTCCACCAACTGGAGATATGAAAATCCAAACATAAACAAAGTTGCTAATAATAATATAGTATGATTTCATATTAATTTATATGAAATAATACAGTTTTCTCAATAAAGCTCTGCCTATTTTTAATGGAAATTTTAATGAAAAGAGTTAAGTGAGAGTTATTCAAAATTAAGAGAAAAATATAAAGACGAGAATAATCCAAGATGATGATGATAATAATAATAATAATAATAAAAGCATCACATAAATTATAACATAGCGACCATAGAAAGGTCCAAAGCTAAAAACAGAGCAAGTACAAAAGCAGGTCAAAGCACCATAATCTCGCCATGAGCTTCAACATCGGAGTCGCCGACTTGGGGCAGAGGAGCTTGAAGCTCGACATCTATATCTGCTTCAAATCGATGGCGATCATGATCATGAGTAAGAGTGGAACTTATGTGGAGGTTCCAAACAGGTAAAGCAGAGAGCTTGTTGTTGAGCCAACCAAAGAAGCGCCTGAGCAACAAGAGCATTGAAGAAAAGCAAAAGGAAGAGATTAAGATAGCGGGATACGCATACCAGAACAGAGCTCTGGGGAGGACGAGAGAGGCGACGAGTGAAAGAGTAAGGTGGGGCGAGAAGTTGCCGAACTGGAAGCGAACGAGAGTGGCGTTACTTGGCGAAGGAAGAGTTATGGGGATGTTCATGGAAGTGGAAGAGAATAGGAGAAGCGTGACAAAGAGGAAGCAGAGTCTGGTCCAATTAGGTGTTGGGTCGTGGGGAGTGTTGGTATGAAAAGGATTTGATAATATTAAGTCCGAAAACAGGGGAAGAGGTTCGGAAGATTGGGAATTGAGGAAGTTAATGAGAAGAGGGAGGGCGTATCTCAGATCGAAGTAACCCATTGCAGCGACGACGGCAATGAAAATGATGAGGTCTCTTTGTGTGTGAAGGAGAACAGAAATATGGCTTCATTCATAATGCGAATTTCTTTTTAAGGTATCCAAAAGTTTTTATTGGGATCGAATTTCTTTTTTTTTTTTTTCTTTTTTGGTCATTTTGGCAAATATTTGAAACTAGGAAAGAAACCCGGTGGGGTCAACGTGCCAATCAAGTGGGTGTTCCCGTCATAAAGCCCCTCCTTCTCCATCGGGCTTTACTTACAAATTCCCTCAAATTCCCCAAAATCCCACCCACCAACTACGACAAGTCCCTCATATTGTTTTATTTATTTTTTTTACTTTTCTTTTTTTAATGGAAAGTGATAGTATCAGAGGATATTATAGCTTCCTTTTTGTATGCTTCATGACATGCAATATTTGATGTAATTCCTTTTTGTTTTCTTGAAAATAAATTTGTCAAACACGTTTTGTTAGTGTTTGGATTTCTATATTTTTCGTTAGCTTGGTTTTGAAATTTTGAAACTAAAAGCAGATAATATATTTTTTAATACAAAAATGTAATGCTGTAAAATAAGTTTGGAATAAAAATAAGTGAAAAGATTAATTATGAAAAAATATATTTTATTCCATCTTATTTTTAAAATGAGATGAGGTTTTAGATTCAAATAAATATTATTTTTATTTTAATTTTGAAATAAGATAGACCAAAATGATCGAAACAAACGGAGATTTATGTGGTGTTTGGTAAATGAGTTTAGTTTAAGATTTTTAAATTTCAATAGTAATTTTTGTTGACTTTTCAGAAAAAACAAAAAAAATTTTCAGAAAAAGATAAGAATTGTGATAATAAAAGTACAATTTAGTTTAAAATGAGATGTAAAACAAACAAACCCTTAGGATTTAGTAAATTTTTGCTTTTCTGTGTAATTTTGTTAATATTTTTTTTTTGTAAATTTTTGAATTTGTTATGTTTACAACATTTTATTTTTATATTTTATTTTTTTTATTTTACAAATAAATCTTTGCACGTGACGCCCACCAACCAGGGAGACAAAAAGGTGTTTGCAGGTGGAAACTTTGGAAGTGAATAATCCAAATTCATTTAAAACCCGCGCAGAATTTGCAGCCCGCAGATCACAAACTTGGAGGTGGAATGCGTCCACGTCAGCGAAAGTCAACATATTCGATCCCACTTCTGCTCATACAATCATAAGAACACATCGATTGCAGTGTAGTGCTGATTGCAGAAATCCCTTTTTGCCAAAACAAAAATCAATAAACTAACTTGAGTTTATAAAGATTTTTAGTGTAGTAGTTTGAGTTGAGATTTTTAAGTTGGAATAGTAAATTTTTTTGAATTTTTAGAAAAGACAAAAAATTTTTTGGGAAAAAAATAAATATTTTTTAGAAAAAAGATAAAAAAAAAAAATTTGAGTTGAGTTGAGTTGAGATGGTTTAGTAAAGATGCCCTAATTTGGACTGATGGGCTGTAACTTATTAGGAAAACAAAACTTTTAGCTCTACGTCAACTCGAAAGGTTATGACCTGTTCTATTATTATTTTTCACTAGGTGTTTAATACATAAAATAAAAAAATAACAATATTATTAAATATAAAGATCTAATTATATATATTAAACCTTTGTTTGAGTTTCAGGTTTGAATCCAAAAATTTCATTTTAATTTTTATCTTTTTTTAAAAAGTTAACAAAAATTTTAACTAATTTTTGAAAAGTTATCAAACTCTCTAAATTTCAAGTGAGAACGTTATCATAATTTTTCTTATAAAATGAGAACACAACCAAAACGAGTAAGGGCATGACATAAATTTATTAAAAAAATTGTGAATAAAACAAAATTTTCAAAAATATGAGTGGGGGCATGTGCCTTCAATCGGTGTGTGTTTGGCACATTATTTTAAATTTTTTTTTAAATTTTAATTCATTTCAAATCCAACTCCAATATTTTTTTTTTTTTTTTTTTTTTTTTTGAAATCTATGCAATACTTATTTTTCTTTATCCCAAACACCGATTCATTTTCAAATCCAAAATTTTTAACTCAAGGAAATATGCCGAAGAGGGCTCACATGTTTGTGGCTTCGTCCGTGGGAACAGAGATAAAAGAGACAAAATCAAGAAGAAATAGGAGAAACATAACAAAGAAAAGAAATATATCTAAAGATAGAAATCAAAAATTCAAGAGAAGAACTAGAATTCAAGAAGAGGAAAATCCAATATTATTATTTATTACTACAACATTCTTTGAAAATAAAATAAACATGTATAAGTATCCTATTTATCAGAGGCAAGTCTTAAAACAACTCTAATTCCAATTCCAAATCCTAAAGTCTAATCCCTCATAGCATCTCTAATTTGATGCCAATCCCAAACTTTGATACTTGGTTAGGAAAGCACTCTCCGATGTAGTGTTATTTCTCATGTTAAAATTGATAGTTGATGTAGTTAGTTGTAAATTTCTCACCAACTATAATAAATCTTACAAAACCTCAATGTCCAAGTTAGATATGAATGGCGTATATAGATGAGATTTTTTTTTCTTCTTTTTCACTCCAAACACATTAAAAAATAATAATAATAATCTCAATCATATTCAAAAGGGTCACTATTTAAACTTTTGATAGATTTTTCTTCAATTGTATGAATTTATACCATTTACAAAGCTTAGGGTGACAACATTACCCGTCCTACGAATCCAACTAAATTCGAAAGAATGAAAGTGTTGAACCAAAGCAGTAATTTTTTTACTAGCAAACTCAGCCGCCCAAACTCCCGATAGGGAACCATAATTTTTATTCAGCTGCTATAAACTTGATCATGACCAATAAATTATGTACTAGATTGTGCAATTTCCCTGACCAGTAAAAAAATACTAGATAGTCCAATTTCCCTTTCTTTCTTTTTTGCTGAACTCAAAATATTTTATTGTTTTAGAAAAATACTTTCTCCAACGCGTCCAGTGTAACGTATTTTCACATTTGGCGCCCACCTAGCGGAATAGAGGAGAGCACATATCTTATACTATTATTATTAAAAAAAAAGATTGGGCAATGATGAGCTACTTTGTTTCATTCTTCAATACTGATTGAAACTTCTACGACAACATTGTTGTCACAACTGACAAAGGTTCTACTTAGTATGTTTTGTAATGCTGGTGTTTTGCACCTTGCATGTTTTTCCAATGATTATTAATTTTTACGACCCTATTCTTATTGAGTAGTTTAGAGTTCATCATGATAGGGTATGGCAAGATTGGGGGATAAAGCCAGAAGAAAATTAGGTTGACCTTTCTAATGGAGAAATAGTGAAAGAGAGATAATATATAAATATAAATATAAATATATATATATATATATATATATATATATATATATATAGGAGAAGATTGGGAGATAAAAGACCAATCGTTACCGAGTTCAATATTATTTTAAGCGTAATCCTCCTCAATACCCGCTCTTGTCTCTTGTTCCACACTGTGATAGCGGTTGGTATGGAGGGTATTGAAAGACTGTAGAAGCAAGCTTTTTTTGGAAAAAGAAGACTTAGTTGATACACAACAAATTAGCGTCATTCACATTTGATAGATAGTGAGCAAAAGGTGCATAATAACATAATTAACCTCTACTAATTTGGTTGTTTGTATTAGCTTTATTTGTCTTTAATTATATTTTTATTCTCTTCTAAGTTTTACAAAAAAATGGGAAAACGATACTAGTTTCGTTCAGTGAATACTATTGTTATAAATTTCAAGTAAGATCTTCACATAGTCAATTTATTACATTCGACCTTTACAACAATATGTATAAATTGATATATATATATATATATATAAAACTTGAGACATGCTGAGATACAGCTTTATGAGATTATTGACAATAATGAGATCATATTTGTGATTTTTTGCTGAAACTAAAGTTGCAAATTATAATCATTTATCGAGTTCACACAACTACTTTATGAATTCTTTTTACATCTTGAGTCTAGACGAGCTAGTACTAATGTTGAATTCCAATATTTTTTGAGCTTGATCAAAGTAGCAATCGTTGGACAACCAACTGAAAAATTTTTCCAATGTACGACAAGATACTGATAATATAAAATATTTCGTTTGTCATCTTTGTTAATTTTGCTGTACTTTATTTTCCTTCTTTCAAGATAAAAAAATGTGAAGGTTAATGAAATTATTCGTTTATCTATTGAAAATGAGATCATTCTTAACTCAACATTACTACCAAAAAAAAAAAAAAAAGCGACCACAAAATCGACGACTATAAAGTATGTCATCATTTCAAAATTCGTTGGACTCTCCACAGAGAATCAAACAAGTTAAATGCTACTGGAACAATTTATAAGCAAAGTAAAAAGAGTTATATTTCCATATCCAGTCACTCTAATAATAAAGCAAATTAAATGCTGCTGAAACATCTTTGTGAGATGTACATAATTGAGTTTAACAAGTTACTAATTAACAAATGATGAGATTGTTGCTATTTTTTGCAACTTGTTTTCAACGTATTTTGATTCACACTATTATCAATGTGTATTACATTTTAATCTGAGTAAAATTTTTCTTATAATTATTCTTTCTGCAAATTGTTATCCATATTTATGCTATTAAAATTTCAATTATAAATCAATACGTGTCCAAAAACTAGTCTTAAGAAAAGCCGTGACGTTAACAAAAAATGACAGAAAGTTGGGGATGACAGGAGCTTTTGAAAAGACAACGACTTAAAGAGGCGACAATACAACCATTTAACATATCAATTAAATAAAACGACAATCATTAGCTCAAATAAATAACAGTTTCACTTGTGTGTTCACTTGTAATTCCGCAGTCTCTTTTGTGGTTTTTGTACCCTACTATGTTGATTTTGAACCCCTTTCTGGGTTGGATCAATATCAGGCTCTTAGCTCTACCTGTTTGGGATCTCCAGATAAGCTTACACCATTTGCCCTCGAGCACAAGCAGACGTATATAGAGTCACAACAAGTGCCTATTCCCCAAATCTGCATCTCCATTTCCTTAGAAGACTGCGACTCCCTTGTCGAATCCTAATGATGAGAGATCATCTCTGGTTGCTCTTTCTGCTTCATTTGGATCTCCTATTCAACTTGAATATACTATAATATTTATTTAGGTTTCTCAATATATTGTATTTTTAGACACCTCCATTTGAATATTATATCTATCCATTTTACTATTCATATATTCTTTTCTTTCTATCTAGTTTACCAATCACGTCATAAGTTATCTTTCTCTCATCATCAATCTATATTAGAGTGATTATTCAATTTTAACAATTCAAACACAGAGCACATTTAAATATAATGGTTAAAAAAGACATCCAAACACAAATTGAAATACATTTATTCTATTGAAATATAATACCAAGTTGAATGAGATATCCAAATGAAACATGACAGACATCTCTTTGCATTGTCGTGAAGTGAAGTATAAATTCTCGTTATTTAATCGAGGTCTAGTGATTGATTTAAAAAAAAAAAAAAACTCATTCTTGTAGAACCAAAAGCCACGCTCTCTTGCTAAAATATGATGACATTAAGAATGAATTTCTACAGATAGCTATATCGCGGAAGATCGGTTCCAGTTGCAGCACATAGGATTTTGAATTGCAGTGCCTTTATATTACTCGATATTTTGATTTCTTAGTTGCCATGTATTTTCAATCTATTATTTTAATTAGGTTTAGCAATTCATATAATTTCTAATTTTCTTTCAAAAAATGAACACCGACCTGATGATGGGAATAGAAACAATAACAATTAACTAATGATCATGAAAAAAAGACATTTCCTCTTGAATTAGTCTGCTTATCATATCTTAAAATATTTAACTCTTGTTGGGAAAATTATTTCATGCAAAAAGCAAAGTTTGGTGCCAAATTTGGTGTTTTATAGCACGTAATACACACATACTATAATAGAACATAAATATGAAATCTAGCTAGCTGGAGAAAGAAATACTTTACGAAATTAAAGGAAAGTTAGAAAATCATAATGTGTTTTGCATCCTATGTTGTTTGGAATATTAAACTTGTTATATTGGATTAGCATAGAATTTTCTTGAAGGATTTTGCTGAAGGAAAAAAACTTAATTACTAGAAGGAACAAAGAAACCAAACCTGTAGTAATTTAGTAGAATATTTGTTTAATTTTCATATATTCGATAAGCTTTGTTTCTTGATTTGTCTGTAGATCATTATCAAAACACCTTATACATGCATACTGTTGAGAAAAACCCAGGATACTCTCGCAAAGTCAATCCCACAAGGCTATACAGAACACAATCACAAAAAAAAAAAAAAAAAAAAAAAAAAAAAAAAAAAAAAGGAAGAAAAACTGAAAATCTTTATTGCTGAGATTTTCTTTAAGTTACAGACTCTATCTTTCTTCTAAAGCCAAAAAGAATTCCCAAGTCTCTTACTTTCTCTCTCTAGAACTCTCTGTTTTCACGTTCTCTCTCTATGGGTACGATAGCCTCTCATATATTTAGCCTCTCTAAGACCATCTACTTTTATACAGTCAACAAGTCAAAAGCCTTTAACACCTAAGCTAGCCATTCAACAGATCCTACCCAATAAGTGGTACATCTCAGCAACAACTACCTCGACTAATCAAGTTGACACCTGGCATTAACAAATACATACATACATATGCAAAATTCTTATGATCATGTTGAAGAAAATGAAGGGAAAGCGGTCAGATTCATAAAATGTCCGAGGCTTCAAGAGATCACGTCTTTTTCCAACTTGTTGTCGTTTTTATTAAGATTGTGTCGTTTTAGACATTTTCGTGTATTTGAGCTAATGGGATCTTGATTCGATCATGAAAAGAACTATAAACTCAGCCGAAGTGGCTTCAGATCTCGTCCCTTAAATTCATATTAAATTCATATACATGCATGCATGAGTGAAAAGAAAGCATCACAGACATAATAACAACATAACATAACTGAAAACACCCATGAAATAATTTTACGAACCCTCTGTACAAACTCCTAGACCACCAATATCCCACTGCATAAACATGAATTTTTTTCCCGTCATATGGGACTCATATCCCACTACATAAACATTAATTTTTTTCCCGTTCTATGGGACTCATGACTTCTACTTATTAAAGAGAATTAATTCAAAACATTCTTAGATTTTGAACCTGGGAGCTCCTATACAAACCGCTCTCCTCTTACTTAAACATGAATAGTAGCATTTACATGACACTAGTACGTAACTTCATAAGTAAATACTCAAAGCCCAACGGAATAAATATCATCAGTAACGTGTGGAAATGGTAATATTTCCGCTCCATCTCCATGGTAAATGTCAAGCACTGCCTCTGCCGCAGGCGGTGGCTCTACGTTTGCCGGCTGATCCAACTCAGTTAGCTTCTCTCAGATTCAAACCAGAAGGCGTGTTTTGAGCCGGACAAGAACAGGAGATGAACAGAAGATCAAGATTAAAATGAGAGCAAGATAAGTGTACCAGAAAAGAGTTTATGGAAGAAAAACCGAGCCCACCAGTGAAAGAGCGATGTGACGCCCACCAACTGGAATCGAATTATAAGGGCTGAGTTGGTGCAGAGGTAGAGCTCCATGGAAGTGAAAGAGAAGAGGATCGGAAGCAGTGAAGTAACAAGGAGGTAATTGGACTTGGGCCAGCTAGTTTGGTGCTGCCGATCATTCCAAGTATGGAAGGGGTCCCACTCCCACAGCGCTGATTTGAGGAAGTTCATCAACACCACGGCGGCATACCTCACATCGAAACACCTCATATTTCACCTACTCCTGTTTATACTCTGGTCTGAATTGGAATACAGATTCCTTATTCATTCCAATATATATGTATCTTGTAGTTGTATTGAAATTAACACACTAATAACAGGCATAAAACGTAGGGCCCTTTTTTTTTTTTTTTTAAGGATTTGAGAATTTCTAGTACCTTCGTCGTTCCAACTCACTTTGTGGTCTTTCTGGTAGTTTATGAACATCTAGATATACAACTCCATTCCTTTTGTGCACTCCCATCTCCCGTGGCTCATGCCGAATATATGCAGTGGCCAGCATCTGCAGAAAACAGAGTAATTACTATAAGATAGTGTAGCAACTAGCAAGTAAAATAAGTAGATCATCCAGCTTTAAAGTTATACAAAAGTCACTATTTCTCTTCTGTGTTTCTTTTATGGAATCCCCGTCTTCAAATACCATAAAGAAAAACTGATTTTTTTTAAATTCAAAATCCCTACAACTTCGAAACATATGAAGAGCAAAAATGTTTTGTCAGTAACTTGCGTACTTTGCCACCACAAAACAAGCCACTCCATGATCCATTATAGATTTGGTTTCTTATTTGAGAAACTCAACAATGTTTTCTAATTATAATAGGAAAACAGCATGTCAAACAGTCATGAGTTCACGATTTGTGGAAGTCATCCACATGAAATATGAAAGAAAATTGGATTTAGTAAAAATTAATAAAGGAACTGGCAACTACCTTATTAAGGTTGTTACGGAAAGTCAGTCAACACACAACCCAGATAAACTTCGTCAATAACCCATAGAGAATTCTTAACAAAATGAAGAAATAAAATGAAGTTTAATCAGGATCGCACCACAAAATGAATGTTTTGAAGTGGAATATTTGTGTCCCTTATGCAGGCAAGAAGGTTACCAAAACCTTGAGATCCCAATTCTGGTTTAGAGCAAAAACACACAGTTTCCTGCAAATATCAGCGCCTCATATGCATAACCCCATAGAAATGCATACACGAAGACAACAATGAATCTTTTTCCAAGTATTAAACCATTGCAATCTCATTAACCTAACAGGTTGTTGCAATCTCAAGACGCAATGCGTACCTTTTTTCTCAATAAAAGTATCAAAACCCTGATTAAGATCAGCTCCAACGTCTTCAGTGATAAGCCACTTGAAAAGCCTCTGAAATTAGGAATGGTCCATGTGAAAAAGCTCATACTCAGCATCAGATTGTAATACACGAAATGAACATGGAGTTTCACACTCAAACAGAGGCAGTAAGTCAAGAAAGGATGTGCTTAGCAAGCAACTTCACATGGCTATTGGATAAAATTACCATGTCAGCAAAATATTTTGGTAAATAAGAACAGAGGATAATTTACAAGGCAATCACCAAGTTCACGAATATTATTTACCCAAAGCTAGCTAATAAACATAAACATGTAGGATCTTGCAGCAATTTGACAAACAAATTGCCATGTGAGAGAAATTCCGTACCACTTATTACACAGAATAATCAATCTACCTTGCATCAGCCAGTAAAAAGTAGACAATAGCAAAATAGCAATCAGTTGAAAAGTTGTTTTGATAGCATGTCCATTTTCGTAATGGAAAACTTTTTTTGTTCGAAATGAGAAAGTCATTTTATTTTGAGAACGAGATGTTGTTTGGATGTGCAAAAAATATTCCTTCTTGAAAACAGAAGTTGTTTAGAATAAGAAGAAATTATATTGCGAATAGTGCAATGAGTGAGGATTTTTAAAAAGATTCCAAAAGGACTCTAAAAGGGTCTATACAAAGTAAGTTTGAGAATGAGATAACTTTCCTTTTCAAAATAACATGAATGAATGAAAAAGTTGGGAAAAACATTCTTTTGCTATTTTTCCCCCTTTCCGAGAATGGACATGCGAAACAAACGTTTGGATTGCACAAGTGAAAACTGAAAACTATTGAATGACAAAAAAAAAATGATATAAACTTTGTGATAATCTCTGCACATAATTGGCGAACCAGACGCAGTTATACAAAAAGAAAGAAAACAAGAAAACGGACTAAGGGAATCAACAAAACATATAAGGGACGGAAAAAGGAAACACTTGACTTACCTCCTGAAAAGCAATTTTATTGATAGCGTTTCTTCACTTTTTGACAGTTTTAATTCCGAAACAAAGCGTTCATCAGGGACATTAGCAACTTTGAACCATAACCAAAGTTCTGCCTTTGAGGATAAGGCCCCGATCGGAGAAGGAGACCCGCTCCTCCTCTATCATCTTGATGCCAAAGACCCCGCCCTAAATTCCCTCTACCCGGGTTATTATTATTATTGCGTATCACAGGCGACACTGTATTGGAAAACAAAAATTAAAGTTATAAGGGAGCGGGCGGGGGGGATTGGGGTGTGCGGGGTGCAACTAAAGGACACCACTTTGAAATATTATCAGTTCATGGAGAGTTTGTAGACAAACATTACATGCCTAATTATACAAGTTCGTCTTCATATGAATATTACAAGCCAAATTAAGCATTAATACCTACAAATTAACAATAAATTCATGAACAGAAATGGAAAATTAAACTTTATTTTTTAAGCTTTCAATAACCAAAAGACAATAAAAAACCAAAATTCGGCTAAAAAAAAGTGCGTATTAGTCCACTGATTCAGAGTATTTACAAAAAAACAAACTTTGTACAATATTCTATTTATGAAAATACACTAGGAAGGGATCAACAAACTTACAAATAGCATGTTTGAACCTCAAAAAACTTCCTTTTGGCATTAAGAAACATTTTGTGTAAAACTTGTGTATTTATTTATATTTTAATATTTGTGCTATCCTAAAATATTTGAATTATATTTTATATCTAATTTCCGTAACTTCTTAAATTTTTTCTGATATTTTCACCAATGTTAGGAAAAAATTTTGTGACATGGATTATTTATATTTTTACTGATACCGATATCATCGATAAACTCTCTGAAATTTTTGTAAAATTGGATTATTTATATTTTCACTAATACCGATATTTTCACCTTTGCTTATAGGACATGCATATAAGGTAGTTGGTTTGATGTGCCGAGCCTACAAGCTCGTGCCGTGCGTCATCTTGTGGTTCGGTGTTCCGAGCCTACAAGTTCGTGCCGGCCGCCGTCTTGTCTTATAAGTTATAGGGCATGCATATGTATGTGTATATATATATATATATATGTATATATTCCACCTAATTGGAAATCTTCTTCTTGATGCAATTCTTGATGCAATAGATATTCCACCGACATGGCTGTTTCGTTGACCGGAGCGATACTCCGATATTTTGCTAGAACAAATACTGGATTTCAACCTGAGTAGGAATTATCTTATGTGATTAATGAATATTAAAGGTGGCGTATTGTTGATTGTAGCCATTTTTTTGTCAATAAGTTAATTCTAGACACTTTTATTAGAATTATTATAGGAAAATGACGAAATCTGAGGGGTTTTTACTTTTTAGTAATGTTCTCTTCTTTTAAAGATTCTAGAAAAAGAAGAAATGCGAGATCATGAATTGTAATATAGCCAGTTATTTATTTTATTGAGATGTTAACGTTATAAAATTAATTGTTACTTACTACCCAATTTATACAAAAAAAAAAAAAAATCAAATGCTTATAATTTTTATTTTTACCTTTTAAAGTAACTCAGGTAGTAACCTTCAAAAAAACAAAAAAAAACCCCTCAGGTACTAACCAACATCGAGGTAAGAAAATAGCATCCCAAGTCCCAACAAAATTGACATTAGATTAATAAAAAATAATAGTATCAAGTATGATCTCTTATTTTAAACCAAACTAGCCATTAAAAAATTAACATTTAAGGAATACCATTTCAAACTAAATTATTACTATTCTTTGTCATTTTTTTATAAGTCAACAAAAATTTTAACTAGTTTTTGGAAAGTCAAACAACTCTAATCTAAATATTTCCACTCAAATCAGCTAACCAAACGAAAGCTTGTGCGTGACCTAAAAATTTTAATGTCACTTTTTAGTTATTTAAAATGTACAAGTAAGTTTGTTGATGATGAAAAGTTGCCAAGAACAAATAATTTGCTCGTAACCTTGTCATGAATGATCTCTCAAGTATAATACTAAATTAACGTGCAAAAAAATAGAGAAAACAAAAATTTATAGAGGATCGCCTTCTAAGGAATTGCTATCTTCATCAAAGGAGAGAGAGAGTGAGATTTGGTTCATGAAAGGAGACAGAGGAATAAAAAGAGGGAAAAAGAAAAATTAGAACACCAACAAAAATAAAGTTGACAGGTTTATTCTCACAAGCAAAAGGAAATCACACGTTCAAATTTTTAAGCTTAAAATGACTCTTTAATACAACACAACAATGAGGGAAACCAAAATTACCATAAATAAAATAAAATAAAATAAAATAAGGGACAAACAGACAAAACGGTACAAACAGAAAATGCTGTAAAGGGCTCAAGGCCAAAGCTACAAGCAGAGCGAAGTAACGGGTTTCCCTTTACAGTGGCAATCGCATGGTCAAGGCACCATAATATTTTCGAGGTGGTTTATGGGTGCCATGAAGTGTAGGAAACGACGCTACTTGTCATCCAAGATACCAAAAGGAAACGAGGAGAAAATTTAGGGGGTGTTTGGTGAATGAGTTTAGTTTAAGATTTTTAAGTTTCAATAGTAATTTTTTAGAAAAGATAAAAAAACTTTTTCAGAAAAGATAAAAAAATTTTTAAAAAAAAGATAAAAACAATGATGAAAAAAATATAATTTAATTTAAAATAAAGTTTAAACCAAACAAACCCTTAAATACAAAAATCCAAAGCAACAAAACGACGAGTACTGTATCTATCTGGAATAAACAAAGAAAAAAAAATTCAAAAGAAAATGAATATAGCTAAAATAAAAGATAGAGAAAGAAATAAAAGAGATTAATCAGCAAATAAATAAAAAGAGTTAATAATCTCTTTTATTTATTCCTGACATGCAGTCCAATTACGTGAAACATGCGCCACTAATTCCACAGATCATGCTAAAGTCACGCAGCGATTTTCTTTATTCTAGACTTTTTTCCACCACATTCTATATCCTTATTGGTGAGTTGTGACGGCTGTCAGCATGTAATTTAACAACCATGTAACTTTAGACAAACAATTTTTGTTTTTGTTTTTGTTTTTTTTTAACAAACAAGTTATAAAACAAATAGCCTTTGTTTCATTCAAAGAGACAAGTATATTGGCCACTCGGACACCCTCGAACTTTTGCTTTTCAAATTGATCACTGACGTCACAACCATGTCACTAGGGCATGCATATATAAGGTAATTGGTGGTTCGGTGTCCCGAGCCTACAAGGTCGTGCCATGCGCCGTCTTGTCTTCAACTTATAGGACATACAATGATATAAGGCAATTGGTTCAATTCCTAGCCTAAAGGTTCGTGCCGTGCGCCGTCTTGTACCTAGAGAGGGAGCCACCACCTTCAGAACTACCCTTTTAATTATGGTCCACTTAATTAATTAATCTATTTCCATATTTATGTTTGTGAAACTTCCATATGAATAGAAAGCTCTTCCTGTAGTTTTAAATTCCATTTAATTGGGAATCTTCTTCTTGATGCAATACGTATTCCACCGACGTGGCTGCTTCGTTG
>CM046386.1:24005154-24030154 GCA_025413485.1 Ficus microcarpa | reverse complement strand
CTCCTCAATTTTACCCAACTTTCCACCAGCAGGTGCAAGTTTTCCTTTATTTGCCCGCTCAGATTTAGCAGTTGACGAAGAAATTTTCTTTGATGGACCATCTAATGTCGGAGCCAATGAAGAAAAGACAAAAGGGGTTTCCGTAGCTCCCACAGAGCCAGAAAAGGACACAGTTTCCACCACGTTTTGCTTTCCAGACAAATTATCAACATGGCTAAAAGAATCCTTCCCCTTTCCTGCATGGTCTCCAATGGTGCTATCTCCAGAAGTGGAAATCGCATCTGTCGATAAGTTCTCCCCCTGCAGAACAGTTCTACCTGAAACACTTGGCTGCTTCCCAGACTTGAGACCTTTAAGCTTTGATTCAGCAACCCGTTTTTCCTTGGGTTCATTCTTCAGTCCACGGGATCCTGGTCCTTGTGGCGTCATGTACTTCAAATATTTAAGCGAATCATTAGCGTCGTTGTTCTTATTGCTCTGATCTGCCGCATTGTATTTGTTAACTTCCACAAATTTTCTCTTCTTTCCCGGTTTAGGAACACCAAAAATCACTCCTGACCCCTGTTTCTGCAAACCCGTTCGAACCGTTCTGGTTGCATCAGGCTTGTTAACATTTCTAGTGCTCTTACCAATATTAAATGTCTTTTCATTCACAGCAAAATCCAATAATCTTGATTGTCCAAGTTTCCCTGCATCCAAGTTGTCAGTGCTTTTTCCTGTCTCATCCTTTCCTTTGGTTTCAATAGCTGGACTGCCTAACCTTTGACGCTTTTCCTGCGGAATATTACCCTGAAGAAGAAAGATAAGTTCAGTGCAAGACGAAAAAGGTTCAAGTCCAAATAAAGAGCAAGCATAACCACGTGCAAGATTTATACTTCATGTGTAGAGGAATCATTCCGCAAGTTTGACCATTCAACCCATTCTCCATCCTTCCAAATGAGAGAAGGCCGAAGATGCCATGCTTTGACAAGAGATGTTTCACCTTGAGCTGCAAGTTCGATAAACAGAGAATAATTCTTGAGGAAACAAAAGAAATAGACATTATACAGTAGAAACCACTTTATCTCCAAAAGCAAAGAAGAGAAAATAACTAAAAACAAGGAAGAGAATAAACATACCAGGAAAATTGACTGTTACTGATGTTTCATCCTTATTGTTCTTTTCGGCAACAACTCCTTCCCACCAGCTAAAACACCAGAAAGATCAACCATCAGAGTGAATTAGGTAGAGATAGCAAAAAACTGAATCCAAACCCTTTGATATCGATCTAAAAAAGCAGAACATGCTCAAGATTGAAGGTCTGACAAGGAAAATATAAAAGTCGTGGTCGATGCATGCTGTTAATTCAACTGCATAACCATACCATACTAAGGTTTCAACCCCAAGACCCACGAGTAAAAGTTCAACATAGAATATGACTCGCACTGGCGTAAGAAAGCAGAAAGGTTTTCTTTTATTTTCTGGGGCTCCAACAGAAGTTTATTTAAAGGCTCAAAAAGTTGTAGGGAATTAGGATCTTCAAGATATTATAGGAGAATGAAAATGAACATGAACATGAACATGATAAAATCAAATTCTAACTCTCCCTAAGGGTAGCTCTTCCATGCATCAGGACATCGTACAAAAACATACATACTCGTACCTATTCGTCATCCATGCATCAACTCTATCTCCAACAGACCAATTATAGTCCCCCATAGCTGCTCTGCGCCTTTTCCTCGTGCCTTCATATCGCATTGCAGTAACAGGGCGGGCAATACGAATTTTGGGTCGGTCAGCACCTTCACCCGCAATTGCTACCCATTCTTTTAACTGTGCTAGGCCTATATTAAACGAAGGCATCTAGAAGTTACCATAAGCAACTGTGCATGAAATTACAATGACAACAGAACTACACTACAATCTTGTTATAAAAAATTTAGAGGAAACTTTCTCACTTCAGAGGACAAAAGGAAGAACAAAATCTGCATAGTAAATAAGTAATTGGTTTATTTTCACCTTCATCCTGCCCGATCTCTGTGTAAGATACACAAGCTCTCCCATCATCCAAACTCAGAACATTTGCTGTGTACCAGGCTGCTTTAAATCCATTGCCATCTTTAAAAACCTGAGAAAAATAGCTACGTTAAAACTAAACTTGAAACCTATAAAATCATACTAAATGGAAACACCAAACTTAAAATAAAAAATCTACACAAGTTCTATCAAAAGTAGAAAGCACCCATGTAAACAGCAGACTACTGTGAAAACAAAAACAAAAACAAAACAAAACAAAATAAAACCAAAACCAAAACCTTGAAGAAATACTATTTATTCCTATTAAGTTGATTAACCCGATTAAAACTGATCAATATTTTATCCAAGAAAAAAAACCTCACATACCTCGACTTTGGAACCTTCCTTGATGATATTTTCTTTGGGGGCTTGTCCTGTCATTTCAACTTCATTTTCAACATTAATGGAAGATGATTCTGTTATAGTCCCAGGCTCAAGAACAACAACAATATTTTTGGTCAAATCAGAAACTTTGCGGCCTTTCGGTCCTCTCGCTTCCTTCTCACTGGTTACAACAGAACCTGCGATTCCATCGACCCTCAAATGCTCCACTATTGATTCCTTGGGCACCTCTCTTGAAATAGATGACTTCTCAGTGACAGTAGTTTGTGTTTCTTTCTTACCCGACCTTCCATTTTTTGAATTATCAGCAGAAGAATTTGCACCGTCTACACCTCCCACTTTTGATTTATCTCTATTAATTTCAGTTGATTTTGCAACCTGCTCAAAAGATAATTGAGGTGCTCTCCAATATCCCTGAGGACCAGCTTCTATTAACTCATTCAGAGGCAAAACATCACCCATTGCAACAATTTTCCCAGCTTGTGATACGGCTTCTGCAGCCAACTCAGCAGCTTTTACAATAGCATCCATATTTTCAGCTCGCCTTGAAGCAGCAGATGCAGCTTCCACGTTTCTCCTCGCAGCCTCCCTCGCAGCAGTTAATATTGAACTTGAACTGTTCGCTCCATCTTCCCCCCTCAAAATAGATGCAGGAGTAGCCTTTCCCAATACATTCACCCTTTCGGAAAATGAAATTATGTTACTTTGACTGGGATTTTGAAAGCTATTTGAAAGAAATGCTTCATCAGCCATAATTTTTGCTTGCAATGCAGCATTTGCTGCGACATTGGCAGCAGCAGCAGCAGCCTTTGCAACAGCAGCAGCTGCTGCTACTGCTGCAGCAGCAGAAGCTAATTTAGCTTCAACATCAGGTACCAATCCAGAATTTTTCCGCTGCTCCAACTGATTCCATAATTCGTGGCTGTGACCAACAGCTACAGCAGCAAGAGCAGCTGCATCCTCCGCCTGTTTACTAGCCTCCTTAATTTTACCAAGAGTATCCTCCGGCAAAATAGCCTTCTGCACTACGTCATGGTCTGCTTTTCTAAGAGCATCAAAAGAAGGTGCAGGAAGTACAGACGAGAGCAATTTCTCTGATATACCTTGAGACCCAAAAGAAGTAGGGTTTGTGATGGCAACCGAAGGAGGCAGACTACTAGATATTACTGGTGCCAAACCTGCTTCCGGTTTGGATTGAGACTGCAAAATAACAGGGCCAATTTCCTCCGAAACTTGATTCTTTTTTCTTTTTCTAGGCTTACTATCAGAAGAATGCTGCCCCGGTGATGACGTCACCTTTTTCAAATCAAACACAGGAGCAGCAGTGGTGAAAACACTGGCTGGAGCTCCAGTTTGAATCATCGGGCTGGATGAGACATGCTTTGTTCCAGAGGAATGAGGCACAGTTGTTTCCTTTACAGGAATCAATTGAACACGTTCCGTATTTGGAAATGCTGTAAAACGCGTACTGGCCTCTGGTAAAGAAGGTTGTGGAGAAGCAACCCAGGGACCACGAAATGTGGCCTGAGGCATCCATGAAGCATTATGTCCAAGAAGGTTCCTTATAGGTGGTGTTTGAAAAGGATGCACTGGAGGGGTAAGTGCCTGCTGATAGTCCATAACCGAACTTCTTGGAATGACAGCAGACTGCATGCCATCACCAACTGGTGTAGGGATACTCCAAAGCGGAGAGGAAAGAGGTATCATGGCGCTTACAATGGTCTGAGAACCTTTGGTGCTTGATCGCCCAACTGGTGTGGATAAACCTTTACTCTGAGTTTGAGAAGCACTCTGTTTGCTAACTTGGTCAATATTTCTAGCACCAGCAGGGGTATGGCGCGGTTGCAAAGGTGTTTCCGGATTAATAACATTGGACTTTTGACTTTGTAGCCTCTCAACACTCGCTTGCCAGGCACTCCCCCACATGCCCCTTCCATCATCTATGGGCACACAATGGGATAAGATCACTATTCTTGTGCAACAAGTAAAAACAGGAATAGGGCAAGCTACATATACATATTTTAAAATAGAAAAAGAAAAAACAAACCAGATTCCCCAAATGCAGACAGCATATACGCTTCTTCAGGTACTGTCCCTTGACTGCAGGACAAAGAAAAATTAATTAACACACCCCCAAAAAAAATGGGAAAAGAAAATAGTTTGTCGCACATTTTTTAAAGAAGGTAACAGATCCGCAATTTCCTTCTGTCAATAGCATATATCTTTTAAGTAAGAAACAAAGACATAACTGCAAATTTTCACATCAAATGGTAAAGTCTTCTTGTTCCTTTCCAGCCAATTTCCACATAAAAAAGGCACTGAAAATTCCAGTGAGTTTTCTCATTTCTCCAAAAGCAACTTTAAACAGCTCATTGGCATCACGAACGCTAAATTAAACTCTATAAGAAATTTATCTATTATTTTCTCTAATTCCCACAAAAATGAATACGATCATACAAGCGACCAGTAAAGCTTTCTATTAACACCCACTATATTGCTGTGCATCCTTTTTTCAGCTATCAAACATGAAACTGATCCCAAAAAGAAAAAAACCACTCAACCAAATTCACACAGTAATTTACCTACAACATTTTCCTTGACCTGGTTCCACTCTCCTTCCTCACTTCCCGGTTCGTATTTTAGAACATTCCAATATCAGGTGCCAGCTTCTCTCTCTCTCTCTCTCTCTCTCTCTCTCTCTTATTTTTGTTTTTTATTTTTTTTTTTGGTTTCGATACTTCTGTTTGAGCTGAGGTTCAACAGCCCTCTCATAAAGTTCACATGTAATAGAATAGTGCACTCCATGGCTTTATGTGTTATGTCACCAATTCATGGAATATCTACCAATATTTGAACGAGCAAGAGAAAGGACTCACATCAAAGCACCATATACAAAGATCTGGGCACGCAATTGCACTTGTTGAAGGTCTGTAAACGGCTGTTGAAAAATAGTAGAAGGTGAAGCCGAAGTATTCAAATCTGGTAGACTGGATGTTGGTGCAGCAACAAGAAAGAACGGTTTATTATTGGTGTTGCCTTCAACATTTCCATAATGCTGCATCTCATTTGATTGCATTACATGGAAAATCCCAGATGGAGCTGGGGAGACATTGCTTGGTTTTTCCCCTCTTTCTACTTGTTTTGCAGGTGTTATTTCTTTCAAATTACTTCCTTTCTTTGCATTATCTTTGCCTGTTGCCTTGACAGCTGATCGCCTGGATTTACGCTCTGGTGTACCTTTAGGGCGACCACGTGGAATTTCCACGTCAGAGACTTGTAGAGTTGCCTGAGAAATATCTTGAGCATTCTTAGGGTCCCTTTGGCCCACGAGAGAAATTGAAGGAGATCCCTCTGCAATCTTCATAAAACAAAAATAATATCTTGTAAGAATTTGCAGACACTTCATTTAAATCCTCTCAAATTTCCATTCAAATTAACACGTATGGGAACGACTATTGCCTTAGTCTCCAAGGGAAGGAAAAAAAAAAGAAGCAAAGAAATGCAAGTGGTAAAAAGCATAACAGAGGTAACATTAGCAATCTAGTAAAAAATAACAGCAACAAAAAGAAAAGGTTTGACGGTTACTCTAGCAGCTGGGCTAGCAGGGAACACTGGCAAGTTCTTTCCTGCATCTCTTTTAGATGATTCTGCAGGTGAGCTGACATTAAAATTCGCTATTTTCCCCCCCTTGGTGGCATCACTTCTTTTTCTCGGACCTCGAGTACTGGATGCAACCTTTCCAGAATCACCGTCAATGACCTTAGAAACAGAGGAATTCTGAATTGCGGAGCCCTTCACACCCTCTTCCAACCCATGTACACCGTGAGAAAGCTTGGGGGAACTAGGAGTGGGTATGCTATGATAAGCAGAACTGGCTCCATTATCTAGTCAAACAAACCATATATTAGATACAGCAAGAGTTTAGATAAGTAACGAATGCATATTTTTATCTCCTTCTCTCCCCCCCCCCCAAAAAAAAAAAAAAGAAGTACCCAAGTTTTAACCTTCAAACCTTAGGGAATCATCCTCGCAACCAAATTTCATCAGTTCTATTGCTTAAGTTACGAACCAACTCTACAACATATCAGATTTTCACTTTAATTGATAAATAGTAAACATACAAGGTGGAATTTTAAACACAGGAACCGCCTAGTGATACCTCCTTTATTTCTTTATCACGAACTTTTCCACAAAAACAAAAATTGATCCAAAGCTTTACTTTACTATGGTCGTGCAGCAGAAAAATTAAACAAATTCCCCCCCATCTACATCTTTACCCAATCTTGTGTCCAAACACTACTTTTGGAACACAGGTCGCTTTCTTTTCACTTTTTCCCAAAACTACATATCCAGGCAGGCTGTTTAGCGAAGCACCTGAAGGCCAAAGTAAAAGGCATTCAAAATGTCATAAAAATTTTGTTAACTGAAAAGGAAGAGATCAGACACCACTTGACCTAAGTATCATCCTTCCCAATATACCATGCAAACTCAAGAAGGATATGGACCTGTTAATGAATGCAAGTAGATGCTACAAACCGAATTTGAATCAAGGTAATCCTGTCCCTTGTACCACAATCGCTAACAAATAAAAGAAGCAAGAAAGAACAGTATATAAAAGCATGAAAAAAGTTTAGAAAGTTCATTCTCATTTCCATGAATAACTATACCAAATGACTCACTTTTGGCATCTGGCTCACTAGTCTCCCTAGAACTCTTATCCTCAGATACAAGAGTAGCTTTATGGCCTTCCTCGACTTTCTGACAAGTTCGATCTAGTGATTCAACCAATGGTACTGGCTCAGCGTGTGTGAGAATCCCGTTTTTATTTGTAGTTGGTTCTGCATCACAAAAAATATAAGATATAAGATATTACAAAAATGTAAAAACCATAGAGCAACTAATCACAAATCCACAGCACTTGTTCTTTCAGATACAATGAAAAATCTGATGACAGACCAAGTATAGAATCATAAGAATGACACGCAAACGTCTCATAAGACCAACCCAACAAAAAAAAATAATGACTAAAGTAAAGTAAAAATAAAAAGGCATAAATAATAATTCACCTGAAGTATCTGCAGCATCCTTAAGAACGTGTTCCACGATGGCTTTCTTTTGACTTTCAGGAAAAGCTACTGCTTCAGTGGCATCAACACTTCTCACCGTACATTCATCGAGAACAGGAGACACATTCACCTCCTTTGTACGTTCCTCACTAACTTCATTAGCTGTTTGCACAGACTGATCAACAGTCTTGCCCAAGAGCTCTATATTAGTATCACAACGAGCACCTTCTTCAGCTTTAGAAGCAGCTTGGACTTGAGAAGATACAATAGAGATGATACGATTGAATCTGCCAGAATTTTTGTTGTAGCATCTTCCTTTTCTTCCAAGGGAGTCGACCCCACAACAGAAACGGTTGACATTTGACTGTCCCTGTGATCAACTCCTATCTTCGCACCATTTTCAGAAGGCAAAGAAACTTCATTACTCTTATAAGAAGCTAAGTTAGAATTCGGCAAGGCAACATCTGACACTACAAAAAGTGACGAAGAAGTTAGAACATTAGTACAAAGCGTTTTACTTTCCACCTAAATTTGATGTTTTTAAAAGCATACTGTATACCTGATTCATTTCCAGCAGAAGTAACCCCTACTGTTGAAATATTCAACTCACTTTCTGTACTTTCATCAAATGATGAGCCAACACCCTTGTGTGGAGAATTACCATCAATATTACTGAGATTACTAGACAACTTTGTGTTCTTTTCACTGACAGAAACATCATCTTGCTTGCTTATTTGTGTGGATTCAGTTTGAATGCAAGTTGGGACATGGCTCTCAGCACTCAAATTCTCTCTGGAAGATCCATGGGCATCTTGAACACCCTTTAAAGCTCCAGTGACATTTGATTCGCTACTTAATTCAGCTGAACAAAATGTAACATTCGAGGTAGAAATATCTCCCACATGACTCTTGCTGCTTTCAAGACCCTCATCCTCAGAAATCTTAGTGATCTCAATGGATGACAAAGTCTCAGAATTTCGGACTAGTATCTCACTATTTAACTGCTGCCCACTTTCAACCACATCCTCTTTGCCACTGATCTCCACATAATCCATCTTTGCTTCCAGACTAGAAGGAATTTCAGAACTTATGTTGCTAGCCTCAAATGCAGGCCTCTCAGATTGAGCTTCACTTTTGAAGGCCTCTGGTGGCATATCAAGCATATTATCTTTGGGACGATCGCCACCAATATCTTTGCCTTTACATAGCACCATATCTTCACGTTTACTGGCCTCGACAGGAACTCCAGAACATTCATCCTTACTGTGTCCGGCAACTGTAGGCAGCTTAGAATGTCCTTTTTGTATCTCACTAGGAGGTTCCTCAACATTACCGCTTTCCGCCTCAATTACACTAATCTCTGCAACAGTTTCCACCAGAGAGGCTGAATGGAGAGGGTTTTCATAATGCTGACTACCATCTATTATATTTCCATCCACATTCTGACTGTCCATTTCGGCTTCCTTGCTTAACACATGAACTTCTGGATTTTTGTCTTGGACAACATTAATTTGAGGCTGGACATCATTATTAAGTTCAGTACTGCTTGTTACAGTACTTTGCACAGAAGTCACTAAATTATCGGCTCGTAATCTTGAAGAAAAAGAATCTTCCTGTTTTTGGACATCCAGATGTTCATCAACATCCATTTTGCTTGCATCATCACCTTTTATATTCACAAAGATATCCCCCTCACTTACATGTAAGTCAACTTTTTCACTATCAACATTTGGATCTCGGTCATGTGAACCACCATGAACAAAACTTTCACCTCCTTGTTCTTGTGAAGCATCCTCAACATGAGGCTGGTCCACTCCTACATCCCCCTTTAAGCCAGAGGAGTTTCCAGCAGTCTCATCTGGTGGTAATGCAGATTCTAAATTTGTAACATCCTCTGTCCTAGAAAGAACGCTACCGTCTTGTTTCAAACTATGCTCCATTTGCTTTGTTAGGCAACCCAGTTCATCACAGGCATCTGATTCCTCAATGATGGGTGGTGCAGCAATAACTTCTTCCTGCCCAACAGACTTTAATAGCATTTCAACAGATTCAGAGGAAGTGGCCTCAGACCAAACATTGTTACGCCTAGAAATAGAACAAGTTTCTGCTGCACTTGAATTGAACTCTATCCCACTGCTTCCACGAGAAAAATCCTCAATCCAATTGTTATCTTGATTACTCTCTATGCCAAGGAAAACCTCAGTTTCAACTAGACTATCAAATCTCAAATGACTATCATCAAAATCAAACTTGGGAATAGCATAAGGTCGCAAAACAGGAGGAAATTTAGAGCTTCCTTCTCCAGCTAGATGAAAATTTTGGCTGTGAAAATCACTGTCATCATAATCCATGGGTGAATTCCTGCAACAAAGAAACAATCAGATATTTTCTAGTACAATCATGACGTGTTCATGATTTCAAAACTTAAGAAACCATCATGATTTCAAAAGTTAAGAAACCTCACAAGATAGATATAACACTAAAGCAACTAAACAAGTACTCAAACAACAATAAAAATACAAGATAACCATTCTTAACCATTTGACTACTTTAATAAGAGTATTATATCATCCAGTTACTAACAACTTTACATGTATCTCACATATACAAATTTTAACCTGCCAAAAGTTATTTCAGTATGCAACTAGATATAAATGCGAATACACTGTTATTCACTACATAGTCATTAGTTAATGAGCCTTCGCAGAGCCAATAAAGGGATCAATTACTTGTTATTTACACCATTCTTCTTCTGAAATATGGAAGATGATCAAAAACATTGATTGCTCGTTTTCTTCTTTTTAAATGTAAATTTCACCCTCAAATATCTTTTCAATAACAAGTCCATTCTGGTGATATGAACTACATATCATTGATCTTATATCTACAATCAACACTAACTCCATGACCATGAAATAAAGAATAATTACATGGAAATAACAAAGTGCATCTTTGAATTGATAAACTCAGACCAAGACTTAATTCCAAGCTGAACAGTAGGAAGATACTTTAGAATCCACGAGCTTTATGTAAATGGCCAAAGTAAAAAAGAATGGAATTTCAACGTAAATGAGAATGCATACATCTAACAATTACCAAAATGCCCATTTTTGGTTTGCTAAGACAAAATATTTAGCTGAATACGACATATTTGATCATAAGAACATCTGAAATAAAAACTTGTTGTACACCTTGTTCTTGTTTTCCACTAAAATATGATCTATATATATTATGGAACTATCCTTTTTGGACTATTATGCAACGAACACATGCTCTGCTTGATGGCATTAAGTAACCGACCGATTATCAAACATATTCAAAAGTCAAAGCATTTTATGAATGAAAATGGCAATGAAAGAAAGAAGATAACAGAAATGACGATGATTGTGAAGAAAGAAGTTGGCAGAACCTAGGGATGGGACGAGGAACGTTCATACAGCAAAGTTGAGCATATAACCTACTACTCTACAATCGAGTTAAGTGATTCAAATAAACTTGGGTGTTTCTGTCTCGGGAATAAGTATACATCACACAGCCCAAGAAATGTACCAAAGCTTACAAGTTAGCACTTATATGGAATCACAAAATATCAGCTTCTTTAGTAGCTAATAACTACTAGGACAATGCACCCATTCGACTACACACTAGTTCCCAACGAAACTATAAATCCGGGCCAAAAGTTTCAAACAGAATTTCAAAAATTCTCTTTCCTTCTTTCACTTTTTTTTTTACATTTAGTTACCTAGATAAAGAAAATCTCCATGATTAATACAGTAGTAAATTGAACATATAAGTGATAACTCAATAAATAAAAATTAAAAATTAAATTAAAAAAAAAAAACTAAAAACAACATGAACAAACGAAAAAGAAGGGAATTTATTTCATATAACCCTTAAAATCAATTTACACAAAACCCTCAATCAGTATAAGAAGAAAAATAAATTACACAACTAAAACCAACATTTCTTCTCCAGCAATAACAAGAACCCAAAAAAAAAAAAAATGGCTTTATGAAGTAAAACTCACCATTTTCAAACTTCAAAGCAAAGGAAGGAAATCTTTGGACTAATTTATACAGAAAAGCCCTAAATTTTTACGCAGGAAAAAAATTAAAAAGAGGAAATGAACAGTTACCAGAAGAAGAAAGTCTAGAGACGCTACCTCCCTCCATCCGGTGATGAAATCCAGCACTTTAGGTCTCTCAACTGCTCCTCAATCGTACACTCATCTACTGCTTCAACCAAACCCTAGCCCGTTAGTCTCGTCCTTTACAACTTTCAGCGAACGAAAAATTTGAACAACAAGAAGAGGAAGAGAGAGAGAGAGAGAGAGAGAGGTAGAGAGAGAAAGTAACCGAGCAAAGTCGGAGAATTTGGCGGAGAGCACTTACCGAAGCCTTCGAGTTGCTGTCGGATCGAATTAGGGTTCCGGCGAAGGGTAACAGAGCAGAAAACGACGACGAAGATAGGGAAAGGAGAGAGAGAGAGGAGAGAAAGAAGAGAGAGAAAGAGTTCGAGCGCGTGTGTGAGATACTTTCTCAGTGGCTTTTTCGGGTTTTTCCCTTTTCTCTCTATCTTTTCTTTCTTTCTTTATTTATTATTATTTTTTTTTATCTTTTCCTCTGTTCGTATTTCGCTTGCTTGTTTTTCAAGGAGGGGAGATTTAAATATTAAAAATAAATAATAATTCGGGTGTACTTTGTCCCGAGAAGAGCCAGGAAATGGAACTTGGCACGTGGCAGTTCGTCAATGGTTGAAAGTTATTAGATGAAGTGACGGTGACGGCGCTCGTAAATGTGTGAAGAACGGGCGTTGGATCGGGGGACTGTGGTCAACTGACAGTTGTCATGCGACGGTAAGGATGGGCCTGTGAGGGAGGTTGGGTGGAGAGCGCTGTGGGGATAGAGCATAAGGTCCTTATCAAAATGGTGACATTTTTTATGCGAAGGATATGCACGTGGCAGGGGGAAGATGATCGGTCGGAAGAAGAAACCTCACTACTGGGACGAAAGAGTTTTTTTTTCTTTCTTTTCTTTTCTTTCCTTTCCTTTCCTTTTTTTTTTTTTTTTTTTTTTAGTGTATGTGATAGAGAGCTCCTTTGAAGAACATGATCGTAGAGTTCTATAGAACTCGATTTTAAGGGGGAGTTTGGTGGAGTAGTTTGAGTTGAGATTTTTAAGTTGGAATAGTAAATTTTTTTGAATTTTCAGAAAATACAAAAAACTTTTTGGGAAAAGACAAAAACTTTTTGGGAAAAAGACAAAAAAAATTTTGAGATGAGATGAGATGAAATGGTGTACCAAACTCCCCCTAAGATTATTAAGTTCAAAATGTATGAATATAATTGTGTAATTGCACGAAAGGTCACATACACATGGCCATATTTAATCAAATTGATTCATTTTCATTATAAAAAAATTAGAAAAAAAAAGGATTGGAGCCTAGAAGACTTCTCCCTCAACAGATCCATCTAGCTACGATCCAACCTCTGGTCACCATCTTCCGCAAGAAAAGGTCCCCCTTCCTTGATGACCTCCTAGAGGCTAAATCCCACTGCCCGCGTGACCCCTTTGAACCTACAGCAAAGTCACTTTCCTGAGAACCCCCCAACGACAACCTCCTCGAGACCCCTTACACCCACAAACGGCCTCCTCGAGACCCCCCCAACCCCTAATGGCCTCCCTGAAATCGCTTCACCCTTGACAGCCTCCACCCAGCTCCCCTAACCGATAACCTCCCCGAGACCCCCTACTACCTTCACACGACCTTCAGTAAAGTTGCCCCCCCAACTCCAGCAAAGTCATGAGTCCCTCGACGATTCCCCGTAACCAGATACCGCAGGCCACCTCGACGATGGACCACCCATCCCCACCCCCAACCTACCAACGTCGAGCCCTAGCCCTCCTCCTCAACCTTCCATCGATGAAGTTTTTTTATTTTATTTATTTTTTTAATTTTTTAGTCTAGATTATTATGTGATTAAGTGTATTACAATTTTTATACACAAGTAATATATTCTCAGCTGTTCAATTACATTTAAACAGTTTAAAATAAACTCAACCGATAGGATATATAAAAAGAGCTCTACTACATACTTACCTTCTTTTTTTTTTTTTTTCTTTCCTCAAAGAATTAAAAAATAAGAAGATAATGGAATTTTTTATAAAAATAAAAATAAAAAATATCCATTTTCAAAGAGTGTTTTTTCAACTTTTTTTACCATTTTTCTCATTTTGAAAAGTATGACACTTCATTCTTAAATATATATATATATATATTACATAACATTTTTGGAATTTGAGTTTTTCTCTCAATGCATTATTCTCAACATTTCTTCTCATTGTCGACATAAGATAACTTTCCAAACAAATTTTATGCTCTTTTTATTTTAAAAAAAGAAAACATTTTACACATACAAATATCATCACATCCTCAAATTAAATGACTTTCCCATTTCAAAATTTTTCAATTTTTAAAATGAAAGTGCATTCCAAATAAGTCCTAACTATTTTTTTTTAATGAAATACTAACCCGTTTTAATGTTTAATAAAAATTCAAATTCTTGTAACAGAAAACACCATAAAAAATTTGACATTGTAAAAAAAATATTTTAATTCAAGTTTTTATGCAATTGTAGCATAGGATGAAAAAATACTTTTTTTTTCTTTTTTGTTGGAAGTAAAAAGAAAATAATTATCTGATCTTCTACTATTGTGATTTGTTTGTACCCTTAATTACTTGTGGAATTCAAATTATATTGGTAAATGAAAGAAAATTGATCATAGCATTACAAAAAAAAAAAATTTATAAGGATTTGTTTGGTATTTAAAATTAACTCCAATTAAATTATATATTTTTTCATATCAGTTTTTATCTTTTTTTAAAAAATCAACGAAAACTATAACTAGTTTTTGAAAAGTCAATAACTCTAATTTAAAATTTTTATATCCAACTGATGAATCAAACACAAGCTAAGAAACAATTAATGTGATTGGTATCTTCCATTCTTATTATTTTTATTAGTGTAAGAAATTCAAGAATGAAGCCATAGTACGAAAAATCATAGTCTATTATATACAAAAGATGGGTCCAAGTTTGTTCTCATTATTATAAGTATAATATCGCATGATCTTTTGACTGGATAAGATATTTGATTGAAGTTTCAGAACCGACATTTCTTTCTTTCTTTCTTTTTAATTTTTTTTAAAGACCTGACACATATTATATTAAGAACAGAAAAAGGATCAACACTTAAGATTGCATCATTCCATTAAGGGTGGAAACAAAATACGTTGTTAAAGCATTTTTTTTTCCCTTTTATAGCATATCTGGTGCACCAGTTGCATTCAAACGCTTTTTTTTTATTCCAAGTTATTTATGATTTATTATTATAACTTTTTAACTCAAATTTTAAAAAGTCTATAATATTATGTACGAATCTAAATGGGATGAATTTTTTTTCTTTATTGCATAGAATTTCGAAATAAACAAAATAATGATAATTTTTACGAACACATTTTAAGTTTTTACATTTTTTAACTCTAATCATTCAAATCCATACACCAAACACATGCTTAAATTTTTTTTTTTTTAAAGGAATTTTAGTCACGTGGCTTATGTGCAAATAATTGCATCAAATATCTAACACTGCTTTTTACAATAGCATTTTCAGTAATATCAATTGGTTCAAAATTGTTCTCTTTTGTTGTATAATAGTTCAGTAATTTGAAAATGTAGATGAAGAAACAAAATTAAAAAGCGTCCAAAATAATATAAAGGACCACAAGTATACGTCGAGCAAGAAGAAAAGAAAAGGCACCTTCAACCAAAAAGAGGGAGAGAAAAAAAAAAAAAAAAAGGACCACAATTATGATGAGGAGTACTCCAATTCAACAGATTGCTCGTGTTGTCAAAAGCGATGCCATTTATTCATATTAGAGCATTTACAAACAACAAATATTCAATAAATCCGATGTATCATGTTCTTAAATTTACATGATACAATCGTTTAGTAAATAATTAATATTTATTACATGTTTGGCAAAACATCTCATTTTAAACTAAACTGTATTTTTTTATCATGGTTTTTGTGATTTTCCCAAAAAGTTTTTTGTCTTTTCTGAAAAAGTTTTTTGTCTTATCTAAAAAATCAACAAAAATTACTATTACAACTAAAATATTTCAACTCAAACTAACATACCAAACAAACACTTAGATGATTATGATTGAACTAATATTCACAGATTATATAAAACGTCAAATTTTAATTTAATAAATGTATCACATATATACAACAATGTGATGCATCATGTTAACCGAATAACTTATCTTATAATTAAAATAGCTATTTAAACGTATAAGGTCTTGTTTGGCAATACAGTTCAAACAGTACTTTTTCATCTCAGTTTTTGTCTTTTTTTTTTTTAAGTTTTTGTTTTTTTCTGAAAAAGTTTTTGTCTTTTTTGAAAAGTCAACAAAAATTTTCAACTCAAACTGTACTTTTTAACTCAGACTCATTCACCAAACGGACCCTAAATGTTGTTGTGTTTTTTCTCCTCTTAGAAAAGTTAGGCCAATCATTTAGTTCATACTTTGTACTCACGAGTTAGAACTGGTGAAAAAAAAAAAAAAAATTAAAGATTGATATATTTTAGCGTTAAATTTGACATAAAGTGTTGTACTATGTCAAAACTTGAGGGGACACTACACCATTAAGGCTAATCCAAGTATTCATGTGCCACGAAACAAATGTTTATTAAAAAATAAAAATAAAGCGCACCTAATTGCTCGACTCCCTTGCAAAGAAGAGAGAAGGAGAGAAAAAATTCCCCAAAAAAAACAGAGAGAGAGAGAGAGAGAGGAAAGGAAATTAATAGCAAAACTGTGCATAAAATCGTGACCACCTCAGTTGGTTGGATGTAAGATTCAAAAAAATCAGAATAATTAATTCCATTTATATTCTATGATCAAATGTTAGCTTTCCAACTTGGTCTCTAATGACTTTTCGAAAGTCGAATAATTAATATCTTTTTCAAAAAATCAAACTATTATTTTTATCCATCTTTCTATTAGTACGTCGATAAAAAAAAAAGTTATGACTCGTTTAGATAAGTTATTAAAATAATTATTATCGTACTTAAATGTACTGTATGAAGATAAATTTTTGAATATTTTACTATTTAACTACAATTCAACTGAAATCCAATTTAAATTTTCACAATTTAAAAACGCAAACCACACTCTTTTTTTTTTCTTCTACATTTACACTATTCAAAGTTTACCTTTAACAAAAATTATCCCAATACACATTTCATTTGAATACATGATTCAATTATAAATTTAAATGCAAACATTTAATGCTTTGAATAAACATTCAAATACATTTTTCCCTTAAAAATCGTACCCAACATGTAAGATTGCAAACAAATTTTTGATGGCAATGTAAAACTATAAAATTGATCTCTACCGAAATATACATGGTTCTCATCTACCCCTTTCCATTGAGATTTTAAAATTGGGACAAACTCACGTAGTGCAAGAACTTGTTATGGGACATTGAAATATTTAGAAATCAAATATGATTCGACCTAGCATAGATCAAGGATTAAGGGCTTTTTTTTTTAAGGGTCAGTTTTGATTCTTTTATTTAACTTAAACCACGCAAATTAGCTTTTACAAACTACTCAAAAAGAAGGATAAAGCATCATGCCACATATGAGAGTGTGTATTAGAAAAAACAAAACTAACTAAGAAGTGGGCTACTGAATTCTCATAACAAGAATTATAACAAACACCACCACCTCCAAATAATTCAAGAGTATCGCAAATGTCTTGAATGACATTTGCTTTCAAAGATCGGAGTTCCGAATTCTTGACGACATGTACAACATTTAGAGTATCCGTCCCAACGATCTAATTTGAATATCCTTTGAAAAGAGCATACCACACACCTTCTCTTATAGTCATGCATTTGCTTAAAAAGGGTGAAAAATAACCTGCCATTCGACGGGCCATTGCTCCTAACACCACCCCATTAGCATCTCTAGCTACTGAATCGATACTAATGAAGCTTTTGGAGATGTGAGCGGAGGCATCCACATTAATTTTGACCTATCCCAGGTCTAGAGGTTTCCATAGAGTCTTTAGAGTTGGCACAATGGTACTAGGGACCGATCAAGCCTCTAAGCCGCTTCATAGTCTCTAAGGATATGCCTATCATGAGAGACCATCTCCTTAGGACTGATAAGTTTCCCCTAAGGACTGATAAGTTTCCCTTAAAAAACGAAAGAGTTCTTATCTAGCCAAATTGACTACACTAACATACAAAAGTAATCAAGATCTTCCTTAGAATACTTTGTACCGGCAAAAGGACAAAGGGAACTAAAAGACCCCTTGGGAATTTCCAGAGCGCCTACCAAAGTATTGAATCCTCCCATATAGAACAAACACTCCCACAAGACCAAAGAGCATGAGAGGGGTCTTTCGCTTCCTCACCACATCTCGGTCAAGAATGATCAATCAAGACACCGCGGCGGTGAAGGTGAGACCTGGCTGGAATAGCATTGCAGCAAGCACGCCAAAGAGCCAATTTGACATTGTTGTGTTGAAAAATCTTTTATATAATTGTGCTGTAATTTCAAAGTTATTATGTCAAAAAGTAAGTAGGTGTTTGGTAAATTTCTTCTCAAAATTGTTTTGAATACCACAAGCATGATTTAGGATAAAATTTTTGTAAAGACATGTGTGTGTATATATATATTTGAACTTGGAGACATGATGATTGGAACTCTATATTTTTAAATAGAATCAAATGTAATAACACTGTTAGGTTACACCTGCAACAATTTTGTAAAGACGTATAATTACTATACTGGATATAATTTTTACTTAACATATATTTTTATGCACAAGTTGCTTACATTTATAAAATATTTTAATATACATTTCTTCAGTTAAAAAAAATTCAAGGACATGGTAGTTCGTAAATCATCAAATGTACCATTTTTAAAATTGCAACAATTAAATTGTCCAAAAATATTATAGTAATAAAGTAGCTAATAATATATATGTTTTTTTTTTTTTATCATCACTAGTCTTTATGTTTTGAAATGAAATAATTTTTTTAAATAAAAGTTAAAAATAATTTGTTTATTTGTTATAAAGATAAATAAAATGGATAGATCAAAATTTATTTTTATTATCAACGATATTTAAAAATTTGCACAATATCAATAGAATAACCTTTGTGAAGTAATTCATGATCTAAATGTATTTTTTAGAATCTGTTAAGGAAAAAAAAAAAAAAAAAGAAGATATATTAAACACATATATTTTTCTAATAATAACAAAAAGCCACCTTTTAAAAGTTATGCGAAACAAATCCTAAAAATAATATTCACCTATCATAAAGATAAAAAAAAAAAAAAAAAAAATTGAAATCAATGATGCTGATACCATTTATCGTAATATCCCACCACTGAGCTACAAAGAAAGGAAATTGGATATGGGGAAAAAAATGCCCAAAAAAGTAATAAGGTTGTTTACGGGGCTTCTGCGAACATATCTTCAAATAATATTTCTTTTGTCTTTTTTTTTTAATTTAAAATTAATTTTCACTATTTATATTTACATATATTTAAAACAAACTCAAACTTTAAAAAGTTCATAATTTTATTATTTCAAATTCAAATTAGATGATTTTTATTTAAATTATATAGAATTTCCAAATAAATAAAATAAGATCTATATTTAATTTTTTTCCCGAACATATTTCAAGTTTTAAACTTTTTTACAGTAAAACTTTTTTTCTCAAATCAAACACAAATTTTCAAAATTTATAAAAATTTCAATCTAAAGTTGTGTTTGGTTCGCAGGTTAGAGATAAAATTTTTAAGTTGGAGTTGGTTGATTTTTTAAAAATTAGTAATAATTTTTGTTAATTTAAAAAAAAACACAAAAATAATAAGAAAAGATACCATTTAATCGGAGTTGAATTAAAATGCCAAAGGAAGCATAAATATCTCCAAAATCCGTCTTTAATACCCCCCGCAAAATGGGCTCTTTAGAAGTGTTTTGGTAATTCCCTTTTCTTTTTTCTTTTGATAAATCCTTGCTTCTTTTTTCTTTTAGAGTTTTTTCTTTTTTCTTTTTCGGGTAATGTTTGTTCGTTTCACCAAAAATGTTTGCATATTCATTAATTGATGATGAGAAGACGACGTCAACATTTGAACTTTGGTTGTGACAGCTTTGCCGATTGCCAAACAACCGTTCCCAATGCCTAACGGGACCACCTTTTTCTCTACCTGAATAATTCGGTCACTTTCTTATAAATATTTAAATTTATTTTTAAAATCTATTATCCAAATGGATAATTAAAACAATTCCTTCAGAAAAAGGAAAACAAAAGGGGAGTACACTTGCTTAACTGCATCGATCAATGAGGTAAAAAATGTGGGCCTTCCGATCAAAGATCAGGAGTTGTAGATTATGTTGTCTTAGAAACGAATTTTAGAAAAGATAAAAAATTTTTTGAACAAAAAACAAAATTTTTTAGAGAAAAAGATAAAAAAAATTTTGAAAAAATGTTTTAAAACGGTGTGTCAAACACCCTATCTACTGGCACATTGATCACCCTCTTCTTTCCAATTTTTTTAATTAAAAAAAATCCTTAATATTTTATAAAAATTGAATGTCTACCCAAACAATTATCAACCATCAACCTTGTTGAACTTTTAATCTTAACCATTCATTAATGAAAATTAACCAAGAAAAAAAAAAGAAAAAAACTAATATCAAATTCTCCATAGCCGCCGGCCCAGAGCTCCACAGCGCCAACCCACCGCAGCAGTCGGCACCTCGGCCACCCCAAGCATTCGCAGCCGTTAGACCTCGCCCCTTGCCTCTCCGCCGTCGAACCTCGCTACCCTCGCCTCTTGCCTCCCCGACGCCCTCGTCAATGTCAACATCTCTCCCTCCGCCGTGCCCATCATCGAATCTTGTCCCCCTTCACGTTCATGGTCGTTGGCTATAATAGCAAGACCCTCTGTCGTGGATCTCGCCGGCAGTCTCCCTCCCCCTCCCCCTGCCGCTGTAGAGAACTGCGAGAACTGGGTTTTTCTTTGTTCAAGCCAACTCTTTTTTTTTTTTTTCAAACAAGTTCTACTTCATTAGATTGCAAATCAGTGATTACAAGTTAATACACTCAAGGACCTCACCACTCTAAAAGAGAATACAATTATTATTCAAAGAAAAACGAGGAGCAATTTTTTTTTTATTGCGCCGGAATTTGTGCAAATTTTGCCGGACTTCGCCGGTCCGATCCCGATTGACAGACCCAGCCCTAATCGATTCGGAATCAACACCAACGGTGATGGAATCGCGATTCCCTGTGCAAAATCATGCCAGAATGGGCCTCAACAGGCCGGAATTCATTCCAACCTCTCCGGAATGGGCCCGATTCCCGCCGGAAACGCGAGTTTCTGTTCGACCCTCGGCGTCGACGCACGATTCAACCAGGCTCCGTCGGAATTATATGGTCTGGACCCATCTCCGTTCAATCTCTCTGAACCAGGCCCATTTCTATTTGAATCGTGGGATTTAAGCGATTTTTTTTTTTTTTTTTGGGTTCCTGAAACAAAGAAATTGGGGAAGATATGTATTTTGTTAATATATAAAGTAATAAATCTTGATTTACCCTAAGATCAAATTTAATGAATTCGAGATTTATTGAATAAATGCCATGCTTGTCCCGTGATTAAATTTAGCGTGCATTTAGTTCGCTAGTTGGATATGAAAATTTCAAGCTGAAATTAGTTGATTTTTTAAAAACTATTTATAAATTTTATTTATTTTTTAGAAAAAAAATAAAAACTGAAACGAAAAAATACAGTTTAACTGGAATTAAACTTAAATGTCAAACAAAACATTAATAAGTAAATCTCATATGAATCACTACCATAAAACCCAAAATTATATATATTTTTGTCAATATTTACTAATTTTTTGTTTACATAATTTTTAGTAATTTTAGTTAATAAACTCACGTTTTAATTAAAAATGCTCTATCAAAATCGCATTTTTACAGCTATAAAGATTCAAAATTAGGCTATTAACTACAATTTCTCAAAATTTACTCCCCCCCCCCAAAAAAAAAAAAACAAAAACCTACAATCCCCGCCCCCCACTGAAAAAAAAACAAGAAAGAAGTTTGTGCTGCAATAGAAATGCCAAGATCACTGAGCTAAAATTCTTGAGTTAATTACAATGAATGAAGTACAAAAGGATGGCCTTTGTGAAATGTAGGCTACAAAAAAGTGGTGGATAGATTAAACAAGTTTAAGTGACAAAGTGTGACAATAAATATCTCGTTCCTTCTTGTTAAGCACGTTGAGAATGTGTCAAACTCTACAAAAGCACATTGAGAGAGGGAAAAAAAAATGTCACACCCACCATGGCTTTTCGGTTAGGTCCTTCGAGAGCACATACCGGAACCTTGAATTGTATGGCAACCACTCTGTGATCTGGGACACCTTCTTGCCCGACTTACACTCGAGACATTTCTGTATCGAATCGTGGAGTTTCTTGTCGACGCTTCCAGCAACCCATTTTAGGAGATCTTCCAAGCCTAACGATTTTTCCCTTGCGTATCTATCGAGCATCTTCGGTAGAAACACTTTCCTTGACTTCTTTACTACTACATTGGATTGGAGAAACTCTTTTTTTGCCTCTTCCAGCTCCTCTCTGACATTTGCGGCTGTGTAGACTCTCAACTAGAAAAAAGTAGCAAAAAGCAAGCTCATATTCAGATGAGAAATTTGTCACCATTTGGTTATAAAACAATGAGTTACAACAAAGCAAATAGAAGCTTTAACAACATAAAAAGAGACTACTTTAGTTATTTGAGGTAAAAGTGGAACTTTTAATAGAAATAGTATTTACCAAAGTTTTTTTTTTTTTTTGGCATAGCAAATAGGGCACCAACTTTATTAATTTTCCGAGAAAACCTCACAGATTTCGAACCAGAGACCTAAGACCCGGAATTACCTTTTATCGGGTAAAGAAAACTTGTACCACATATTTTCACCTTTCTTAAAAGTTTTATAAAAATAAAAAATTTCCATTTCAAATCGGTAAGCTCAAGTTATTTGTGAAACTGCTATGTAGTTCAGAGCGATTAGCTTTGTAGAATAGTGCAAATTCAAACTAGTGGAAAAATGAATATTTCAGCTTAAAGAAAAAAAAGGAGGAAAAAAAATAGAAAATAACAAAAGTCTTAAAAGCATGGGATTGGAGAGTGAAGTATAACACAGAAAGAGGATTAAGAACAACTGATTAGAAGTAACAATTTACCACGGGGTCGGAAAAAGCTCCGGTACAGAGGGCAAAGCAGACAAGGGTTTGGGAATTCGGAAGACCGAATTTCGAACTGAGTCGTCTGTCTTCACCGGATTTTTTCCTCAAGGCAGCTGAAAGGATGGTTTCAAGCCACTGTAAGTTAAAAAAAAAGAAAAGTAGAGAATAAGAAACATGGTGCTTCATTTTTGTCCAAACACAAGATTGGTAGCATTGCCAGAAAGAGAGATCCAAATTTATTTTCAGTCACAGAAAAAGGTGTAAGCTTGAATTTCATTTCTTAAACAAAAGTAAACATGGAGTGTACCCATCCGATTCGGGGTGTTCGGAAGCAAAATATCGATTGCTCTATGGCGTTTGCGCTGATTATACGACCGCCAATGTTGTACGCAGCCTGCACTATACCAAGAAGCTCATAACCAATTTTGTTTTACCTAGATGCTAGAAACACAGGGGAAAAAAAAATTGAATAAATTCAAAAAATTTTCGTAAATTTTAAGTATAAAAACCAAATTTGAAATGTGAGTGGAGTACGTGCTCCTGCTCACATTAACGTGGCTCCGTCACTACTTATACGTTCATTGCGTTTCAAAAACTAGACCGCCTAGGGAATTAAGGTTAAATAAAGAAGTGAACTACCTTGTGAAACAAAGCCAATCTCTTCAAAGAGCTGTTGGGAATGCCGTATGCTAAGTATGCCTGCACGTTTAAAGCATAGCGGTGATTGGAAAGAGTTCAAAATTGGAAAAATAAAAACCAAGTATGACTTTATGCAAATTTTTTATTTATTTTTACATGCATAACAAGGGCATTGTACACATTGATCCAAAACGCCGTCTGAGCATTGGTTTCCATCTGGCTGATGTTTATTCTCTCCAGTTGTTCAACCAAAACTCTGAAATTCAAAAATAAATAAATAAATAAATAAATAAGCATATGCCACGTCAGCACTCATAGGAGGAGATAGATACAAGTGAATCTCATACAATCATAGGCAGGACGGAGCCAGATTTTAAATTTAATAGGGATACAAATAAAGACAAAATTACTAAACTAAGAAAATATGAAAATTAAGAAGTTTTAATATTTTTCACTAAAAAAATACTAGGTAACACAATAATGCAACAGGTCTTAGAACATTAATCAAGTTGTAATTTGGATCTCAAAACTAGTAAAGCAAAAGAATAAAGTATGCTACCAAAAGAAAAAGCAAAGAATAAAATAATTTGAAAAATTGAAAACCAGCGGAAAGAATACAGAGAGAGGTATACAAATAGGCACACTTGATTAGAGAAAGAAGCAAGATAGTAAATTTGGAAAAGGATAAGAATCAAGTGAAAGAAATCAGTGGAGAAGAAAAAGTAGAATGGCAAAGCTATACTAAAGAATTTTTAGAAAGCATAAAAATAAAAAATAAAAAAAAAGAACAATAGTGATATTGGGAAAACAACTGTGAATTTTCCTTTTAAAAACAGTGTGAATTAAAAAAAAAAAAAAGAAGAAAAAAAGAGCATGTGAATTTTAATACGGTCATTTATTAAAAAAAAATTAAAAGGGTAGTATTTCCAAAAAATAAAGTTAAGAAAAGTCCAAAATGAAATGACTTTGGAGCCTAAGAATCCGTTTGGTTCGTTAGTTTGAGTTGAAATATTTTAGTTGTAATAGTAGATTTTTTTGAATTTTCAGAAAAGACAAAAAACTTTTTGAGAAAAAGATAAAAACTTTTTGAAAAAAAGACAAAAAAAAGTACAGTTAGAGTTAAAATAAGATGACGAGGCAAACAGATACTAAATACTATTAGTGGGGGCATAGACCCTTCTAAAACGCTAATCTCAACAATCATAAAAAGACCATAAAAATGACCAGCAATGCCTTTTTTGAGTTATGATGTGCAAGTCATGTGCGAAAACCGTCCAAAATTTAAGGATGTGACCGAAATGACCGACGGTATCAAGAACAGAAAGTTCAAAGGTTGACTATCAAGAAAAAAAGTTTAAGACTAAATTTTCAAATTCGAGATGTTGGAGGAGTGTGTCCGTATATAAAAAGCCTTCGTTAACCATATTTGGAATTAATCACATTAAAACCAACCGGTAGTTGTTAATGGCGTAGGAGGCATGAGAAAACTGGCTCTTATCGGTTGATATCCACAGTATTTCTACCATGGATTTTCCAGACCAATCTTG
>CM046386.1:23967833-24005054 GCA_025413485.1 Ficus microcarpa | reverse complement strand
CTTTATGTTTTTTTATTTTTTTAGTTTCATTTCATTTAGAGAAGTTTGAAGATGTGTCTTATCGACCTAAATAATAGGTTGCGGGTCCTATATCAATTGGATGATTCTAAAATTACAAGAAAACATCTTATATGTGCGTATGTATTATTGATGTACAAGGCATAGAAAAAATTAAAAGACAAAAATAAATTGGTATAGGAGAGAGATGTGAGCAAGTGTGAGAACATAGAATGGCCAAGTGGATTTATATAATCCGTTAGTTCTAATATAGGTGAAGAATCAGTAGTTTGAACCATTGGATTGAAAAATTGAAGTGCAAAAAATGCAACTCTTATTGCCATTTCCATATAATGTTATAGATATAGGTTATAGATAGATATATATATATATATATTTATATTATAGATAAACACATAAATAAAAGATTAAAAAAAATTTTAAAAAGAAAAAAGGAAAAAACAAACATGCAAGTTGAAACAAAAATTTTGTCTGTTTCTAACCTTTTTCTCCTTTCTAGACATATATTATAGAGGTTAAGATAAGATTTCTGAAGTCTACATCCGATTTGGTCGACAAGTTAACAAGAACCACCTTATTGGTAGAGATAATTATTTTTCTTTTCAAATTATATATCCATTGTTACTCTCTCCACCTCGAATACATGATATACATTATGACTTGTTCACATCAAGACATGTTATTATATGCATCGGAATCTAATGAGAAAGGTAATAAAATTGGAAAGAGAAAACAAGAAGTACGAGAACTAAAGTTCATTTTACTTATCTATTAGCAAGTGGAAAGAGAATCACAATCCAAATAAACAGAATCTTTTTAATTCAATTACCAAAACGTTTTTATACAGATCACGTAAAATTATTGGTCAATTCTACAAGGAGAGCTTCTAACTTTGCCCTATCAATAGGGTAAAAATTTTTGAACTATTGACATATTTTTTGTTGTTCAGATTAGAAAGATACACCAAATAATTATAGGACATACTACACTTGATTAATCCTATTTTGAATTTTCATAATCTACAAAATATTTTAAAGACATTAAAAAAAAAACCTCCTGCCGGAGTAACTGGAAGGAAAATCCGGCAGTCCCACCACCGACCACCCATCATCACCTTGCACTCCCAAACTTGCCTACACTTGCTGACCACCCTGCCGCCGTGCAAAGGCGGCCTTGAGACCACGACGGCAGCGATGGAATCTCGGCAAACACAGATCTCTATCCCATGGCTTCCAAACGCTGCCGATCAAATCCCTCCTCAAATTCAAATCCATCTCCAAACACTGGCTCTCCCTTATTTCCGACCCCAGTTCCACCGCAGTTCCATCCCCATCCCCATTTCCGGTATCTTCTTCTCACGCTCTTGAAGGGACATCGCCAGAATCTCCAAATTCGACTTCCTCAACCTCAACCTCACCAATTCCTCCTTAAGCCCTTTCAGATCTCTCCACTTTGCTGTTGGCTCTACTCCAGTGCCGGAATCATCGAGTCCCGCAACGACAGATATTATACATAAATTTATATATGGGTTCAAGTCGACGGAATCATGTCGCGAGCTCGGAGCCCCTCCGCGCAGGTCGACGGCATCGGAAACTTGCCTCTGGTCTCGCCGGTTATGGCTGTTTTGGTTTTTAATCGATATTATTGGGTTTTGGTATTCTATATGGGTGGTTTTATTTTAGTTGGGTGATCTTTAGTCCTTTGGATTTCAATCCAATGATCAAAAATTTTTCCCATTAATGGGGTTAAGTGGGGAGGTCTCCTTATAGAACTCCTCTTCTATTCTACGCGAAGGGGAAAAAAAAAAAAAAGGGTTAAAAATCTGTTGGCATCCCTAATGATCACACTAAGGGGTGTTAGGTGAATGAGTTTAGTTTAAGATTTTTAAGTTTTAATAGTAATTTTTTAAAAAAGACAAAAATTTTTTTCAGAAAAAGACAAAAATCATGATGAAAAAAGTACAATTTAATTTAAAATGAAATGTAAAACAAACAAGCCCTAAATCTAATTAAATCTCAGTTTGGTTCATTAATTGAAAATATAATTTTTAAGTTAGAGTTTGTTGAGTTTTTAAAAACTAATTATAATTTTTATTAATTTTCAGAAAAAATAAAAATTGAGATTAAAAATTTGAATTCTAATTGAAACACCAAACAAAACTAAAACTTTCCAATGATTTTGGATCATTGAAGTTTTAATGCTAGAATCAATTAAAAACTATATGAGAGAAAAAAAAAATTTAGAAATCATGAAAATCTCGCATGAAATTATCAAATTAATTGACTTTTCTAATAGATGATATCAGAAAATGAAAATATTTAATAATGATAAAGAAGATAATAACGGTGAATCATCACTCAATTATAAGTTCATTCAAGTCATTATTGTCTTCCATCACGCATTTGCTAAATCATTTTCATCCAACTTTTTAGTGCTTTTAAATTTTATGGAAATACCTTAGCCTCCAAATAAGTACATATTGGGAAACTTTTTCAAATGAGTCAAATCATGTGACATGTGTTCCTCTTGTTGCCAGTAAAATTTCCCTATCAGGATTAAGAGGGTGTTTAATAAATGAGTTTAAGTTAAGATTTTTAAATTTTAATAATTATTTTTGTTGACTTTTTAAAAAAGATAAAAAAACTTTTCGAAAAAGATAAAAAATTTTTCAAAAAAAAAAATTTAAGATAAAAAAATATAATTTAATTTAAAATAAAATAAAAGAAAAGATAACCATGACATTACACTACCACATGAATATATTCAGGCTTTAATCATCAATATCTTAACGGAGGAATTGATTAAAAGTTGTCAAATACTCTCGAGGTTGAGGGTCGAAAAGTTGAGGCCCAACTTCGAGTCCATGGTCAAACGGACGACACGTATCATTGGCTTACAAGGAATATTAAGAAATTTCCCTTGTTATTTCTAGAGGTGGGATTTCGGGCCGCCCGGCCCGGCCCGAGCCCGAGCCCGATGGGCCATTTTCAAAAATTCGGGCCGGGCCGGCCCGGCCCAAATTTTTGAAATGCAAGCCCGGCCCGGCCCATGGGCTTAGGGCGGGCCGGGCCCGACCCGGCCCAATTTTTAAATTTTTTATTAAATTTTTTTATTATTTGTAATTTTTAAATAAATTTGTATATTTTTGATAATTTAATAATTTATCTTAATATTTTATCTTAGATAAAAAATAAAAACTTTTATACTTTGTTAAAAAAATTTTATTATACTATTTCTATTAATTTTTATATTTATATTTATATTATAATTGCTTAGTTAGTACTTAATAATTATAATATTAGTTAGTTAGTTAACTTAATATTATAATTAAACTTTTAATTTTAGTTGTTTAAGGTAATAATTAAACTTTTATTTTATTTTTTATATATATAAATTTTTTAATTATTTTTTTTATTTTTTTTAAATAATAAGCGGGCTGGCCCGGCCCGTCGGGCCTAAAAGGAGAGCCCGGCCCGACCCTATAGTTAGGGCCGGGCTTGGGCCGGGCCGACAAAATGCGGGCCGGGCCGGGCCGCGGGCCGGGCCCAAATTACGGGCCGCGGGCCGGCCCGTTTGGCCAAGCCCAAATTCCCACCTCTAGTTATTTCCAATAAATAAATCCCTGAATATTCGCAATTATAACTAAACGATGACGTGTTTGGATTCTCTTGTTCGCCACTTTCCAAGTAAAAAGGGAAACTTGGAACCACATTTTTCATTCTTCATACATTTATTAGAATTTATTTTTCTTATTTTGTCTGACTTGAACATGAAAAGACCTTTTATAAGTATACTCTCATGTCCATCTTGACGGAGAAGTACAAGATGGGAAGGAATGTTTGATGTTGTGATTTGCATTCTAAAAATTAATTTGTCTTATCATCTCATTTCAATTTAAATTGTATTTTTTTTTATCTTTTTCTTAAAAAATTTTTGTCTTTTTCCCAAAAAGTTTTTTATCTTTTCTAAAAATTCAAAAAAATTTACTATTACAACTAAAATATTTCAACTCAAACTAACCAACCAAACAAACCCTAATAATAAGGATGTAAAGTATCCAATAGTTACTTACCTGCTTAACCCAATTAGCTTAGAAACTAATTTTCTTACACTCGTGGAATTTAATTCCAATTGGCTGGTTCTTCCTCTTCTTCTTTTTATTTTTTTCTAGAAATTCCATTTCGCTGGTTGAATGTATAATTAATAACTAACGGCCTGTTCTCTGAAAAAAAAAAAACAAAAAAAAAACAAAAAACAAAAAACAAAAGCATATTGTCGTGTCACCTAATCTCTCTAAAAAAAAAAAAAAAGGAAATGTATAACTTAATAACAAAAACTGCAATTTCTATTGACCAATAAAAAGTATACAATTCTTATTCATATTGCAAGCTCTCTCTGTTTTTTTTCCCCCTTTCTTTTTGAAGAAAATTACCCAATTAGCTACCCTTTTTTCCTACATGAAAAATTGTCAACTTTTTTTTTTCCTTCTTTAAATATTTGGCATGCTTTTTTTTTTTTTTTTTTTTTTCAGAATTTTATTATTATTTTTAAATAAAATATACTATCATACTATATACATTTTACCAAATGTCATTAAAACCAATAGTGACCACCAACAATATTGGTCTCTAACTCCGATCGCTAGCACCAGTTACTCAAAAATTCTAGTAGAATATTTTGGATCTTCTACTAGAATTTTTTTTCATTTTCAACATAAATGGCTAGATATCTCCGGCTTGGGTTGCTGATGCGCGGTCACTAAAATGTACTAGTCAAATATTTTGGATCTTCTACCAAAATATTTTTTTGTTTCCAACATGGATGGCTGGAGGTTTTTGGCCCTGGTCATATGCGTTGGTCGCCTAAACATTCTAGTAAAATATTTTGGATATTGCAATAGAATTTTTTTCCAACAAGGATGACTAGACATCTCCAACTCCCATCGCTGATGCCGAGCAGAAAAGTTCTATGATCTATGTTGAAAATAAAAAATATTCTACAAGATTAACAAAAATATTATAAAATATTATGGTGATCGACAATTGAAGCCAGTGACCTTTAGGACAATAATTTTGCAAGTTGTAACTTAGGACAAATCTACATGTTTTGTTCCAAAGTCTAATTAAGAAGCTGTAAATTGTTATAATTAGCCGTATGTTCTAATTGGGATACCGTTAATTGCCCTCACGACCCAACTGTAGTTTCAGTTGGTGCATGAATTTGTGATCCAGGCCTAAACTCTCTATATTGTGCGGATCCCACTAAATTCTCAAGAAATTACTCTATCTTTTTTCCTTTCTTCTTTTATGCTAGAAGCGCCCTAAAATTTGTATGACACTCATGATGTTCACACTGAAATCTAATTGAATCTTTTCAAAGATTGTGGAAGATCATTGAAGTTTTGGATGGACTAGAATTAGATGAAAACTTTAAGAGAATGACGATTTGAAAATCATAATAATCTACACATGAAATTACCAAATTATTTAACTTTTCCCATATATAATATCACAAATTGAAATACTTAATGATAGAGAAGATAATAACAATGAGTCACTGACCACCTAATTCTAAATTCATTCATGTCATTGTTGCGTTACATCATGCATTTATTGAAATATTTTCATGGAATTGTAAGGTAGTGGCCTCCAATTTTCTAATGCCTTTCAAATTTTTAAAAAATATATTAGCTTCCGAATCCGTATATGTTGGGGAATATTTTCCTATAGAGCGAATCATATGACACGTGTTTCCCTCAATACTGGTAAAATTTCCCTCTTGATGCTAGACCTCGCCAATGAACATGAATTGGAGATAAAATATACCAATAGGAATAACCTTTGATGTTGTACTAAGGGCCCATTTGGTTAATGAGTTTGAGTTAAAATTTTTAAGTTTGAATAGTAACTTATGTTGACTTTTTAGAAAAGACCAAAAACTTTTTCAGAAAAGACAAAAAACTTTTTCAAAAAAAGACAAAAATTTGAGTTTAAACCTTAAGGGGGTGTTTGGTGAATGAGTTTAGTTTAAGATTTTTAAGTTTCAATAGTAATTTTTCATAAAAAATAAAAAACTTTTTCAGAAAAAGACAAAAATCATGATAAAAAAAGTATAATTTAATTTAAAATAAATTTTAAAACAAACACCCCCTAAGTTTAAACTTAAGCTCGAAACGGAGCCTATCACATGTACATACTACATATTGAGGACTGGATCGAATTCGGATCGATTAAAAGTCATCAAGTATGTCATCAAAACATCAAGGGCCCAACCTCAAGTCCTCAGTCAAAAGGACATCACATATCATTGTTTTAGGAGTGTCAAGGAATTTCCCTCATCATTTCTAAAAATAAATTCCCAATTTTAGCTAACAGATGATGTGCTTGGATCCTTTTATTGGCAACTTTCCTAGTAAAAAAGAAAACTTGGAACCACATATTCATTCTCCATACTCTTATTGAAATCTATTATTCCCTTTTGTTTACCAGACTTAAACGTCAAAAGACCTTTTATAAATACATTCTCAGTGCCCATATTTATGTAGAATGATGGAGACGTCGACGGTGTTTGATATTATGATTTTCACTCTAAAAGTAAAGATGAAATATATTCAATAGTTACTTAGCCTAATCAGCTTAGAAACTAATTTTTATTTTTATGGATATGCCAAATTTCAATTGCTTGGTTGAATGTATCTTTTGTTTTTTTCTTTGAAACTTAGGACAATAATTTTGCAAGTTGTTTGAAATTTTATTATTTTTATGGATAAGCCCCATGTTCTAATTGTTATCTCTTCTCGTGTGATTTGTAGAATTGGCTCTAAAAAAAAACCATTTTTGAATTACTGCTTTAATTAAAATAGTTTTAGTTTTCTTAACTCCAATTAAATGAGTATACAGAGAGTCAAAAATCTAAACAAGCGTGTAAAAACTTAAATATGTCTATTTAAGAGGTCGTTTTCACAATTGGTTCAATTATTTTTTAATTTCATAGTGTTTACTTACCTATTAACAAGTGTAATGAATGACAATCCAGTTTCATTTCTAGTACAAAAATTAAGAATAAGAATCTTATTAATGCAATTACTGATGCCCATTTACATAATTAAATAAACATTGAGTTATTTTCTATAAACTTATTAAGAGTATATAAGTAAATTTAGTACTCGATCCATTTTACTTTAAATCAATACCAGAAGGGTGTAAATATTGACATCACATTTCCTTATTTTTTATATCGTGTTGTGACAATTAAACTTTAATAAGTGATTTTGTAAGTAAACATAATATTAGATATTTGAAGCAAAAAAACACAATATTAGATAGAAACGACAATCACTTATTATTTTTCCCTTATCTATTATGTGAAATAAAAGCACCCTAAAATCTGTATGGCATTAGGCTTTAGGCTTTTAGAATCAGTTAATTGAAGAGTTTGGCTAGTTGAAGCTAAAATAGTGTGTTTGGTGGAGTAGTTTGAGTTGAGATTTTTTAGTTTCAATAGTAAATTTTTTTGAATTTTCAGAAAAGACAAAAAACTTTTTGGGAAAAAGACAAAAACTTTTGGGGAAAAAGACAAAAAACATTTTGAAATGAGCATTTTGAAATGCTCCACCAAACATTAGGCTTTTAGAATCAATTAAAAACTACAAAAGAGGAATATTTTGGAAATCATAATATAAATTAGAAATTATCAAAGTAGCTGACTTTTTCCATAGATGATATCATCGTTGTCTTACATCATGCATTCATTGAATCATTCTCATCGAGTTGAAAGGAAATATAATTGCCTCTAATTTTCTAATCCTGTATATATTTTTATGTAAATATATTAGTTTCTAAATTTGTACATATTCTACAATTCTTTCCAAAAAGTCGTATCATGTGACACATTTTTCACTAAAATACCGGTAAAATTCCCCTCTAGAGGCTAGACCACATCAATAAACATGGATCAAATTAAAAATAATAATTGTCATCGTAATAATTATAATCATAATAATAACCCTTGAAGTTATACTAACATGTGTAGGATTGGATCAAATTCCCAACGTCTTGATGGAGGGATTGATTAAAATTCATCAAAGACATCAAGACTATACACTCGAGGTCAAGAGTCGAAAACCCATGGCCCGAATTCAAGTCCTTGGTCAAAAGGAAAACACATATCATTGTTTTAGAAGGCAACTTTCCAAGTAGAAAAGAAAACTTGGAACCACATTAATTTCGTTCTTCATACTCTTATTAAATTATGTTATTCTCTTTTGTTTGCCTAACTTAAATGTAAAAATACCTTTTTTAAGTATATTTCTAGGGCTCATCTATACAGAGAACGATGGAGACGTAAACGATGTTTGATGCCATGATTTTCACTCCAATAGTAAGGATGAAATGTTTCCAATAGTTTTTTAACCCGATCCGATCAGTTTAGAACCTAATTATTCTCTTTTTTATATGTATATTTTTTTTTATGGATATGTCAGTTTCCAATTGGTTAGTTGAACGTATCAAATAAACCGAAATTCTAAAGTTTCATAGAGATTTACACCATTTTTATATTTAATTGCTGATGTGTCTTTGTAGATTTTGCTCCAACTATGACTAGACTTTGAGATTCTTTTGAGTATATTTCTGCACAATTTATCTCCACATCAGAAAATATAGTCTTTATCAGGGCTAGGCTACAATTGACGCCAAAACGTTGACAAAGAACATAAACTTTTAAAACAAAAAAGAACAAAAGGGGAAAAAAAAGTACACTTTATTAGACTATCACCTACTTTAGAGAACGAATTTTTCTTTTTTCTTTTTTCTTTTTTTTTAAGTATTTGCCACTACATGATCCTGAATGAAAATAAAACATCAGGTAAAAATACACATATATCCCCGTATATATGAAGAAATTACATAAATTGGTAAGCGGTTGAACTTTTTTTTTTTTTTTTTCAGAATACCCACCAATTAATTCTCAAAATGTTTTTGTGATGGAAGGCATGACGATTTCTATCTTTTTGTTCAAGATTGACTATCACAACCACACGTAACGTTTAGAAGATAAATGATATTTCTTTGTCTGTGTCACCATCATCACTAGTTTATATTCAATTAAATGATATTTTATTTTTTCCACTTCATTTTTACTCTTGGAATTTTGATTAAATTGTTGGCTGTTGTTATACGCAAAGAGAAGGAAGTACTTACCAGGAAAAGCAACTATATGATTAAAAGTATACTGAGTTTGACCGTTGAAACTTTTTGATCAGTTTGCCTGCCAGGTATTCGACGTTATGCTTCAATTAGAGATTACTACCCAGAAATTTCCCATGAACTGAATTATCTTTAAAATGATAATAATAAGTAAATAAATAGTTTCTTCTTAAGCCTTGTTACTTGAACCAGAAGTAAAATAATTATTTTCTTAATATTATAATAAACCTGTGAACTGATAACTAGTTCACTACTACTATATAACTGCAGATTTTTAAGCTTGCTGGGTAGGTAAACAACAATGTATCTCCTCAAATTCAGAGACACAAGCTAAGTTGGGAGAGTGAAAAGGAGCAACCATGGCAGAGAGTGCAGTAAACTTTCTAATCGAGAAATTGGCCAACCTTTTCGAAAATGAGGTGAATATGATGAGAGGGGTCCGAGAAGAAGTTGTGTGTTTAAGAGGGGAGCTCGAACGGATGAGGGCCTTCTTGAAGATTGCAGATACTTATCAGGAGAGTGATGAAGAGCTCAGCGTCTGGGTTAAGCAAGTCAGAGACGTTGCACATGAAACGGAGGATCTTCTTGCGGAGTACACACTTCTCCAAGGACATGACCACGGAACCGGATTCTATGACTCTCTCTGTAGATTGGCCTGCTGTATAAGGAATGCGAAGGCTTGTTACCGGATAGCAGCTGACTTGAAGAGCATCAACCTGAGGCTTAGAAAGATCAGCGAGGTTCACAGGAGGCTTCGTCTTAAGTTCAGTAGAGTGGAACAAGGTTTGGGCTCCGCCAGTGGTCTCAACTCTTGGGAGGATCGTCGCGACGATGCCCTTCTCCTAGACAAATCTGATTTGGTGGGAATTGATGAGCGCAAGAAGCAGCTTGTTGGGTGGCTGATCAAGGGAGGTTCAGGGCGTGAAGTTGTTTCTGTGGCTGGACAAGGCGGGATGGGGAAGACCACTTTGGCAAAGCAAGTCTATGATGATGCAGAAGTGAAGAAGCATTTCAAAGTGCGTGCATGGATCACCGTTTCTCAATCTTTTCAAATAGGAGACCTCCTCAAGGACATGGTTGAACAACTTTACAAGGCAATAAAAAGAAGAGTGCCACCCGCAGTTGACAGCATGAGCAACAATCGGCTGAAGACGACGATTAAGGAGCTGCTGCAGAGAAGAAAGTATTTAATCGTTTTGGACGATGTGTGGCAGTTACATTCCTGGCGTGCAGTACAATATGCTCTGCCTAATAACAGCTTTGGCAGCAGGATTGTGCTCACCACTCGAAATACCGATGTAGCCTCCACCGCTGTGATTGAGTCCGAAGGCAAGACGTATAATCTGGAGCCATTGCCACCATCAGAGTCTTGGGACCTTCTCTGCAAGAAGGCATTCCAAGGCAATACTTGCCCTCCTCACTTGGTGGAAATATGTAGGTCCATTTTGAGAAGATGTGAAGGATTACCGCTCGCGATTGTGGCCATCAGTGGTGTTCTGGCTACCAAAGACACGCGAAGGATTGATGAATGGGAAATGGTTGCTCGTAGTCTTGGTGCAGAAATCGATGCCAATGGCAAGCTGAAGGATTTTAAAAAGGTTCTCTCCCTTAGTTTCAATGATCTGCCCTATTATCTCAAGTCATGTTTCTTGTACCTGGGCATCTTTCCTGAGGATCATCTCATTGAACGGATGAGGCTAATCCGGATGTGGGTAGCGGAGGGATTCATCGAAGCAAAAGAAGGCAAAGTATTGGAAGAGGTTGCAGATGATTATCTCAACGAACTCTTGAACAGAAGCTTGATGCAAGTGGTAACTACTACAAGCGATGGAAGGGCCAAAACGTTTCGGATCCACGACCTTCTCCGGGAGATCATCATTTCAAAATCAAGAGATCAAAACTTTGCCACAGTTGTGAAAGAGCAAAATGTGCAGTGGTCTGAGAGAGCTCGACGTCTATCAGTGCATAACACATTGCAGCATCTGCAGCCAAATAGGTCAGTCTCCCAACTGCGCTCTCTCTTCATGTTTGAAGTTGTTGAGAAATTATGCCTGCATACACTATTTCATGGAGGTTTTCGGCTACTTACTCTGTTAGACCTAGAAAATTCCCATTTAAAGAAATTTCCTGTTGAAGTTGTCAATTTATATTACTTGAAATACTTGAGCCTAAGGAAAACCAAAGTGAGAATAATTCCAAGATCTATTGGGAAGCTTCATAACTTAGAGACTTTAGATCTTAAGCATTCTCAAGTCACTGAACTACCTGTTGAGATACTGAAGCTCCAACGACTCCGTCATCTCCTGCTATATCGAATTGAGTTCATATCTCATGAACCTTTCAACTCCAAATCCGGTTTTAGAATCATGGCGAACATAGGAGTTCTGCAATCCCTACAAAAGCTCTGCTTCATCGAGTTAAATCAAGGCAGCGGCAACATGGTGAAGGAGCTAGGAAATCTAACACAATTGAGGAGGCTAGGCATTCTAAAGCTGAGAACTGAAGACGGAAAAGATTTTTGCTCGTCCATCGAGAAGATGAACAATCTCCGTGCATTGTCTATAGTTTCAATTGAAGAGGACGAGATCATTGATTTGCAACACCTTTCAACTCCACCGGTATTGCTTCAGCGCCTCTACCTGAGAGGGCGTTTGGAAATGTTACCTCACTGGATTCCCTCACTTCATAGCCTTGTCAAGTTATCTTTAAAATGGAGCAAGTTAAAGGACGATCCACTGGTATACCTTCAGTACATTCCCAATCTTGTTCAGCTTGTGCTATGCCAGGCATTCGCTGGACACAGACTGTGCTTCAAGGCTGGCGGGTTTAAAAAGCTTAAGATTTTGGGATTGGAAGAGTTCGATGAGCTCAAATGCATACAAGTAGAGCCGGGAGCTATGGCGCTTCTTGAAGATCTAAGCATCCGACGGTGTGAGTTTCTGGAGAAGGTTCCCTCAGGCATTGAGCATCTAGCCAAGCTGAAATTGCTAGAGTTTTTCGATATGCCTGCTGAACTATTCAACACTCTTCGTCCCGACGTGAAAGATAGCGAGTATTGGAGAGTAGCTCACATCCCAGAAGTCTATTCAATTTACTGGAGAGACGGAGAATGGAAAGTCTACCCCTTGGAGAGTTTGATTGATGGTGAGAATTGTCCCCTGCCCACCACTGTGAAAAAGACCGATGAACTTCATACGCGTTGGAAATAACTTCTCATGAAGGTGCGCATTCTCTGGTTCATTGTGATATCTGTAAATAACATGTATATAGTTGTGATGTATTTGTAAATCATAAAGCTACATGAAACTCATAACTGTAAATTCTTTAGCTAATGGTGTTGTAAATAGCATGTACATAGTCCCGATACATCAAAAAGCTCGTAAGTTGTAATGCTTAGACCTCATGGTATTGTAAATGTTATATGCATAGCTCTGTAACATATACAAAAGTTTGTAAATACTTAACAAATAAATAAAATGAAATGAAAATACAGCCATTTTCATGTATCAGGAGGGAGAAGTTTACCTTTGATAATTATTTCCAATCAAAGCTAAAATTGAACCGTAAATGCTGTTCAAGAGAGAGCAAATTACATTGTGAAGATGTATCCAATACCAAACGAATCAGACCCGAATTTTTAATGAAAGAGAACAATGCTTACCGGGATGTGGAATAATCTCTCCAATATAATTTACATAATAGTTTTTTTAGAACAGTGATATTGATCCGGAACTAATATCCGTACAGCATCAAGACCATATGTACTAAACGTCTGTGGCGACGCAAAAATTTGCCGCTCAAGGCGTCTTTTAGCAGCCCATCAAAATTAACAACTAAAGCTCTTTAGCCAAAAGCAAAGGGGTGATTCCTAGCTCTAACCCTCCAGTTTCCGATTGCTACTTCAACGGCTAACATTAACTAAACAAACTACAAATGCCTCAAGAAGACACCAAGATATTCTATGATCTGTTATCTCCCGTGTATATAAAAACCCTTTTTTAACGACTACAGATTTCCTCTTCATCTTAACCATGCCATCAAACCGGCCGCTTGTTTGATCGTTTCTCGACAACTTTGTTGGCAATGTCAATGGTCAGCTAGCCATATCTCCGCTTTTCGACAACAATTGCAAGGCAGTGGCAGAACATGCAGGGTTCGATACAAGTCTATTGAGAAGAATTAGAGCCTCTCGCATTAGCAAGGTCCTGCAGAGTAACGTTACCGCGCATATTAATACAAATCGTCAAGTGGAAGAAATAGATAAACGTCTTGAGAAAAAATAGTTAATAGGAAAAGAAACGAATGCAAACATTACATTCATGCACAAAATGGAGAAATAAAAATTCTAAGCAGTGATCTTTTGAAATGTTTGGAGGCCAATTACAATTATGCAGAATGACTATGAGTAAACCTAGTACTTGGTTGTAATAATTCAACAATAATAGAGGTTTTTTGCTGTTAAAAATTCGAGTGCAAACAAATTTTGAAATTTTTTTTATTTTGCAAAGGTACATGGAGTCAAAACAACATGTACACGCCTACACCAACATTGAAGAACATGCCGATTCTACACAAGAACATGCCGGCCGATTCGCAACAACTTTTACTTCTATGTCCATCTCTGACACCAGTACTTGCAGAATTAGCATAAGAAAGTTTGCATCTTTAAATAGCTTGTGACTAAAAAATAATAAATTATTATTGTATCATGAATCATTGTTTTGAAAAGGGTGTAAGAATTGACATCACATTTCCTCATTCTTTGTATTGTGTTGCGCCCACTAAACTCTCAGTGAACTCTTAGTAGTGATTTTGTTTATCAGATAGGAACGGAAATCACTCGTTTTTCTCCCTTTCAATAATATCCTTTAATTCTGCGTGATATTTCTACATCAGGCTAAATTCTAACTCAACCTTTTTCAAAGAGTTAATTTGGCTAATTGAAGTTTTAGCTGGACTAGAATCAATTGAAATCCACGAGAGAGGGACAATTTAAAAATCATTATCTAAACTAGAAACTACCAAATTAGCTAACTTTTCCCGGAGATGATATCACAAAATGAGATATCTAATGATGGTGATACAATAACCAAGAATCATCACTCAATTTCTGAATCCATTCAAGTCATCTTCGTTGCGTTACATCATGCATTCATCGAATCATTTTCATCGAATTGTATGGAAACATAGCAAATCTCCAATTTTCTAATCCTATCTATTTTGATGGAAATACATTGGACTCCAAATCCGTGCATCTTGGGGAATTTTTTCTTTAATAGTCGAATCATGTGACATGTGTTTCACTCGATATTAGTGAAATTCCCCTCTTAAATGGATCGAAGATGATGATGATGATGATGATAATAATTGAGTTGTCCGCCCATGTTGTGGGCTGGACAATAATGGGCTAAAAGCCAAATAACCTTAAAAAAAAAAAAAAAGAAAAAAAAAAAAAAAAAGGGTTAATGGCTTGCTGAACAAGCCGTGTGGGTTGGTGGCAGAATAAAAAAGAAAAAAAAGGTGGGCTGCTGTGAGAGTGCGGAAAAAAAAAAAAAAAAGAAACAGTGTGAGGGAAAAACAGGGAGAGAGAGGGGTGGAGTTTTTGGGTTTGTGCAAGAAGATTGAGTGGTGAAACGGTGTCCGTTGGTGCTTAAATTTGACATGGTGAATCCTTGTGACAAGCTCTTCTTATCTACCGGTTACGATTTTCGAATTAGTGTCTCTAAGTTACTTTTCCCAAATACCCCCATGAGACATAAAACTGATTTCTTTTTTATACTTTGTGCTGAAATCTATCTTGTTGATGATGAATCTTGTTGTTTAGACAAGATTGTGTTTTATCTTGATGATTGTGAGCCTCTAGTTATATTTAGAGAGAGCTTTGTAATCCAATTATTATTGATATAATGGAAGTTAATATCGGACTACGGTCCCGTGGTTTTTCTCTTCACATTAGAAAGTTTTCCATGTAAAATCGATGTCTTTTGTACGGTTGATTATTTTGATTTTTAATTGCTTTGGTTGTTTGGTTGGCTTTGTTGAAATTTATTTTTGGAGAACCCATTTTATCACACAAAAAGGGAAAAGTTCAATCGGTGGTTTTTTCCCAACAATAATAACCCTTGAGATTAGACTAACACATGTAGTATTGGATCGAATTCGCAACATCTTGATGGAGGGATTGATTAAGAGTCATTGAGCATGTTGTCATGACATCAAGACTGTACACTCGAGGTCAATGGTCAAAAACCCGTGGCACAACTTCAAGTCTTCAGTCAAAAGCACGACAGGTATCTTTGTTTTAGGAGTGTTGGGAAATTTCCCTCATCATTTCTAAAATATAAATTCCTGAATATTCCCGATCATAACTAACGGATAACATGTTTGAATCCTCATATTGGCAACTTTCCTGGGAAAAAACAACACTTGGAACCACATTTTCATTCTTCATACGCTTTACACCATTTTTGTATTCAAGAGTTGGCGTGTCTTTGCAGATTTTGCTCCGTTTTTTGTAGGTGTATTTCTCCACAATCTATATCCACGTCAGGAAAATGTGGACTTTATAAGGGCTAGGCTACAAGTGAGGCCAAAACATTGAAAAAGAACAAAATTTTAAAACATTAAAAAAAAAATTTTGAAGGAAAAAAAATTTGTAAATTTGTTTAGATTTTATATCATTTACTTTGGAGGACCGTTTTTTTTTTTTTTTTAATTAGTACTTGATATTACTTGACATCTGAATGAAGACTAAAACATCAAGAAAATATATACATGAATACATACATGTACATTTACATAAATATATAGACATACACACACATTTGAACCCCTAGCAGTGAAATTCCAAAACTTTTTGTCCACCCTTCTTTTTTATAAATTACATAATATTATGGCATGATATCAATAAGATAAAATGTAATCTTATATCACCCATTTACTAAATCATTTTCATCCAACTTTTTAGTGCTTTTAAATTTTTTGAAAATACCTTAACCTCCAAATCAATACATAGCAAGAAACTTTTTCAGAGTCAAATCATGTGACATGTGTATTCCTTGTTACCGGTAAAATTTTCCTCTCAAGGTTAAATCTTGAGAAAGATTACCCATGATGTTAGACTACCACGTGTATATATCGAGGATTTATAAGGTGTTTGATGAATGAGTTGAGTTTGAGTTAAGTTGAAATTTTTAAGTTTGAATAATATTAACTTTTTAAAAAGTAGTTATAAATTTTATTGACTTTTCAGAAAAAATAAAAATAAAAATTAAGATGAAAAAATATAGTTTAATTGACGTTGAGATGTTAAACCAAATACCTTTTTAATCCTCGGTATCTTAACGGAGGAATTTATTAAAAGTTATCAAGCATGTCATCATGACATGGAGACTATACTCTCAAGGTTGAGAGTCGAAAAGTTGAGGCACCTCGAGTCCCTAGTCAAAAGGACGACACATATTATTGGTTTACAAGGAATATTAAGGAACTTCCCCCTTCATTTTCAATAAATAACTCCATGAATATCTCCGTTTATAACTAATGATGATGTATTTGGATTCTCTTATTGGCCACTTTCCAAGTAAAAAAGGAAACTTGGAACCCACATTTTTCATTCTACATATTCTTATTAGAATCTATTATTCTTGTTTTGCCTTGACTTGAACATGAAAAGACCTTTTATAAGTATACTCTCATGTCCATCGTGATGGAGAGGTGCAGGATAGGAACCATATTTGATGTTGTGATTTGCACTCCAATAATAAAGATGTAAAGTATCCAATAGTTACTTGCTTCACCCCATTAGCTTAGAAATTAATTTTCTTACACTCGTGGAAATTAATTCCAATTGGCCGGTTTTTTTTTTTTTTTTTTTGCTAGAAATAAAAATAGAAAAAAAAAAAACAAAAACAAAAACGTATTGTCGTCTCACCTAATCTCTCTAATTTAAAAAAAAAAAAAAAAAAAAAAAAGAAATATATAACTTAATAACAAAAACTGCAATTTCTATTGACCATTAAAAAGTATACAATTCTCATTTATATTGCAAGCTCTCTCTGTTTTTATTTTTATTTTTTATTTTTTTAAAAACTACCCAATTAGATACCCTTTTTTCCTATATGAAAAATCGTCACTTTTTTTTTTTTCCTTCTTTCAATTTTTGGCATGCTTTTTTTTTTTTTTTTTTTTCAAGTTTCGGAATTTTTTTTTTTAAATATACTATCATATCATATACATTTTACCTAATGTCATTAAAACCAATAGTGACCATCAACAATATTGGTCTCTAACTCCGATTGCTAGCACCAGCCACTAAAAAATTCTAGTAGAATATTTTAGATCTTCTACTAGAAATTTTTTTTTTCAACATGGATGGCTGGGTGTCTTCGGTTTTGATTGCTAGTGCGTGGTCATGGAAATATACTAATAAAATATTTTGGATCTTTTACTAGAATATGTTTTTTGTTTCCAACATGGATGGCCAGAGATCTCTGGCTCTGATTATCGGCGTCAGTCGACAAAATATTTTAGTAGAATATTTTGAATATTGCATTAGATTTTTTTTTTCAACAAAGATGACCGGACATCTTCAACTCCTATCGCTGATGCTGGATAGAGACGTTCCGTGATATATGTCGAAAATAAAAAATATTCTACTAGATTAACAAAAATATTCTATTAGAATATTTCGGTGATCGACGATTGGAGCCACTGACCCTCGCTGGTTACCGATAGCTAGATACGTAACATAGAACAAATCTACATGTTTTGTTCCAAAGTCTAATTATTGTAGTTTTAGTTGGTATAAGATTTTGTGGTCCGGGCCTAAACTCTCGATAATGGGTGGGTCCAACTAAACCCTCAAAGAATTATTTTGTAGATAAACACATTATTATATATGAGAAGTGGAAATTACTCTATCTTTTCCTTTCTTCTTTTATGCCAAAAGCACCCTAAAATTTCTATGGCATTCATGATGTTCACACTAAAATCTAATTCAATCATTTCAAAGATTGTGAAAGATCATTGAAGTTTTAAATGGGCTAAAATCAGTTGAAAACTACAAGAAAAGGACGATTTGAAAATCAGAATATTCTACACTTGAAATTACCATATTATCTTACTTTTTTCATATATGATATCAGAAAATGAAATACTTAGGGTTTATTTGCTTCATTAGTTCAATCCAACTCTAATCATACTGTTTTTTGTCTTTTTCCTAAAAAGTTTATCTTTTTCCCAAAAAGTTTGTCTTTTTTCCAAAAAGTTTTTTGTCTTTTCTGAAAATTCAAAAAAATTTACTATTACAACTAAAATATTTCAACTTAAATTAACCAACCAAACACACACTTAGTAATAGAGAAGATAATAACAATGACTCACCAGCCACTTAATTTTAAATTCATTCAAAGTCATTATTGCGTTACATCATGCATTCATTGAAATATTTTCATGGAATTGTAAAGTAGTGGCCGCCAATTAGCTAATCCTTTTTAATTTTTTTAAAAATATATTAGCTTCCACGGTCATCAAATTCCCAATATCTTGATGGTGGGATTGATTAAAAGTCATCAAGCATGTCATCGTAACATCAAGGGCCCGACCTCAAGTCCACGGTCAAAGGGACGACACATATCATTGTTTTAGAAGGAGTTTTCAGAAATTTCCCCTGTCATTTCTAAAAATAAATTCCCAATTGTAGTTAACAGATGATGTGCTTAGGTTTTTTTTTTTTTTTTTTTTTTTGGCAACTTTCCAAGTAAAAGAGAAAGCTTGTAACCACATTTCCATTCTCCATACTCTTACTAAAATCTATTATTCCCTTTTATTTGCCCGACTTGAACGTCAAAAGATCTTTTATAAATACATTCTCAGTACCCATATTTATGTAGAAGGAGAATGTGAACGATATTTGGTATTATGATTTTTACTCTAAAAGTAAGGATGAAATATATCCAATAGTTACTTAACCTAATCAGCTTAGAAACTAATTATTATTTTTATGGATATGCCAAATTCCAATTGGTTGGTTGAATATATAATTTTTTTTCCTTCTGAAACTTAAGATAATAATTTTGCAAGTTGTTTGAAATTTTATTATTTGCATGGATAAGCCCTATGTTCTAATTGTTTTCTCTTTTCGAGTGATTTGTAGAATTGCCTCTCCAAAAGAAAAAAAAAACATTTTTGAATTACTGCTTTAATTATAGTAGTTTTAGTTTTCTTAACTCCAATTAAATGAGTATATACAGAGTCAAAAATCCAAATAAGCATGTAAAAATTTAAACATGTCTATTTAAGAGGTCATTTTCATAATTGTTCAATTATTTTTTTAATTTAGTGTTTATTTATCTATTAACAAGTGTAATGAATTACAATCCAGTTTCATTTCTAGTACAAAAATTGAGAATAAGAATCTGATTAATGTAATTACTAATGCCCATTTACATAATTAAATAAACATTGAATTATTTCATATAAACTTTTTTAACAGTGTATAAGTAAATTTAGTGCTCAATCTATTTTACTTTAAATCAATACCAGAAGAGTATAAATATTGACATCACATTTCCTTATATTTTTTTATATCATGTTCCACCAATTAAACTTTTATAAGTGATTTTGTAAGTAAACACAATATTAGATATTTCCAGCAAAAAAAAAAAACACAATATTAGATAGAAACGACAATCATTTGTTATTTTCCCCTTATCTATTATGTGAAAAGAAAAAAAAAAAAAAAAAACACCCTAATACCTGTATGACATTAATTACTACATGAGAATTTAACTCAACCTTTTTCAAAAAGTTTGGCTAATTGAAGCTTTAGGCTTTTAGAATCAGTTGAAAACTACAATAGAGGGATATTTTGGAAATCATAATATAAATTAGAAATTATCAAAGTAGCTGACTTTTTCCATAGATGATATAAGGAAATTAAATATCTAATGATAGAGAAGATAAAAGCCATGAGTCACCACTCAATTCTAAATTCATTTAGGTCATCGTTGTCTTACATCATGCATTCATTGAATCATTCTCATCAAATTGAAAAGAAATATAATTGCCTCTAATTTTCTAATCCTATATATGTTTTTATGTAAATATATTAGTTTCTAAATTTGTACATATCTTTCCAAAGAGTCGTATCATATGACACATTTTTCACTAAAATACCGGTAAAATTCCCCTCTAGAGGCTAGACCACGTCAATAAACATGGATCAAATTAAAAATAATAATTGTCTTCGTAATAATTATAATCATAATAATAACCCTTGAAGTTATACTAACACATTAAGGATTGGATCAAATTCCCAACGTCTTGAAGGAGGGATTGATTAAAATTCATCAAAGACATCAAGACTGTACACTCGAGGTCAAGAGTCGAAAAATCAGGGCCCGAATTCAAGTCCTTGGTCAAAAGGAAAACACATATCATTGTTTTAGAAGGAGTGTTAAGGAGTTTCCCTCGTCATTTTTAAAAACTGGCCCTCTTTGGCAAACCATTTCAACCAACTCAACTCAAACTTTTTTTTGTCTTTTTCCCAAAAAGTTTTTGTCTTTTTCCCAAAAAATTTTTTGTCTTTTCTGAAAATTCAAAAAAATTTACTATTCAAACTTAAAAATCTCAACTCAAACTACTCCACCAAACTCCCCCTAAATTCCTGAACACTCCTCACAATAGCCAATGGATGACGTTCTTCGATCCTCCTATTGGCAACTTTCCAAGTAAAAAAGAAAACTTGGAACCACATTAATTTCGTTCGTCATACTCTTATTAAATTATGTTATTCTCTTTTGTTTGCCTAACTTAAATGTAAAAAGACCTTCTATAAGTACATTTCTAGGGTTCATCTATACAGAGAACGATGGAGACGTAAACGATATTTGATGTCATGATTTTCACTCCAATAATAAGGATGAAATGTTTCCAATAGTTTTTTAACCCGATCCAATCAGCTTAGAACCTAATTATTCTCTTTTTTATATGTATATATTTTTTTTTATGGATATGTTAGTTTCCAATCGGTTAGTTGAACGTATCAAATAAACTGAAATTCTAAAGTTTCATAGAGATTTACACCATTTTTATATTTAATTGCTGATGTGTCTTTGTAGATTTTGCTCCAACTATGACTAGACTTTGAGATTCTTTTGAGTATATTTCTGCACAATTTATCTCCACCTCAGAAAATATAGTCTTTATCAGGGCCGGGCTACAAGTGACGCCAAAACGTTGACAAAGAGCATAAACTTTTAAAACAAAAAAGAACAAAAGGGGAAAAAAAAAAAAAAAAGTACACTTTTTTAGACCATCATCTACTTTAGAGAACGGATTTTTCTTTTCTTTTCTTTTTTTAGAGTATTTGCTACTACATGATCCCTGAATGAAAATAAAACATCAGGTAAAGATACATATATATCCCCGTATATATGAAGAAATTACAAAATTTGGTAAGAGGTTGAACTTTTATTCTTGTTTTTTTTTTTTTTTTTCCAGAGAAAACCCACCAATTAGTCAGTAATTATTGGTTGGCATCGGTTACCAATCCAGCATGAAATTCCAAAAAATTTTATCTGCCCTTCTGTTTTCTTTTTAATGAATAGCATAATCCTACAATTGGATATTAATACAACATAATTTTTAACTGACAGAAATTTTTTTTGTACTTTTCTTAATTTTATAGGATTCCAAGGCTACATAACAGTTTATGCCTTAATCTTTGAAAACAAATACATAAAGTTTTTTATCAGCAAAAAAAAAAAAAAAAAATGATTGGCAATTTGACTGAGTCATGTCTACAATTGCTTCTCATTCTTCATACATTTATTAGAATTTATTTTTCTTATTTTGTCTGACTTGAAGATGAAAAGACCTTCTATAAGTACACTCGCATGTCCATCTTGACGGAGAAGTACAAGATGGGAAGGAATGTTTGATGTTGTAATAATAAGGATGTAAAGTATCCAATAGTTACTCACCTGCTTAACCAAATTAGCTTAGAAACTAATTTTCTTACACTCGTGGAATTTAATTCCAATTGGCTGGTTCTTCTTCTTCTTCTTCTTTTTATGCTGGAAATTCCAATCGGTTGGTTGAATGTATAATTAATGACTAACGGCCCTATTCTCTGAAAAGAAAAGAAAAGAAAAAAAAACAAAAAACAAAAACATATTGTCGTCTCACCTAATCTCTCTTAAAAAAAAAAAAAGGAAATGTAAAACTTAATAACAAAAACTGCAATTTCTATTTACCATTAAAAAGTATGCAATTCTTATTTATATTGCAAGCTCTCTCTGTTTTTATTTTCCCCCTTTCTTTTTGAAGAAAATTACCCAACTAGCTGCCTTTTTTTCCTACATGAAAAATTGTCAACTTTTTTTTTTGTTCCTTCTTTAAATATTTGGCATGCTTTTTTTTTTTTTTTTTTTCAACTTTCAGAATTTTATTATTATTTTTAAATAAAATATACTATCATACATTTTACCAAATGTCATTAAAACCAATAGTGACCACCAACAGTATTGGTCTCTAACTCTGATCGCTGGCACTGGTTATTCGAAAATTCTAGTAGAATATTTTGGATCTTCTACTAGAATTTTTTTCATTTTCAACATAAATGGTCAGATATCTCCGACTTGGGTTGCGGATGCGCAGTCACTAAAATATACTAGTTAAATATTTTGGATCTTCTACCAGAATATTTTTTTTGTTTCCAACATGGATGTCAGGAGGTTTTTGGCTCTAGTCATATGCGCCGGTCGCCAAAACATTCTAGTAGAATATTTAGGATATTGCATTAGAATTTTTTTCCAACAAGGATGATTAGACATCTCCAATTCCTATCGCCGACGCCGGGCAGAAAAGTTCTATGATCTATGTTGAAATTAAAAAATATTCTACTAGATTAACAAAAATATTCTAAAATATTTTGGTGATCAAAAATTGGAGCCAGTGACCCGCGCTGGTTACCTATAGCCAGATACGTAACTTAGGATAATAATTTTGCAAGTTGTAACTTAGGACAAATCTACATGTTTTGTTCCAAAGTCTAATTAAGAAGCTGCAAATTGTTATAATTAGCCGCATGTTCTAAATGGGATACAGTTAATTGTCTCTCACGACCCAATTGTAGTTTTAGTTGGTACAAGATTTTGTGATCGAGGCCTAAACTCTCTATATTGTGTGGATCTCACTAAATTCTCAAGAAATTACTCTATCTTTTTTCCTTTCTTCTTTTATGCTAAAAGCGCACTAAAATTTGTATGACATTAATGATGTTCACACTGAAATCTAATTGGATCTTCTCAAAGATTGTGGAAGATCATTGAAGTTTTAGATGGACTAGAATTAGTTGAAAACTATAAGAGAATGATGATTTTGTTGAGGCCGTAATCCGCTCTGATCACAGTCCCATACTCCGAGAACTGAGCGGCCGCTTCGGTAGGACCTTGATCGCTCCGACCATCCAAGGCAGCCTGAGCACTTCCAACTATCGCGACCGAAGCACGGCCAGCCAGGGCGCTCGGAGCACTCCGACCACTGCGCTCGGAGCACTCTGACCACTGCACTCGGAGCACTCCTAACCATGATGACCGGATAAATACCCGAGCATGACTCGGCCAGTGTGACCCGAGCACACCCGGACCAGGTTGATTCGAGCACCCTCAGCCGTGACACGAGCATTTCCACGGTCCGTGACCCGGATACATCCGACCACCCCGCTGGTAACGAATACAGACCGATCCCACGTGTGCTCGAAGCGTCAGCAACTGCCCCCAGGCACCCAGCCTTCTTTCAAACCACCATACGCTGCCCCACATGGAGTACGGCCCCTAACTTCAAGGAGTCAGCAATTCTCCGCCACCAACTCCCACTATCTCCCTGATTTCCGCCGCCTGATCCGGCTGAGGCCATCTCTGCGGCCACCTGCAACAACCGCCCTAATGCCCCTAGCCTAGGGTGAAGGCCACATGGCATCAGCGCATTGGCCCACGGCCTGCATGTGCCATACCCCTACTCTCCTGTCGGGAGCCCTAGGGAGCCGACCCGGCTGGGTCGCCCCGACTACCGAACTCGCGGGAAGTGCTTATAAATAGAGGGCCAGCCCTCCAACCCAGGTACGGACACTAAAACCTTGCCAAAACTCTGCCTCCCTTCGCTCATCAGACCCTACTCTGACTTAAGCATCGAAGTGCCCGCGGCAGACACCACACCGGTGTCCCCGTTATTTCGAGGTGCTTTCTTTCTTGCAGGAGGACGCGAGCAGAGTGACCGGACAAGAGTGGTCGGGACAGCCGACCACGTTGAGTGTTGCTGCCGGAGACATTCAGTCATCAACAGATTTGAAAATTATAATAATCTACACATGAAATTATCAAATTATCTAACTTTTCCCATATATAATATCAGAAAATGAAATGCTTAATAATAGAGAAGATAATAACAATGAATCACTGACCACTTAATTCTAAATTCATTCATGTCATTGTTGCGTTACATCATGCATTCATTGAAATATTTTCATGGAATTGTAAGGTAGTTGACTCCAATTTTCTAATGTTTTTTTTTTTTAAATATAGGGGGTGTTTAGAACACCGGTTTAAACTAAAATTTTCATATCAGTTTTTGTCTTTTTTTGAAAAAAATTTTTGTCTTTTCTAAAAGAGTCTTTTGTTTTTTCTGAAAAATCAATAAAAATTACTATTAAAACTTAAAATTTTCAACTCAAAAGCAGCTTCCAAATCCGCATGTGTTGGGGAATATTTTCCTATAGAGCAAATCATATGAGACGTGTTTCCTCGATGCGGGTAAAAATTGGAGATAAAATATACCAATAGTAATAACCTTTGATGTTGTACTAACACATGTACATGCTACATATTGAGGATTGGATCAAATTCCCAACCTCTTGATGGTGGGAGTGATTAAACGTCATCAAGCATGTCATCATAACATCAAGGGCCCAACCTCAAGTCCTCGGTCAAAAGGACATCACATATCATTGTTTTAGAAGGAGTGTCAAGGAATTTCCCTCATCATTTCTAAAACTAAATTCCCAATTGTAGCTGACAGATGATGTGCTTGGATACTTTTACTGGCAACTTTCCTAGTAAAAAAGAAAACTTGGAACCACATATTCATTCTCCATGCTCTTATTGAAATCTATTATTCTCTTTTGTTTACCAGATTTAAACGTCAAAAGACCTTTTATAAGTACATTCTCAGTGCCCATATTTATGTAAAATGATAGAGATATGAACGGTGTTTGATATTATGATTTTCACTCTAAAAGTAAAGATGAAATATATCCAATAGTTACTTAGCCTAATCAGCTTAGAAACTAATTTTTATTTTTATGGATATGCCAAATTCCAATTGGCTGGTTGAATGTATCATTTTTTTTTTTCGAAACTTAGGACAATAATTTTGCAGCAAGTTGTTTGAAATTTATTATTTTTATGGATAAGCCTCATGTTCTAATTGTTATCTCTTCTCGTGTGATTTGTAGAATTGGCTCTAAAAAAAAACATTTTTGAATTACTGCTATAGTTAAAATAGTTTTAGTTTTCTTAACTCCAATTAAATGAGTATACAAAGAGTCAAAAATCTAAACAAGCGTGTAAAAACTTAAATATGTCTATTTAAGAGGTCGTTTTCACAATTGGTTCAATTATTTTTTAATTTCATAGTGTTTACTTACCTATTAACAAGTGTAATGAATGACAATCCAGTTTCATTTCTAGTACAAAAATTAAGAATAAGAATCTTATTAATGCAATTACCGATGCCCATTTACATAATTAAATAAACATTGAGTTATTTTCTATAAACTTATTAAGAGTATATAAGTAAATTTAGTACTCGATCCATTTTACTTTAAATCAATACCAGAAGAGTGTAAATATTGACATCACATTTCCTTATTTTTTATATCGTGTTGTGACAAGTAAACTTTAATAAGTGATTTTGTAAGTAAACATAATATTAGATATTTCAAGCAAAAAAACACAATATTAGATAGAAACGACAATCACTTATTATTTTTCCCTTATCTATTATGTGAAATAAAAGCACCATAAAATCTGTATGGCATTAGGCTTTAGGCTTTTAGAATCAGTTAATTGAAGAGTTTGGCTAGTTGAAGGTTTAGAGTGTTTGGCACACCAACTCAAAACACTCATCTCAAAATTTTTTTTGTCTTTTTCCCAAAAAGTTTTTTGTCTTTTCTAAAAATTCAAAAAAATTTACTATTGAAACTTAAAAATCTCAACTCAAACTACTCCACCAAACACCCCCAGGCTGCTTTTAGAATCAATTAAAAACTACAAAAGAGGAATATTTTGGAAATCATAATATAAATTAGAAATTATGAAAGTAGCTGACTTTTTCCATAGATGATATAAGGAAATTAAATATCTAGAGGTTAGATCTCATCAATAAACATGGATCAGATTAAAAATAATAATTGTCATCGTAATAATTATAATCATAATAATAACCCTTGAAGTTATACTAACATGTGTAGGATTGGATCAAATTCCCAACGTCTTGATGGAGGGATTGATTAAAATTCATCAAAGACATCAAGACTATACACTGGAGGTCAAGAGTCGAAAACCCAGGGCCCGAATTCAAGTCCTTGGTCAAAAGGAAAACACATATCATTGTTTTAGAAGGAGTGTTAAGGAGTTTCCCTCATCATTTTTAAAAACTAAATTCCTGAAACTATAGCCAATGGATAACGTGCTTCGATCCTCTTATTGGCAACTTTCCAAGTAGAAAAGAAAACTTGGAACCACGTTAATTTCGTTCTTCATACTCTTATTAAATTATGTTATTCTCTTTTGTTTGCCTAACTTAAATGTAAAAATACCTTTTTTAAGTATATTTCTAGGGCTCATCTATACAGAGAACACGATGAAGATGTAAATGATGTTTGATGTCATGATTTTCACTCTAATAGTAAAGATGAAATGTTTCCAATAGTTTTTTAACCCGATCCGATCAGCTTAGAACCTAATTATTCTCTTTTTTATATGTATATATTTTTTTATGGATATGTCAGTTTCCAATTGGTTAGTTGACCGTATCAAATAAACTGAAATTCTAAAGTTTCATAGAGATTTACACCATTTTTATATTTAATTGCTGATGTGTCTTTGTAGATTTTGCCCCAACTATGACTAGACTTTGAGATTCTTTTGAGTATATTTCTGCACAACTTATCTCCACATCAGAAAATATAGTCTTCATCAGGGCTAGCCTACAAGTGACGCCAAAACGTTGACAAAGAACATAAACTTCTAAAACAAAAAAAAACAAAAAAACAAAAGGGAAAAAAAAAAAAGTACACTTTTTTAGACTATCATCTACTTTAGAGAACGAATTTTTCCTTTTTTTTTTTTTTAAGTATTTGCTACTACATGATCCCTGAATGAAAATAAAACATCAGGTAAAAATACATATATATCCCCGTATATATGAAGAAATTACATAAATTGGTAAGAGGTTGAACTTTTATTTTTTTTATTTTTTATTTTTTTTTTCAGAATACCCACCAATTAATTCTCAAAATGTTTTTGTGATGGAAGGCATGACGATTTCTATCTTTTTGTTCAAGATTGACTATCACAACCACACGTAACGTTTAGAAGACAAATGATATTTCTTTGTCTGTATCATTATTATCACTAGTTTATATTCAATTAAATGATATTTATTTTTTCCACTTCGTTTTTACTCTTGGAATTTTGATTAAATTGTTGGCTGTTGTTATACGCAAAGAGAAGGAAGTACTTACCAGGAAAAGCAAAGCAACTATATGATTAAAAGTCAACTGAGTTTGACCTTTGAAACTTTTTGATCAGTTTGCCTGCCAGGTATTCGACATTATGCTTCAATTAGAGATTACTACCCAGAAATTTCCCATGAACTGAATTATCTTTAAAATGATAATAATAAGTAAATAAATAGTTTCTTCTTAAGCCTTGTTACTTGAACCAGAAGTAAACTAATTATTTTCTTAATATTATAATAAACCTGTGAACTGATAACTAGTTCACTACTACTATATAACTGCAGATTTTTAAGCTTGCAGGGTAGGTAAACAACAATGTCTCTCCTCAAATTCGGAGACACAAGCTAAGTTGGGAGAGTGAAAAGGAGCAACCATGGCAGAGAGTGCAGTAAACTTTCTAATCGAGAAATTGGCCAACCTTTGCGAAAATGAGGTGAATATGATGAGAGGGGTCCAAGAAGAAGTTGTGTGTTTAAGAGGGGAGCTCGAACAGATGAGGGCCTTCTTGAAGATTGCAGATACTTATCAGGAGAGTGATGAAGAGCTCAGCGTCTGGGTTAAGCAAGTCAGAGACGTTGCACATGAAACGGAGGATCTTCTTGCGGAGTACACACTTCTCCAAGGACATGACCACGGAACCGGATTCTATGACTCTCTATGTAGATTGGCCTGCTGTATAAGGAATGCGAAGGCTTGTTACCGGATAGCAGCTGACTTGAAGAGCATCAACCTGAGGCTTAGAAAGATCAGTGAGGTTCACAGGAGGCTTCGTCTTAAGTTCAGTAGAGTGGAACAAGGTTTGGGCTCCGCCGGTGGTCTTAACACTTGGGAGGATCGTCGCGACGATGCCCTTCTCCTAGACAAATCTGATTTGGTGGGAATTGACGAGCGCAAGAAGCAGCTTGTTGGGTGGCTGATCAAGGGAGGTTCGAGGCGTGAAGTTGTTTCTGTGGCTGGACAAGGAGGGATGGGGAAGACCACTTTGGCGGAGCAAGTCTATGATGATGCAGAAGTGAAGAAGCATTTCAAAGTGCGTGCATGGATCACCGTTTCTCAATCTTTTCAAATAGGAGACCTCCTCAAGGACATGGTTGAACAACTTTACAAGGCAACAAAAAGAAGAGTGCCACCCGCAGTTGACAGCATGAGCAACAATCGGCTGAAGATGACGATTGAGGAGCTGCTGCAGAGAAGAAAGTATTTAATCGTTTTGGACGATGTGTGGCAGTTACATTCCTGGCGTGCAGTACAATATGCTCTGCCCAATAACAGCTTTGGCAGCAGGGTTGTGCTCACCACTCAAAATACCGATGTAGCCTCCACCGCTGTGATTGAGTCCGAAGGCAAGAAGTATAATCTGGAGCCATTGCCACCATCAGAGTCTTGGGACCTTCTCTGCAAGAAGGCATTCCAAGGCAATACTTGCCCTCCTCACTTGGTGGAAATATGTGGATTCATTTTGAGAAGATGTGAAGGATTACCGCTTGCGATTGTGGCCATCAGTGGTGTTCTGGCTACCAAAGACACGCGAAGCATTGATGAATGGGATATGGTTGCTCGTAGTCTTGGTGCAGAAATCGATGCCAATGGCAAGCTGAAGGATTTTAAAAAGGTTCTCTCCCTTAGTTTCAATGATCTTCCCTATTATCTCAAGTCATGTTTCTTGTACCTGGGCATCTTTCCTGAGGATCATCTCATTGAGCGTATGAGGCTAATCCGGATGTGGGTAGCGGAGGGATTCATCGAAGCAAAAGAAGGCAAAGTATTGGAAGAGGTTGCAGATGATTATCTCAATGAACTCTTGAACAGAAGCTTGATGCAAGTGGTAACTACTACAAGCGATGGAAGGGCCAAAACGTTTCGGATCCACAACCTTCTCCGGGAGATCATCATTTCAAAATCAAGAGATCAAAACTTTGCCTTGGTTGTAAAAGAACAAAATGTGCAGTGGTCTGAGAGAGCTCGACGCCTATCGGTACATTACACATTGCAGCATCTGCAGCCAAATAGGTCAGTCTCCCAACTGCGCTCTCTCTTCATGTTTGAAGTTGATGAGAAGTTACGCCTGCATACACTATTTCCTGGAGGTTTTCGGCTACTTACTCTGTTAGACCTAGAAAATTCCCATTTAAAGAAATTTCCTGTTGAAGTTGTCAATTTGTATTGCTTGAAATACTTGAGCCTAAGGAAAACCAAAGTGAGAATAATTCCAAGATTTATTGGGAAGCTTCATAACTTAGAGACTTTAGATCTTAAGCATTCTCAAGTCACTGAACTACCTGTTGAGATACTGAAGCTCCAACGACTCCGTCATCTCCTGCTATATCGAACTGAGTTCATATCTCATGAACCTTTCAACTCCCAACTCGGTTTTAGAATCATGGCGAACATAGGAGTTCTGCAATCCCTACAAAAGCTCTGCTTCATCGAGTTAAATCAAGGCAGCGGCAACATGATGAAGGAGCTAGGAAATCTAACACAATTGAGGAGGCTAGGCATTCTAAAGCTTAGAACTGAAGACGGAAAAGATCTTTGCTCGTCCATCGAGAAGATGAACAATCTCCGTGCATTGTCTATAGTTTCAATTGAAGAGGACGAGATCATTGATTTGCAACACCTTTCAACTCCACCGGTATTGCTTCAGCGGCTCTACCTGAGAGGGCGTTTGGAAATGTTACCTCACTGGATTCCCTCACTTCATAGCCTTGTCAGGTTATCTTTAAAATGGAGCAAGTTAAAGGACGATCCACTGGTATACCTTCAGTACATTCCCAATCTTGTTCAGCTTGTGCTATGCCAAGCATTCGCTGGACACAGACTGTGCTTCAAGGCTGGCGGGTTTAAAAAGCTTAAGATTTTGGGATTGGACGAGTTCGATGAGCTCAAATGCATACAAGTAGAGCCGGGAGCTATGGCGCTTCTTGAAGATCTAAGCATCCGACGGTGTGAGTTTCTGGAGAAGGTTCCCTCAGGCATTGAGCATCTAACCAAGCTGAAATTGCTAGAGTTTTACGATATGCCTGCTGAACTATTCAACACTCTTCGTCCCGACGAGAAAGATAGCGAGTATTGGAGAGTAGCTCACATCCCAGAAGTCTATTCAATTTACTGCAGAGACGGAGAATGGAAAGTCTACCCCTTGGAGAGTTTGAGTGATGGCGAGAATTGTCCCCTGCCCAGCACTGTGAAAAAGACCGATGAACTTCTTACGCGTTGTTGGAAATAACTTCTCTTGAAGGTGCGCATTCTCTGGTTCATTGTGATATCTGTAAATAACATGTATATAGTTGTGATGATATTTGTAAATCATAAGGCTACATGAACCTCGTACCTGTAAATTCTTTAGCTGATGGTGTTGTAAATAGCATGTACACAGTCCCGATACATCAAAAAACTCGTAAGTTGTAATGCTTAGACCTCATGGTATTGTAAATGTTATATGCATAGCTCTGTAACATGTACAAAAGTTTGTAAATACTTAACAAATAAATAAAATGAAATGAAAATACAGCCATTTTCATGTATCAGGAGGGAGCAGTTTACCTTTGATAATTATTTCCAATCAAAGCTAAAATTGAACCGTAAATGCTGTTCAAGAGAGAGCAAATTACATTGTGAAGATGTATCCAATACCAAACGAATCAGACCCGAATGTTCAATGAAAGAGAACAATGCTTACCGGGATGTGGAATAATCTCTCCAATATAATTTACATAATAGTTTTTTTAGAACAGTGACATTGATCAGGAGCTAATATCCGTACAGCATCAAGACCATATGTACTAAACGTCTGTGGCGTCGCAAAAATTTGCCGCTCAAGGTGACTTTTAGCAGCCCATCAAAATTAACAACTAGAGCTCTTTAGCCAAAAGAAAAGGGGTGATTCCTAGCTCTAACCCTCCAGTTTCCGATTGCTACTTCAACGGCTAACATTAACTAAACAAACTACAAATGCCTCAAGAAGACACCAAGATATTCTATGATCTGTAATCTCCCGTGTATATAAAAACCCCTTTTTAACAACTTCAGATTTCCTCTTCATCTTAACCATGCCATCAAACCGGCCGCTTGTTTGATCGTTTCTCAACGACTTGTTGGCAATGTCAATGGTCAGCTAGCCATGTCTCCGCTTTTCGACAATAATTGCAAGGCAGTGGCAGAACATGCAGGGTTCGATACAAGTCTACTGAGAAGAATTAGAGCCTCTCGCATTAGCAAGGTCCTGCAGAATAACGTTACCGCGCATGTTCATGCAAATCGTCAAGTGGAAGAAATAGATAAACGTCTTAAGAAAAAATAGTTAAGCGGAAAAGAAACGAATGCAAACATTGCATTCATGCACAAAATGGAGAAATAAAAATTCTAAGCAGTGATCTTTTGAAATGTTTGGAGGCCAATTACAATTATGCAGAATTACCATGAGTAAACCTAGTACTTGGTTTTAATAATTCAACAATAATAGAGGTTTTTTACTGTAAAAAATTCAGTGTAAACAAATTTTGAAATTTTTTATATTGCAAAGTTACATGGAATCAAAACAACATGTACACGCCTACACCAACATTAAAGAACATGCCGATTCTACACGAGAACATGCCGGCTGATTTGCAATAACTACTACTTCTATGTCCATCTCTGACACCAGTACTTGCAGAATTAGTATAAGAAAGTTTGCATCTTTAAATAGCTTGTGACTAAAAAATAATAAATTATTATTGTATCATGAATCATTGTTTTGAAAAGGGTGTAAGAATTGACATCACATTTCCTCATTTTTTGTATTGTGTTGCGCCCACTAAACTCTCAGTAAACTCTTAGTAGTGATTTTGTTTATCAGATGGGAACGGAAATCACTCGGTTTTCTCCCTTTCAATAATATCCTTTAATTCTGTGTGATATTTCTACATCAGGCTAAATTCTAACTCAACCTTTTTCAAAGAGTTAATTTGGCTAATTGAAGTTTTAGCTGGACTAGAATCAATTGAAATCCACAAGAGAGGGACAATTTAAAAATCATAATCTAAACTAGAAACTACCAAATTAGCTAACTTTTCCCGGAGATGATATCACAAAATGAGATATCTAATGATAGTGATACAATAACCAAGAATCATCACTCAATTTCTGAATTCATTCAAGTCATCTTTGTTGCGTTACATCATGCATTCATTGAATCATTTTCATCGAATTGTATGGAAACATAGCAAATCTCCAATTTTCTAATCCTATCTATTTTGATGGAAATACATTGGACTCCAAATCCGTGCATCTTGGGGAATTTTTTCTTTAATAGTCGAATCATGTGACACGTGTTTCACTCGATATTAGTGAAATTCCCCTCTTAAATGGATCGAAGATGATGATGATGATAATAATAATAATAATTGTTGAGTTGTCCGCCCGTGGGCTGGACAATAATGGGCTAGAAGCCCAATAACCTTCAAAAAAAAAAAAGGTTAATGGCTTGCTGAACAAGCCGGGTGGGTTAGTGGCAGAATAAAAAAGAAAAAAAGGTGGGCTGTTGTGAGAGTGCTAAAAAAAAGAAAGTGTGAGGGAAAAACAGGGAGAGAGAGGGGTGGAGTTTTTGGGTTTGTGCAAGAAGATTGAGCGGTGAAATGGTGTCCGTTGGTGCTTAAATTTGACATGATGACTCCTTGTGACAAGCTCTTCTTATCTACCAGTTACGATTTTCGAATTGGTGTCTCTAAGGTACTTTTCCCAAATACCCACATGAGACATAAAATTGATTCTTTTTTATACTTTGTGCTGAAATCTATCTTGTTGATGATGAACCTTGTTGTTTAGCCAAAATTGTGTTTTATCTTGATGATTGTGAGCCTCTAGTTATATTTAGATAGAGCTTTGTAATCCCATTATGGTTGATATAATGGAAGTTAATATCGGACTACGGTCCCGTAGTTTTTCCCTTCGCATTGAAGGGTTTTCCATGTAAAATCGGTGTCTCTTGTACAGTTGATTATTTTGATTTTTAATTGCTTTGGTTGTATGGTTGGCTTTGTTGAAATTTATTTTTGGAGAACCCATTTTATCACACAAAAAGGAAAAGTTCAATTGATAGTTTTTTCCCAACAATAATAACGCTTGAGATTAGACTAACACATGTAGGATTGGATCGAATTCCCAACATCTTGATGGAGGGATTGATTAAGAGTCATCGAGCATGTTGTCATGACATCAAGACTATACACTCGAGGTCAGTGGTCAAAAACCCGTGGCACGACTTCAAGTCTTCAGTCAAAAGCACGACAGGTATCTTTGTTTTAGGAGTGTTGGGAAATTTCCCTCATCATTTCTAAAATATAAATTCCTGAATATTCCCGTTTATAATTAACAGATAACGTGTTTGGATCCTCTTATTGGCAACTTTCCTGGGAAAAAACAACACTTGGAACCACATTTTCATTCTTCATACGCTTTACACCATTTTTGTATTCAAGAGTTGGCGTGTCTTTGCAGATTTTGCTCCGTTTTTTGTAGGTGTATTTCTCCACAATCTATATCCACGTCAGGAAAATGTGGACTTTATCAGGGCTAGGCTACAAGTGAGGCCAAAACATTGAAAAAGAACAAAATTTTAAAACATAAAAATAAAATAAAAGGAAGGAAAAAAATTTGTAAATTTGTTTAGATTTTATATCATTTACTTTGGAGGACCGTTTTTTTTTTTTTTTTAATTAGTACTTGATATTACTTGATACCTGAATGAAGACTAAAACATCAAGAAAATATATACATGAATACATACATGTACATATACATAAATATATAGACATACACACACATTTGAACCCCTAGCTGTGAAATTCCAAAACTTTTTGTCCACCCTTTTTTTTTATAAATTACATAATATTATGGCATGATATCAATAAGATAAAGTTTTTAACCAAAAAGTCTTTATTAAGCTTCTTGTAATTTTCTTGATTTGACATTATTTTGAGCTTACGTACGTTTCGTGTCTGCATAGTTTTTTTATCCAACCGAAAAAGAAAAAAAAAAAAAAAAAATTAAAGATTAAAGATTAAAGATTAGCAATTTTGCTGAGTCATGTCTAAAAGTGCTTCTCAAGAGGTTATTGTGATGCAAGGCATGACGATTTCTATCTTAATGATTTTGTTCAAAGATTGACCATCACAATCCAATATACGTTTGTACCTCTAAAGATAAGATAAGATCCAACTATGTTAAGTTTTCCTTGTCTTTATCTAGTTAAAAATGATTTTGTCTGCAATATGACTAGTTTATATTCAATTAAAGGCTTTTTTTTACATAAACCCCCTAAACTTTTTGAATTTGACGGTTTAATCCCTAAAATATTTTCTTGACAATCAACCCCCCTAAACTTATAATTTTTAGCACAATCAGTCTTCAATGCTCACATACGTTAAATCTATGATGGTTTTTTTGCACAAAACTTACACATGATAGCTCATAAGGGGCATTGTTGGCCTTCTTTCCTTTTTTAACTTCAATACAATTTCATTGAAAAACTTGAAACTAATCAAATTATAACTCAAATTTGAATCTAAATTATATAAGGAATTTGTATCGAAATTAAGTAAAATTAACTAGCAACGCCCTACTTGGGCTGTCACATGCAAGTGACGTACCAAAAAAAAAAAAAAAGTTCAAATTTTAATGCTGGTGAACAAAAGGATTGAATGAGTCAAAAATTATAAGTTCAAGGATTGATTACCAAAAAAAAAAATTCAATGACCAAAATGATCAAATTCAAAAAGTTCGGGGAGTATTCATACAAAATAACCTTAATTAAATGATTTTTTTTTTTTTTTTTTTCATTTTGTTTTTTTGATTAAATAGTTAGCTGTTGGTGCAAGAAAAAAGGACGAAGTTACCAGGAAAAGGAACTTTATGCTTAAATGTCAACTGAGTTGAACTCTGGAAACTTTTTGATATTGTCTAGTGCATATTCAAAGTTATGCTTCTGAACAAACACAACTGCCTAGGCATTTCCCATGTGTTATTTCCAAATAATAATAAATAAATAGTTGCTTCTTAAGCCTTGTTGCTTGAACCAGAAGTAAACTGATTATTTTGTTATTTATCATAATAACACCTGTGAACTCAGCACTACTATATATAAAATTGCAGAGTTTGAGCTTGCAGAGTCAGTAGACACCAAATAATCTCTCTTTTAAAATTCAGAGACACGAGCTAAGTGGAGAGAGCGAAAGAAAGTAATCATGGCGGAGAGTGCAGTTAACTTTCTAATTGAAAAGTTGACGAACCTTTTCGACAATGAGGTGAAAATGATGAGAGGAATTCGCGAAGAAGTTGTGTGTTCGAGAGGGGAGCTCGAACAGATGAGGGCCTTCTTGAGGATTGCAGACAAATATCAGGAGAGCGATGAAGAGCTGAGCGTCTGGGTTAAGCAAGTCAGAGACGTTGCACATGAAACGGAGGATCTTCTCGCAGAGTACGCACTTCTCCAAGGACATGACCACGGAACTGGGATCTATGGCTCTCTCCGTCAATGGGCCTGCTGTATAAGGAATTTGAAAGCTTGTTACCGGGTAGCGGCTGACTTGAAGAGCATCAACGTGAGGCTTAGAAAGATCGGCGAGGGTCACAAGAGACTTCGTGATAAGTTCAGCAGAGTGGAACAAGGTTTGGGCTCCGCCGGTGGTCTCAACAGTGGGGAGGATCGTCGTGACGATGCCCTTCTCCTTGACAAATCTGATTTGGTGGGAATTGACGAGCGCAAGAAGCGGCTTGTTGGGTGGCTGATCAAGGGAGGTTCGGTGCGTGAAGTTGTTTCTGTGGCTGGACAAGGAGGGATGGGGAAGACCACCTTGGCAAAGCAAGTCTATGATGATGCAGAAGTGAAGAAGCATTTCAAAATGCGTGCATGGATCACCGTTTCTCAATCTTTTCAAATACAAGACCTCCTCAAGGACATGGTTGAACAATTTTACAGGGCGACGAAACGAAGAGTGCCACCCGCAGTTGCCAGCATGAGCAACAATCGGCTGAAGACAACGATTAAGGAGCTGCTGCAGAGAAGAAAGTACTTAATCGTTTTGGATGATGTCTGGCATTTGCATTCCTGGCGTGCAGTACAATATGCTCTGCCTAATAACAGCTTTGGCAGCAGGGTTGTGCTCACAACCCGTAATACCGATGTAGCCTCCACCGCTGTCGTTGAGTCCGAAG